>WNXA01000010.1:2460000-2475846 GCA_013364905.1 Diaporthe capsici
CAAGCATCTGTCTTCCACGTCAAGTAAACGATAAAGGTGCCGTTCTCTTCGATATGGCAAATAATTACAGAGCTGTGTCCTACCGACATCACTATGTCATCACGTATCCATATTGTGTTGCAAGTCTAGGGTAAGTTTAAACGTGTGTCTTGTCCTGAGCACAAGCAAGTCTAGGGTAAGTCGTTGGAGAATGTCTAGGGTAACTCTTTTTGTTGCAAGGATCGCGATCCTTGTCAGCTGCAAGGATCGCAACCCTTGCATATATGCATGGATTATGTACCTTGCAGGTAAGCTTGGACCATGTTGCCAAACTGCCGGGTCTAAGGTAAGTCCATTCGTGACGTCTAGGGTAAGTCCACTTGTGACGTCTAGGGTAAGTCTATTCATGATGTCTAAGGTAAGTCTATTCGTGCAGTCCAAGGTAAGTCTACTTGTGACATCTAAGGTAAGTCCATTCATGCAGTCTAAGGTAAGTCTACTCGTGACGTCTAGGGTAAGTCAATTCGTGCAGTCCAGGGCAAGTTAATTCGTGCAGTCCAGGGCAAGTCAATTCGTGCATTATAAGGCAAGTTAAGTCATGACGTCTAGGGTAAGTTCATTCGTGCATTACAAGGCAAGTCAAGTCATGATGTCTAAGGTAAGTTCATTCGTGCAGTCTAGGGTAAGTCTACTTGTGCAAGAAAAAAAAAACTTCCCGCCCAATCACTCATCATCCTCCACCTCGCCATCCTCCACAATCCTGTCCATACACCTCGGCACACAGCCTTGTGTACACTTTTTCTCCCTCTTACACGGCGCCCGCCGATTGTTCTGCAGACTATGCTCAAATACCATATGGTCCGTATTGATGCAGGTGTTGTTGTGACACAGGTGTGATATGTTCAGGTTGGGATGACGGGTCATCAGCCACCAAATCGTCGGATTCTCTTTCAGCACAAGGTTGTCAACCACACGGGCAGGCCTTTCCCGGATCTCCATAAGCGCCAGCCGGTGTGCCAGCTGCGGGTGGATGCGGGGCTGCTGCTCGCCGTGCCTCCGTCGGTATCTGACCATGACCGGCTTGATCTGAATGTAGCCATCCAGATTGGGCGCCTTGCGTGGAAGATAACAGCCCATCTGGTTGCGCACTGCCGGCCCGTATGCCCGCCCATTCCTTGACCTACCTCCAAAACGGAGGCGGTCCAATGTTGCCGCAACCATCCTGCCGGGCATGGAAAAGAGCTGATCCGGGGTGTTGCCATAATAGCAAAACACCTTGGAGAACAACTCCATCTCTTGTTGACCCAGGAACAGCTGCGTGCCCTTCGGCACGCCTGCAAGATACCTGCTCCTTCGCGGGAGCGGCGGGATGGGCCGGGCAAGCGGTGCAACTGCCCCGACGCCAGGATCCTCCTCATCCATGTCCACATCAACAGATGGCTCCCCCACCTGCTCATCTGGGGCTTCTCCCATAGGCTTATCTTCCATGCCCTGGGGATGTTCCTCCTTGGGCGGGGAGGATGGCGGGCTGTCTGTGGGCAGGGAGGAGCCATCTGTGGATACAAGAGACCAACCCAGAGGCGAGGAGGACCATTCTGTGGGTGGGGAGGAGCTCCCCGCGGCTGACGAGAAAGAGCGCTCCGTGGGCAGAGGTGGGGAGATGAAGGAGGAGGAGGGGAAAGACACCCGGAGGGCAAGGTTGTTAATCGTGCTCTTGGTGCGGATGGTCATGGTGCCGTGGGTCGTGTTGGGAACAAGGTTGATGGTTGTAGGATCTGGTGTGCAATGTTGTCTGAAGCCTGCCTGGGCGGAACTTACCAGAGGAGGCATCTCTGCCTCCTTTTATGCCCGAGGAGGCCCCATGAGCAGCAGCCATCGCGACCGCGTTTTACGCGTCCTGGGGCCTGCTCGACAACATGGACGCGATGCGAGCAGACGCAGTCCTGTTCATTCCCGCCAGGTGTTGCTTTTCTTGCTCACCGGTCACCCATATGGGCACTGATCCGCCCCTTGTCGGGCCATCTCTGCATGAGAAGGGGGCCCAGGAGAGCAGAGCAAACGGGCCCGCCCACCCGGATGGAATGCCGCCACGGCAGACCCCTGACCCTGGAATCAGAGATGCATGTGCAATCTCCACCCGTGCTCCCGGCTGCCACCCTGGCACGCACCTTAAAGACCCACCTGCACCCCCACGGGCCATGCCCGGGTGTGTGCACCCTCTTCCTCTCGTCTGCAACATCTGCCGTTTGCAACCCCTCACGCTCCCAGCCCCAGACCCAACCTGCTCGTCCCACGGCCCTCACACTCATGCCGCCAAGGGCCAGCGATCTCGTCCCGTGGCTCACCCGCTTCGGGCCATACGGGTTCAACGAGGAGCTCAGGACACCGATGGACAAGCTGAAGGGGGAGTCGCTCGGCGAGCTCGTCCTCCGCCTGGTAGGACCTGCCCGCCCTTACCGCCCGGCGGGGCATGCTGACCTGGTGACAGGAATCGATCAAGAGGCGCCTGCAGCCGGATGCCAGCTACAAGATGCCGGCGGCCGCCTCCCCGGACGACATGGTGCAGACGGCCTTCTCCATACTTAAGGAGTTTATCGAAAGCCCGCCCAGCCACCCATATCACGAGGCCGCCAACATCTCCCTCGCCCTCGAGTCGGTCAAGCATATCTGTGAGGTCCGTACCGCGCTGGCACTTGCCGAGCGGGACGAGGCGGCAGCCCAGCGGGCACACGTCGAGAGGCTGCTCAGCCTAGACCAGATCGAGCGGCTCCCGTGGTACACACCGCCGGAGGTCGACATCGACGAGGGCGACGTGGGCGCGTTCCTCACGCAGCTGTCATATGGCCTGCCAGACCTATCACAGTCCGACGGCCAGCCAGAGCCGGGCGAGACGCCATATCGGGTAAAGAGGGAGGACCCGTGCAGCGGGAGCGGGAGGAGGGTGAAGAGGAGGCGGGATGGTGATGGTGCTCAGGACAGGGGGGTTGGCGCGTCGTCCCCATGTGTTGGTCTCAGGGTGCGGGAGGGTGACGCGGAAGGGAATGCAAGGGAGCGCGGTGGGGATCATTCCGCCCTGCCCTCGCCCATGCCTGACACGCCCACACTGCGAGGACGGAGCACTCCCGCGACCCCGTTTGTGGTGAGGCGGGCTGTCTTCCCCGGCAGCGGTGGCATCGACGAGGGCAGGGAGGAGGGTGTCTTGGTGGAAAGGGAGGGGACCGCGTAGTTACTTACCTGTCGTACTTGCCTTATATACCTGTCGACCTCTGCATGTTCATGTTGGATGCAAGCCAACTTGCCGCAATTGGTATGGCGGTTGGTTAATCATGACTGACACCGGGTCGGGCGTACTGGTAATTGAGGGGCGACGTTCACTCCCGTGGGCTGAGCAGCAGGGCCGTCGCCCAACGGTTAAGGCTCCGTCGTGGTGTTTGCACGCCCGAAGTTGACTGGAGATAACTTTTTTTTGCCATGGTCGCGGGTTCGAGTCACGTCCCGGCCACGCGAAATCTTTTTTTTCTCAACCCACCAGGTGATTATGTAAGCCAGTTCTTCATGTCCATGTGATTATGTAAGCTAGTTTTTCATGTCCAGCAGTGTGATTATGTCAGCAGATTGTTCCCGTGGGCTGGTGGTGGGATGGGTGCACTTACGACTACAAACCACCCATCGTCAAGCTACGCCGTGGTCCAGACCGGCCGCCCCCTTCCAGAAAAGGAGGTGCTGCTGGTCGGTCTTGCCTCAAGTATTGTGCGACTTGGGTTAGGGTTGGATCTTTTCAACAAGGACTGTTGGCATGCTCATGTGACGAGGCGTTGAAAGCACTTTTCGTACAAACGCATCACATAAACGTACAAGGTCCGAGAGAAAAAAAACAACAGTCAACATATAATAATCAACATCCAACACTTAGCCGTATAGATACAGCCAGAGCGCGTACACCAGAGCTTCAGCTATTCAGCGTCCACAACCTGGTGAGAGGCAACTCGCTGCCCCGTCTGCACGGGACCCATCCGGACAAGTACTTGCCGGGCATACCCATGGCGCGGTCTACCGAAGCAGCCACGCTGTGAGCGTTGACGGAACCTGCTATGAACCCCTCGTGACCGAGGCTACTGGGCCTACAAGGCTGTTTAAAGGGCCACGCAACAGGAACCAAGAAGATATGGGACTCGCCTTGGCTGCCACGACCCGGAGGCCGCGCGCCGCAGCTGTTTGGTTCGTTCTGAACGACCGCCAAGATCACCGCCGTCCCCGACTTATCGTCAACTGCCGTACCGGGTGAACCGCCCAGAGACCTTCGACCTCACGAAGAGGGCCGGCCCGAATCAACCGATTTATACCCTTTGCAGGGGACCCGTGAGGGCCTCAGGACTCGCTGTACCAGGTTGAATCAGGCCCCAGAGGAGCCGTCAGCAGAGCAAGGAAACGGTTCACTTTTCCGACAGAAGTTTACGCCTAGGAACGAGGTGCTCGGCAAGCCGAACAGCCCCCCCTAAGTGGTTAAGTCCCCACCGCCACTGGACAAATAAGGCAAGCCTTGATTACCTAGTGCATTTATAGAGGACCTTATTAATAATTATCTATTATTTAGGGCACGTGACCCACCCAAAAGGCTTGGCATCACCCAAGAAAGCGTCATTCAACACCAAGGCTCCTGCCCGGCTGCTTGTACACACGCTACACCGTGGTGAGCTGTAGGCTTGAATGTACTAAGCCCGCTAAATCCACTTGATTACCCACTAAAAAAACGTAGCCAGGCCTTGGTTCTGCGCGCATAGGTGCTAAATAACACTATATATGCACTTGAACCCTTCAAAGAGGACGGGCGACGCGGCCAGCCAATCCAGTGCCGCCCTCAGCCCCACCTCTCATATACCCTCCGACATCACTTCACCCTCACGCACGCTCTGGGGGGCTCTGGTGCGATTTTTGGTGTGCCGGAAAATTCATTTGTATGGCAATTTCAAAAAATCGACTCACGGCCACCAAAGTCATCTTTCGTCACGCACGCACCAGAGGGACTTGGTGGTTTCGCACAAGTGGACTTACCTTAGACTTTCCTTATATAAATAGACTTGCCCAAGCCTTTTCCCACGCAGATAAGCTAGCCGTGGGGCCCAGCCAAGTGGACTTACCCTAGACTTTCTGCACGAGTAGACTTACCTTAGACTTTCCGCACGAGTGGACTTACCTTAGACTTTCTGCACGAGTGGACTTACCTTAGACTTTCTGCACGAGTGGACTTATCTTAGACTTTCCTCATATAAATAGACTTGCCCAAGCCTTTTCCCACGCAGATAAGCTAGCCGTAAGGCCCAGCCAAGTGGACTTACCCTAGACTTTCCGCACAAGAGGAGTCACCCTAGCCTTTCCACACAAGTAGACTTACCTTAGACAGTTTGCACAAAAGGAGTCACCCTAAACTTCCTGCACGAGTGGACTTACCCTAGACTTTCCGCACGAAAGGAGTCACCTTAGACTTCCTGCACAAGTGGACTTAGACTTTCCGCACAAGAGGAGTCACCCTAGCCTTTCCACACAAGTAGACTTACCTTAGACAGTTTGCACAAAAGGAGTCACCCTAAACTTCCTCCACGAGTGGACTTACCTTAGACTTTCCGCACAAGTGGACTTACCTTAGATAGTTTGCACGAGTGGACTTACCCTAGACTTTCCGCACGAAAGGAGTCACCCTAGACTTCCTGCACGAGTGGACTTACCTTAGACTTTCCGCACAAGTGGACTTACCTTAGATAGTTTGCACGAGTGGACTTACCCTAGACTTTCCGCACGAAAGGAGTCACCCTAGACTTCCTACACGAGTGGACTTACCTTAGACTTTCCGCATAAGAGGAGTCACCTTAGACTTATTATATAAGTGGACTTACCTTAGATAGTTTATATAAAAGGAGTTACCTTAGACTTTTTATATAAGTAGACTTACCTTAAACTTTTTATATAAGAGGAGTTACTTTAGACTTTTTATATAAAAAGAGTTACTTTAGACTTTATATATAAGTAGACTTATTTAAAACTTTTTATATAAATAAACTTACTTTAAACGTTTTATATAAGTAAATTTATTTTAAATTATTTATATAAAAAAAGTTATTTTAAATTTTTTATATAAAAAAGAATATTTTTTTATTAATTATATAATTATATTTATAAAGGATTTAAATTAATTTAATTAATTATATAATAAGTAATTTTTAAAAAATATTTATT
This sequence comes from Diaporthe capsici, assembly GCA_013364905.1. Lineage (NCBI taxonomy): Eukaryota > Fungi > Ascomycota > Sordariomycetes > Diaporthales > Diaporthaceae > Diaporthe > Diaporthe capsici. Next base: position 2,466,211 of record WNXA01000010.1, read on the forward strand.
TTAATAAAAATATAATAAATATAATATAAAGATAATTTTATTTATTTAAATAATATATATAATTAATTTCTTTTTTTCTTTTTAAATATAATAGAAATATAATTAATAAATAAAAAAATAAAAAAAGATTTAAATAAAAATAAATAAAGAATATATTATTTTTTATTTATTTATTATTTTTATATTAATAAATTTAATTCATTTATTAATTATTTTATTATATTAATAAATAATTTAAATTTATTTAATTAATAATATAATATAAAATATTTAAAAGCTTTTTATTTTAATTAAAATATATAAAAAGAAAATTTAATTAAAAATAAATAAAAAGTATATTTTTATTTATTTATTTATTTATATATATATAAATATTATTATTTATTAATTTTTATATTATATTTATTTATATTAAATATAATTTAAAAATAATTTAAAGATATTAATTAAATTAATTAAATAAAAAATAAAAATAAATTTAATAAAATAATATATATATAATTTTAATAATAAAAATAATATTAAAATTAATATAATAATATTATTATATTATAAATTTCTTTTATTATATTAAAACTTTATATTCTTAAAAAATTTATATAGCTTTATTTTTAATTTATATATATATACTTTTTTAAATAATATATATTAATTCCTTTATATAATAATAAATGCTTAAACACTTAACATTAAATAAAAGATATAATATTAATAATAATAAGTTTTAAATATAATTATAACTTATAATTAAATAAATAATTTAAAAGTTTATATTAATAATTATAATAATTTTATTAATATTTTAAAAATAAATAAAAGTTTATTAATTTAATAATAAATATTATTAAAAAATAAAATATAAAAAGATTTAAAATATTTTTTTAATTAAAATTATTTAATTAAAAAGAATAATTTAAATAAAAGAAAATTAAAATTAAAATAATATAAATAATTAAAGTAATTTTTTAAATTTTATTTATTATTATTTAATTATTAAAATATTTTTAAAATAAAAATATAATATATATAAATTTAAAACTATTTAATAATATATTTATATAATAAAAAACTTAAGTATTTAATATTTAAAATAATAAATTTTATTTATTTATTAAATATATTAACTTTATATTTAATTTTAATTATATATAATTAAAATTAAAGATATATATAATTAAATTAATTTATATAAAGTAATAATATTTTAATTATACTTTATAAAATATTTAAAATAATAAGATTTATTTATTTATTAAATATATTAAATTTATATTTAATTTTATTTATATATAATTAAAATTAAAAATATATATAATTAAATTAATTTATATAAATTATAATATTTTATTTATAATTTATAAAATATATAAATATAAATAATAAAATATATAAAAGATATAAAAAATATAAATTATATTAATATTTATAAATTATATTAATATTTATAAATTATATAAAAATAAAATTTAATTATATTTATAAAAGTATTTATAATATTATTTAATAATAAATAAATAATATATATATATATTTATTTTATTTAATTTATTTACTTTATTTTTATTATAATAAACTTTTAAATATATAAAAAAATAAAAAGTTTTATTATTATTTATTATTTTCTTTAAAATTTATAATTAAAGTTTTATAAATAATAATAAAGATTTAAATAATTATTTTATTTAATATAATTTTTAATTAATAAAAAAAGGTTTTTATTTAAATATAATAACTTTAAATTTAAAATTAATTTAAGCTTTATTATTATAAGATTTTTAATATTTAATAATAAAATCTTTATAATAATATAATTAAATAAAAATATATTATTAATTATTAAAAATTATAATTTTATTATAAATATTTTAAATAATATTAAAAACTTTTTAAAAATTTAATTTATTAATATCTTTAAAAGTTATAAAAGGCTTATAATAATAATTTAAAATATTTTAATAATTATAAGCTTTATTTTATTAAATTTAAATTTATTAATTAAATATAAATATTAATAATAATTATTTAATTATAAATATTAATTAAAATTATAAAAATAAAATAAAAAATATTTATAAATATTATATTATTCTTTAATAATATTATTTTAAAAATTATTAATAATTATTAAATTTAATTATTAAATTAAAATAATAATAATTATTTTAATAAAATAAAAAATAATATATATTATATATAATTTTAAATAATAATTATTTAATTTATTTTAATAAATTAATATTATATTAAAAGTTATTAATTTATATTAAAGCTTTTAATTTAAATTATATTTAATTTTTTTATATTAATTTTAATAATAAGTTTAATTTAATTAAAAATTTATTAAATTTAATATTAAATTAACTTATTAAAAAAAAATTAATTTTAATTTAATATTATTAAATATAATATATAAATATATTTATTATATAAAAATAATTTATAATAAAATAAATATTAAAAAAATAAAATAAAATATATATATATATAATAAAGAATTATAATATAATTAAATTAAATTAATATAATTAAAATAAAATTATTATATATTTTAAAATAATTAATTATAATTATAAATATATTAAAATTTAAATAAAATATTTTAAATATATAATTAATAATTTTAATATATTAATAATTATATATAAAATAATAAATAAAAAATAAAATAATTATTATATATTAAAAATAATTAATAATTTAAATAAATATAAAAAATAAATAAATAATAAAAGTTATATATTATTTTTAAATAAATATAAAAATTTATAAAAATTAAAAAATATTAAAGATTAATTTTAAATTAAATTATAAATAAATATTTATAATAAATAAATTATATAAAAAAAATAATATATAATATTTATAAATAATAAAAAAATAAAATTAAATTTAAAATAAATTAAATATAATATTAATTTAAAAGAAAATATAAAATAAATAAATAAATAATTATAAAATAATAATTTAAATAAAATTAATATTAATATTAATTTAATTAATAAAAGATATAATTAATTTAAATAAAATATTATATAATAAAATAAAATTTAAATTATATATTATAATTTAAGACTATTAATTATTAAATAAAATATAAAAAAAAATACCTTTATATTTACTTTTTTATAAAGCTTAAAAAAAATAAAAATTAATTTTATTATTATTATTAATAATTATTTTAATAATTAAAAAAAGACTTTTTTTTATTTAATTTTAAATTATATTTATAATAATTTTATTTTTTCTTTAATAAATTATTTAAAATAATCTTTAATTAATTTAAAAAAAAGTAACTTATTATAAATTTAAAAAAAAGAAATTATTATTAAATTTTAATTTAAATAAATTTAATTTAAATATTTAATTTATATTAAAGCTATTAATATAATATAAAAAAATAAAATAACTTTAATAAAATTTAATTTTTAATATATAATTATAAATTCTTTTAATTATATAATAAATAATATATTATTATTATAATTTAAAAATTTATAATAAAAATAAAAAATAAACTTATTTTATTATTATAAAAAAAGAATTTATAATTAATAATCTTTATATTTAAATAAAGATATAAGTTATTTAAATATTATATATAAAGAATTATAATTAATATAATTTATATTATTATATTATTAAATATAAAAATATAATAATAATAAACTTTATAAATATAATTTAAATATTTTAATAATTTAAAAAAATATATTACTTATATATAAAATTAAAATAAGTTTATAAAATAAATTTTATAAATATAAGCTTATTATTTTAAAAAATAAAATAATATTTTTTAATATATTTATAATATTTTTTAATATTTATATAATAATTTTAAAACTTATTATAATTATTTTAATTAATTTAAATAAATTTTATAAATTTTAATTTTAAAATATTATAAAGCTTTAAATTCTTATTTATTTTATTTAAATTATAAATACTTTAAATATTTTAATAAAATAAGTTAATATTATTTAAATAATATAAGAAACTTAAAATTTTTTTTTTAAAAAGAAATATTTAAAATAAAAATAAAAATATATTTAAATTAAAAATATAACTTTTTTAAATAAATAATAACTTTAAAAACTTTAAAATTAAAATTATAATTAAAAATAAAGTTTTATAATAAATAACTTTTAAAAAATATTAATATTTTCATTATTATTAATAAAATTAATTAAATTATAAAAATAAAAATTAAAATTAAAATAAAAAAAAATAAAATAAAAAATAAAAAATCTTATTTAAATTATCTTTTTTTTTATTTAAAAAAATATAATAAAGATTTTATTTTTAATTATAATAATAATATTATTAAAGATATTAATTACTTTAATTATAATTAATTAAAATATTATATTAATTAATATTTAAAATTTAATAAATATAAAAAAATAAAAATAATGAAAATATATAAAATTTTTCTTTTTAAAAGAAACTTAAATATAACTTTAAATAACTTTAATAATATATTTTTAATAAATAATAAATAAAGCTTTACCTTTATATAATTAATTAATAATAATTAAAAAAAAAATTAATATTTTAAAAAATAATAAATAAATAAATTAATTATAAAGCTATTATTTTTTATTATAAAAATATTAATTATAAAAAGTAAAATATTAACCTTTAAAAATATTTTAATTAAAATAAATATTAATATAAATACTTAATTTAATATAAATTTAATTAATAAAAACTTTATTAAAAAATAAAAATTAAAAAAAGTATTTTACTTTATTATAATTTATATAAAGATTATTAATATTTATTAAATTAAAATTTTTATATATAATATTATAAAGAAATATATTTAAATTAAATGCTTTTATTTAATTATTAAGCGCCTTTATTATAAATTCTTTATTTTATTTAAAGCTTTAAAAATAAAAAATATAAATATAATTATTTTTTTTTAAAATAAAATATAAAATAAATTAAATTAAATAAAATAATTTTATATTATAATAATATTAATATTTAAAAAGATAATTAAAAAGAAATATAATTATTATATTATATTTTTAATATAAGAAAATAAAATTAAAATAAAATAAAATAAATAGAATATTAAATAAAATAAATATTAAAATATATTTAACCTTTTATTAATATATTATTTAATTAATTAAAAGTAAAGAATTTTTTTTAAATTAAATAAATTAATTATAAAATATTTATTTAATTTAAAACTTTATCTTTTTATTTATTATTATATTAATTATTAAAGAATAAATTTAAAGCTTTATAAATTTATTTAAAAAAAATATTATTAATAAATAAATTTAATTAAATTAAAGCTTTATTAAAATATTTATTTTATTTATATTAAAAAATAATAAAAAACTTATAAAAATAATATATATATATATAAATAAATAAATAAAAATATATTATTAATTTAAGTATTAATTATATAACTTTTTTTTTAATAACTTATAATTAAATAATAAAAGCTATAATATTTATTACTTTCTTTTTTTTTATATTTTAATATAACTTAATATACTTTAATTAATATATTTAAATATATAATTTAATTAATAAAACTTTAATAATATATTAATTATTAAAATATTAATAAAATTATTATAAAGAATTTTTTTTTTAATTTTTAAAATTATAAATTAAGTTTTTAATTTATATATTTTTTTAAAAATTAATTTTATTAATATTTATTATAAAATTAAAATTATAAAAAAAGATATTTAATAAATTATATTTTAAATATATTATAAATATTATAAATATATAATAATACTTTTTAACTTTATTAATATCTTTATTATATTTTAAAGTTTTATTATTAAAATTATAAATAATAATATTAATATATATATTATTATATATTTAAATAATAATCTTTTTTAATAAAAGATTATATTAAAAACATTTAATAAAGATTATAAAATAATTTATAATAATAAATTTTATATTAATATTATTAAATATTTATTTTTTTATTTATAAATTAAATTCTTTAAATTTATTATTAATAATAAAAAAATATTTATAAATTTAATTTAAGTTTAAATAATATAAAATTAATTTATTATTTAAATATATTATATTATATAAAGTTTTATTAAAAACTTTTTAATAATTATATAATTTTTATTTTTTTAAATTTAAAAAATATAATAATTTAAAAAGCTTTTAATATATTTAAAATATATTTTATTATAATATTATTATTTTAATATTTTAATTTAATATAATTTATTAAACTTAAAATAAATATATTTATTTATTTATAAAAATTATTATTATTTAATATTATAAAAATAATAAAAAAAAGTATTAATATTTTATTATATTTTATTATATTTTATTTTAAAAAATAAATTAATATAAAGTTTAAATAAATTATTTATAATTAAAAGATATTTATTATAATAAATTTCTTTAAATAATAATAATTATATTTTAAAAAAATATAATTTTTAATTTATATTTTTTTAAATTATTTTAATTTTAAAAATTTATAAAAATAAAAATATTAATTTTAAAATAAACTTAATAACTTATATATTTATTTAAATTTAACTTTTAAATTAAATATTAATTTAATAAAAAGAATTTAATTAATATTATTTTTTAATAATTTAATTAAATTTTAAAAAAAAAGAAATTTAAATTTATTTAATTTTAAAAATATTTATTTTAAAATTATTATTATAATTTATTTTAAAGATTTTTTAAAATAAATTTAATATTTATTAAAAATAAATTAAAAAAATATTTTTTTATTTATATTTAATATATAAAAATATAAATATTATTAAAAGTTATATTTAAATAATTTAAATATTAATTTAATTTTAAAAGGTTTAAAGTTTATTAAAATAATTAATAAATTTTTATTAAAAGCTTAATATATTTTATAATTAAAGGTTTAAATATAAAAATAATATTATTTTTCTTTTAAAATTAATTTATATTATATAAAAATAAAACTTATAAAATTATAATTTAAAAGCTTAACTTTTAAATAAACTTTATAAAAAAAATTTATTAAATTTATAATTTTATATAAAAAATAAAATTCTTTATTAATATTTTTATATATATATTTTAAAATAAAAAATATTATATTAAATAAATTTTTATTATTATAATAATAATTTTAAAATTAATTATTTTAATAAATAAAGAATTTTATAAATTATTTAATATTTTTTTTATTAAAAGAAAATAAAAATTATTATAATAAAATATATTAAAAAATATTTTTAATATTAAAAAACCTTTTTATATTATTATTATTTATATAATAAGCTTAATAATTTTTTAATTTTTAATTAATTAATAATTAAATTATTAATATATTTTATAATTAAATTATTATTAATTTAATATTAATAAAAGCTAATAAATATAATTTTAATAATTATAAATAAATTTATAAAAATAATACTTTTTTTTTTATTAATAAAAATATTATTATAAATAATTTAATTTAATTCTTTTATTAAAAAATTAAAGTTTAATTTAAATTATTAAATAATATAATTTTAAATAAAAGCTTTATTTTTATAAATATTTTTTAAATAATTATAGTATTAAAAATAAAGCTTTATTTATTTATATAACTTTTTATTTTTAAATAAAAAAAATAAATTAAATATTTAAATATTATTTTTATTATTTTATTAATAATAATTAAAAAAATTAAATTATTTTATTTTATTTTATTTATTTTATTATTAATATTTAAATTAATAAAATAATAAATAAAATATTATTTAAAAGTTTTATAAAATAAATATTATTATTTTTTATTATTTTATAAAAATTTAAAAAAACTTATATTAAAAGTTTTATTTATTTAAAATTTAAAATAAAGATATTAATAATAAATAATAAATTAAATAAATTTAAAAAATTAAAAATATTATTTAAAAAATATTAAAAATAAATATATAAAAATAAAATTAATTATAATTTTAATAATTATTTTATAAAGTATAAAATAAAAAGATAAATTATTTTATTATTAAAAAATATTAAATTAAAAAGATTTAAAAAATTAATTTTAAAATATATTAAATTATTTAAAGTTATTTAATAAATTAAAATATAAACTTATTAATTTATTTTTTTAATAATTATTTTTAAATTTATAATAATTTTTATATTATTAAATTTAAATTATAATTAAAAAAGAAAAATAAAAATTAAATATTAATTTATTTAATTTTATAAACTTTAAAAAATAATATAAAATAAAATAAATTAAAAAAAAATATAATTTTTATAAAAAATATAAAATATATATTAATAATAATAAATAATAAAAGTAAAATAAAAATTAATATAATAAAAATAAAATAAATAAAAGAAAATATATTTAATTTAATTAATTAATTTTTATATTATATATTAAAAGTTATTTAAAATATATTTTTTTTTTTATTAAAAGATATAATATAATAATTTTATAAAATATTTAATATATATATAATAATATAATTAATATTTAAATCTTTATATTTAATTAAAATATTATAAATTACTTAATATTTATTTTTTAATATATTAAATTATTATTATAAAATATTATTATAATTATTAAAAATAATCTTTTAAGTTTATTTTTATTAAAGATTTATTTAAATATTTTAAATATTTTAAAAATACTTTTTATAAAAAAAATATTTTTATTAAATAAAAAAAAATAAAAAGTTTTTTTAAAATTATATTTATATTTATTATTATAAAAAAAAATTATAAATATTTTAAATTATTAAAAAGAATATTATTAAAAATAAAATATTAAAAATAATATATTAATAAAATAAAATTTATAAAATTATTAAAATAAAACTTTTAATATTTAATATAATATAATAAATTTATTTAAATTTTAAAAAATAAATAACTTAATATTATTAAAATATTTAATATTATTTAAAAAAAATAAATATATAAATATAATTATTAATTAAATAAAATAAAAAGAATTATAAAATAATATTTTTTAAATAATTTAAATATATTTAAAAGCTTTATTATTATTATTTTTATTAAAATAAATTTTAAAAATAAAGATTTTATAAAGCTTTTTAATAATTATAATATTTAAAATAATATTATAATTAATAAAATATTTTTTTAAAAAAGTAATTATAAAATAATAATTAAAAAAAATAATATAAATATTAAAATAATAAAAAAAATATAAAATAATAATTATTAAAAAAAATATTATAAATATTATAAATTTAAAAAAAGCTTTAAATAAAAATAAATTTATAAAAAGATTTTAAAAATTTTATTAATATTAATTAAATAAAATAACTTTAAATAATAATAAAAAAATATATATTATAATATATATATAATATTATTTTTTTATAAAACTTTAAATAATAAAGCTTTTTATAATATATATATATATTTTAATATTTAAATAAATATAAAATAATAATATTATAATAATATAAAATATAATAAATAAAAAATTTTATATTAAAAATAAATAAAAAAATAAAAATAAATAAATAAATTAATATTATAAAAAAAATATATTAAAATAAAAATATATATAATTATATATATAAAATATTTATATAAATTATATTAATTTATAATTAAAAAAATTATTAATTAAAAAAAAAATTA
>WNXA01000011.1:1200000-1512168 GCA_013364905.1 Diaporthe capsici
GCCCAGCTCGAAATAAGGCTGGATTCGTGCCTCTGACGCGTTTCATGGTGTTGCGGTCTGGAAAAAGTCGTGGTCCAGGCTCTGGGGTAAAAAAGCGGTGGGGGGGACAAGCCACACGGCAAGAATACTGCTTGGCAAATGAGTGAGAAAAAGAGGCAGGTGCCCGATCAGGTCAGCCCTAGGTGACCGTATGTTCTCTCCTATTGGGCATGACCAAAAAACCCCGCCTTTGATGCGTCGTACAACAGGCTGCAGAGTGCTTTTACGCGTTTCGCAGCCAATTGCCTCATTCCAGTGCCAGATCCATGCTCATCTTTGCTCCTCTGAGAAAGTGCCCAAGGGCTTCTGGTAATGGCCAGGACTTGCATCATCGTCATCCCGATATGCTGCGCCGCCTGCGGAAATGTCAGCAGCGGCTTGTGAAATGTCTCTGCTTGCCCCGGTGGCTGCGTTATTTGCCCCAATATAGACACAGTTGAGCCGCACTCATCACGCGAGCACCTGTCCGAGTTAGTCCGAGGCCGCCCTAGTTCTATGCCCCTTTCCTGTTCCTAGAAGCTTGGGATGGGACACTCGGGGACATTCTCCCTTTCTCACCTCTGGGAACAAGAGGGACGATGGCGAGTCTACGCTTCCTTTGCGACGTCTACATTTCCGTTCGAGTGCTGGTCCCTTCGGTCCGTGTCTCCTCCTAAGCGACAATCGACAAGTACAAAGTGTGCCCACAGACAAAATTGTTCCCATCTTCTGGGCCAGGGAGCTTGTAGCGGCTCGGCCTCGGTTCGACACCTATGGCGCCCGTCTCACCGATCGCGCTGCTCTACACCATCCTCAGGCGGGATGATGACACTGGTGTAGCATCTTCTTGCGATGACACCGTCGGCCCCTGCATCGAAGTCGTCTGTGCCTGGCCTCTGTCAGGGCAATACGGTTTCGGCCAGCGGATCTTGTAAGTGAAGCTTCTCCACTGTCAGCCACCAATCGGCAGCCCGGCCGAGTGAGGAACTTGGCAGATGCTTGTACCAACGTCAACCCCAGGTCTAAACATTCCTAGCGCAAAGACTAATATAGGACGTTAGATACTACATCCTTGTCGTTGTCTGTGTGGTAGCCCGGAAAGAGGAATGGACTCGCGCCGTCTGTCAGGCCGCCGCGCTGCTCGTGCCCGCCGTTGCAGCTATCCACGGTATCGTCTTGACGTCGTTCCATGTTGATGGTGGGTGCAAGACGAGACGAGAACCCCTCCACTAACCAAGCTCGCCAGCTAACTGGTCGACGATCTAGGTGCCACAGATATGGACATCTACGGAGCCTTGCAGTTCTGCTCGATTGGCATCCTGGCAGCTCCAGTCACCGTGAAGTTATCCTCGACCTTCTTCTACGACCCAGGGCGGAACATAATCTTCCTGTGGACAGGCCTCATTCTGTCGGGTGAGATCAGACTCCCTGAATACCGAATCACGCGCGCCCACTGACTACCATCAGGTCTGATGAGCTTGGCTGTCGAGTTCTATCGGTCCAATACCCATCCATGCCAGACCGGCGGAGCGAGTCCAGTGCCTAGTCTTGGAAGATTCCCGTATGGAGACGGGGACATCTGCGGCTTGGTTTGCTCTCAAGCGAGCGGCCCATTTTCCAGTCTGAGGCAGGGACCGACAAGCGAGATATACGTTGTTCCCAAACCGGCGACGCTCCCTTTCGGCATGGCCATGTTCCTTGCAGCAGCCGAGTGCGTGCCCGCTATTCTCTCCTTGGTATCGATGTGGAACAAGATATTGGAGATCAACTGGAAGGCACGTCGAGGGCGTGGCGGTCCAGCAAAAGAGCAGCCAGAGGATCATGGAATCATCCCTGGGACGAACGGTGCTACTATGAAGGGCATGAAGGACGTCAATCAGGCTATCAGGTCTCTGTTGAGTGCAGTCGAGGTCCCTGTGTTGGGAGGTGCCTGGATAGCCGTGCTCGTCATCGGGGAGATCAACTTTTGGAGCCCCCAGGTCAGATACCACACTGAGCCCATCAGCAGCATCGGTAAGTAGCCCCCATCTGTCCAAAGCATACCTAGGCTTACTCCTGTAGGTCAATGGGGAACGATTCTTGCGACCGGAATGGCAGGCATCGGTTCGCTCTATGTCTGGCTGGCAGGCGGTGGCGAGGAGCTCGCTAATACTACCACGAGCCACTTGCGTTGTCCACACTGCCACGGTCGTGGGCAACCTACCAGAATGTTCGACCAAGAAGACAGCCCGCGGGACAGCATAGCCCATCATGCACACCATGAGAACCGTATAGGGTCAGAAGCCGGGCTTTCTACGGCAGATTCCACCGGGGAGTGGGTGGCTCGGCGAAAGATTGCCAACGCCCTAGGAAAGATTGGGAACTACTTCGGCAACCCAGCAAAGGACCCCTTTGGGGCTGGCGATTTCAGGACCGGGGCCTGGCCTCGGATCCCAGGGGAGGCCCAGCGCAACGACCGAATGGCCGAACACGACGATCGCTACAGCATTATGGAGGGACCAAGTAGTCCGCGGGATTCTCAGGACGGCGGCCCCGGCAGTGATAGTGTTTCGGTCGCACCAACGCCTGCGTCGCCCACATCACCAACATCACTTCCGTACCGAGCGAGCGGTTCGAGGAAACATGCAAACTCGTTTCCTTCACGGATGTCTTCGCGCCATTCGTCATTTGACCAACCGCGGCCAGCCGAGGTCGCTCACGACCGAGGAGTTAACTCTACACAGCGACGCGCAACACTCGAGGTCCCGCCGTCGGCCTACCATCGATGAAAATAGACAGCATTAGGAGTAGAAGTGGGTTGATAAATTAGACATATGGTTAAACTGCAGCTAAATGAAAGGTTATTTCATGTTATGGGAACATTAATTCGACATATGTTGGTCAATTTTCCTAGGAGTGAAACGAAACAGCGTTGTCACTTCCATAAACTTCATTTCATAATAATCGCAAATCAACATGACGCCTTTTAACCTCATAGCAGGGCGTCTCCTACCTTGCCAATCAAGCCACCCGACCGATCGATAAGTGTCACAGTAATACCTGAGTCTACCTCTCCAAATGTTCGCCCAAGCAATTTTCAATGGCAGGTCAGCACTGACAGGCCAAGACCATGAAAAACCATACCTGAACGCCGTACTACAGACAAAGGGCATTAGGATCAAGCCCAGAAACCTCCTGCAAGTCGAAAAAGTCGATCCCATCCAGCCAGACACTAGCGGCCGCGGCCAGCGCGTCCGCCTCCTGCTGTTGCTCCTCGCCATTCGCAGGCGCATGCCCCACGTTATGATCGTCATTGCCACCGGGAGAATTCAAGACCGCCGAGGCCGTCCGCCTGAGCGCGCGGTGGACCGTCCCGGCCGTCGGCCAGTGCTGGCTCAGCGACTTGAGCAGGCCCAAGATGAGTATCACGCGGGCGCGGTGCTGCCTCAGGCACGTGTCGGACCCGCGCAGGTGGGTCGTGCAGACGGCGAGCTGGACCAGGGCGCCGAGGGCGAGGGGGTAGACGTAGAAGGGGCTGTGGACCGAGGCGGGGGACCTGAGCGCCGCGAGCATGGTCAGGTGCTTGGACGCCTCGACGGCCTTGACCGAGTGCACGTTCTCGCGGTTGCAGGGGCAGAAGGCCTTGGTGATGATGCCCTGGCCGTCGGGGAGGTTGGGGGCGTTGAGCGTCGGGGAGCGGAGGGACCCCCTTGGGAAGTGGAGGAGCATCGTCGCGTAGCTTATCATGACGTGGGCCTGGAACATGATGGTGTCGAACCTGCCGTACGTGTTGATTATCTCTGTCTCGGCCTTTGAGGGGGGCAGGTGTAGGGACCACGAGGCCAGGGCGTTGTCTACCAGCTGCACCTCGTCCCGGTGGACACCTTGGGGTCCGGTGATGGAGACGACTTGCCCGAGGATGTGAGCAGCCTTGATTCTATAAGTGAAGGAGGAGAAAACGGTATCCGTGTCGGCGAAGATCTGGTCCTCGAAGTCGGCCCATGAAGGTGGACAGGGCGGGACAGTTGCTTGCTCGTAAGCATCCTCGTCGCTGGGAAGGAGGACGTCCGCTTGTATGGTTGTTGTCTCGAGGGTCAGCTTCCGTTGGAGTGCCGCCGCGTAGCTTTCGGTGATAAATAGCTCGTGCCAGGTCCTGCGCAGACTTTCTTGCATTATCGCACAACTTTTACCGTATGTAATAGCAAAGTCGCGCTTGTGCATGCCCAAGCGGACCGCAGCTGAGATTGCCTGACCTAGGGTCTTGGCTCCTGTTTGGACGTCGTCTCGTGCAAACTGAGTGATTGCCATGAGGAGACAGGCCTGAACCAGGTCTACCGAGTCTGGTCCTGCAGCTTCAATTTGGTCCACTGCTCTGGCCCATAAAGTGGTACGGTAATGTTCAGGGATAGCCGACGAGAAATGACTCCCTATTGCTTCCACTACTGCCCTCAAACAAGGGGCGTACTTGGAATCCCCATACATCCTCCGGGGGAGGAGGATGGGGTGTGCCAAGTGGAAGTTTACATAGAACAGATTGACTAATCGGCCGTCGTCCGTCAAACTCTCCAGAGACTCCGGTGATGCCGGGACTGGATTTGCGGCAGATCCACCCGGTACAACTCGGCGGTGGATGTCGGCAGGGTCCGTATATGTCGACTCACTGCCGACGGCGTTGACTGGAATGGAGGATAAAGAATGGGTCTGATAGGGCACAGGATCAATGTCTAGCGCCGTGATGTTGGACGGATCCACCGGATCGCCGTTGGACATGGATAGGCTGGCTGTGCGCGGAGGGCCTCCTTTGACGTGCCTGACGGCCCGCTTCCGCCCTCGACGTGAAGGGGTGAAGTGGCAGCCAGCATTACTCGCGGTGCAGCGGCCGCAGACAGGTCTGACCCCGTCGCACTTGAGATGTCTGTCGCGGCACTCTAAGCATGCCACGGGAGCCGGGCGTGTGTGGTCTTGCTTATTATCGTGATTCGCGCTGTTGCTGCTGAGATCGGCCTGCGGGTGAGGCAGCGGAGCGCCGTCCGACAGTGACATGGCGCGCGAGTCGTCTCGGAATACGGGCGACCAGCTAGGCCCTAGGTAGTCTGGGCAAATTACAGCCCGGAAAGTCGGACGGATGCGGACCTTGTGGCTGCTGAATGGGACGTTGGCGACCCTCAGGTAACCCCGGTTGCTCCGTCTTGAGTCGGCGTTTTGTGAAGATGGCCGGACGTCCTACCCGTAATATGCAAGGCTTGCGGGGCCAAGCGCCCGGGCACGTGACCCTTGTGACATTTCGGGGATCAGACGAAAGGCGTCGGCAACTATGACTACGCACAGACTACGCATATTCCCCTATCGTCATCATTCCTATCATCATGATCAATCTTTTAGACCTTGGTACCATCTTGCGTCCCGTCAGCTTGCGTCCTGTTCGAAGCTGCCCAGTCCCGGCTGTGAGTCCTTCAAGCGTACGCCGTGCTTAAACGATGATACTCATGTAAATGCAACATACCGACTCGATCAGGATCGACGATGATCACAATTAGCTGAGGTCGAATCACGGTTTTGACTGCGATTGATCTTGGAAAAATATGAAACGGATTTCGTCGGTGTTGAGGAATGGTTGTTTAAATATTCAAACGTGATGGATCCGATCGGGCTTCAACTCCGGCAACTTTCGTTGTCCTACTTCAGCTCCACAATTATCTGGGCCTGGCCTTATGAGCGTTCATTCATTCCATACAGATCGCCTTTTGAGTTTCGACGAAGTTTTCATATCTCTCTCAAACTCAATATCCTCCGATTAGATTCATATCGCTGCACAGTGCTCGCTGTCTGCAGGCCTATCATGTCGCCGACTCCGCCAAGACCACTTCCCCGAGGCCCCACTTATAGAAAACCCCGAATCACTTGCATGGATAGACCCCGGAGCCGGTTCCCGGCTCCGGGGCCCTGCCCGGTCCAATATTCGTGCTCTCAGGGTAACTTTGGGGTCTCAGTGGCTTTGCTAGAAGAAGTAACATATTCAATGCATCCGGAGCTGGTCGCCAGTGTGCGAAGCCGAATACACGTACATATGTGTGTGTGAAGGTGTAACTCGCCTAGGATATCCCAGCATCAAATAGAGGCAGCTGGTATTAATTCCTGGCAGTATAGCCCAAGCAGCAAGTTGAGAGTTACCAGGTTTCATCTCGGTCAGTAACATCGTTCAAGAAAGATGCTGCGTGTTTAAGCACGGAATCCTGCAACGTATACCCTTAACTATGGGCCCATACACATATTGTGCGACGGTCAAATGGAAACGTCTGCATGCTTGAGTTGGCATTTTTATTGAATATGGTAAGGTTTGCAATATGTAATTTTCGGTGTACAACGTTTCAGCTATGCAATCTCGGGAAAACGGAGGTTTCCTGCGCCGCACGTAGCGTCCCTTGTTGGTGCTCCGCCATCTCCACCACGCAAGCGCATTGGATTTCGTGCAACCAAAAGCGGTGCGATGGTCATGTTGGCGGGTGGAGTTTGCAGCTAGCAACCAACCTGCATGGCGCCTACACCAACGTCCAGACGACTTGGCTCTAAACTTGGCTCCCGCAGCCAAGGCCCACCTGGCGCCCGTCCTCTCTGGTGGGCCCTCCAATTCTTCTCCTCTCGAGGGCCGCCAGTGCATGTGCGGCTCAGCGGCACAGGGACTTCAAAGTGGGCGTGATCGGATGGTCTCCGGACGGGCTCTCTACCTTTCTTTTGTAATCACAGATCGAGTAACGGCCGCGCCTCTTCCTAGGCAATCAGGTTATCCGGCAGCTGTCTTTTCTCTCTTTTTAGGGGTTCTCCTTTCTCTGAAGCAAAAAGCGGTTGAAACTATCCTCTCCTGCCACTTCCAGTTGCATTCCCACCTGTCGAGCAACATTCTTGGACTCGCTTTCCCATTCACCGGGACTTCGTCAGTAAGACTTCCGTCCACGTCATGGGCACCATCGACCTCATCCTCCAAGGAGCCAAATACGCCGCCTTGATCTTCGTACCATATGTCAGTTCTCACTGAAACAATGTTCCGATCAAGGACTAATCCGCCGTAGTGTGTTGTTATCGCCAGTTATCGGGTGTTTTTCCATCCTCTGAGCAAGTATCCCGGGCCGTTGGCTGCCAAGCTCTCCGATGCGTATGCCGGGTTCTATGCCATTTCCATGCGCCTTCACTTGGCCACAAATCGGGACCTACAGACCTTTGGTGGGTCTTGCACACTAGGCTCGGCTTCCTATTCCCGGTACTAACACTCCAACAGGCCCGGTGATACGCCATGGACCGAATAAGCTTATCTTTAAGTCGGCTGAGGCCCTCCAAGGTACGCCCAGAGCTGAGTCTGTGGCCGCCTGAGCCACAAATGTGCATTCATGCTAACCTGATTAGATATTTACAACAACGAAAGAGTCACCAAATCACGCGTATACCTGCTTACCAGCGCAGCTGGAAATCCCAGTATATTCAATACTCTTGACAGACGCCAACACAGAATGAAACGACGGCTCATTGGACAGGCCATCAATGACAAGGCGATGCGAGACTTTGAACCGACCATGATGGGGCAGATTGACTTGTTCATCGGACAGATCCGGGAAGCCAGCAAGACTTCTACGCCGGTGGACATGACTGACTGTTTGAAACGCCTTGGAATGGACATCGTAGGCCTACTAGCGTTCGGATTCCCCCTCAACATGCAGACTGATCCGACCTACCGTTTCATGGTCAAAGGTCTCAGCATTGGAGGATACCGCGCCCACTGCTTCATGCAGTTCCCACCTATAAGGAGGCTCGGCATTCAGCACCTGCTGGGTATCGCGGGAAGGGCTCAGCGAGTCAAATATGTGGAGATGATGCAGCGGATGATTCGTACTCGTCTCTCTGAGGACAAGCATGCCAGGCACGACCTCTACTCCGTCGTTGCTGATCATCTCGACAATACCACCGCCGACGGAATCACAACCAGCCAGCTCTGGTCTGAGGCCTTGTTCTTCTTTCCCGCAGGTTCGTACTCACTCTATCCCCTATAATGATGGGCTACCATACTCTGCCTGGCGCATTGCAGCACTAACCCAGAAAAACAGGTGGGGAAACCACGTCTACGGCACTCTCCGCGCTGTTCTTCTACCTTTCGAGGAACCCAGAGACATACAAGAATCTGGCCAACGAGGTTCGCAGCACATTCTCCAGCGACACAGATATCCGAGGTGGTTCCAAGCTCGCCGGCTGTCGGTACCTGCGGGCCTGCATTGACGAGGCTCTCCGCATGTCGCCGCCAGTCTCGGGCACGCCATGGCGAGAGCTGTACTCGGACGAACAAGACCGGCCCCTTGTCATCGACGGCCACGTTGTGCCCCCTGGCACCCAGGTAGGCGTGTGCTTCTACTCCCTCCACCACAACGAGAAGTATTTCGCCGACCCCTTCACCTACCGCCCGGAGCGCTGGCTGGTCGACGACGAGGCACAGCTCCGTCTCATGAACTCGGCGTTTTGTGCGTTTTCCGTGGGGCCCAGGGGTTGCGCTGGCAAGGCTATGGCATATCTGGAAGCTAGCCTTGTCGTGGCTAAGACGATTTGGGCCTTTGACTTCAGGCCTGCGCCTGGTGGAAAGTCCGGGGGCGGCGCGCCTCATAAGAGGGAGGGGAGGAGGCGGGAGGACGAGTTCCAGTTGTATGATATCTTCGCGGCCATGCATGTTGGACCCGAGTTGCTGTTTACCCCACGAGGGGGCGACTTGTAGCGTAAGGCTGGTATCACCTTCTTAGGAAGGAAGAGAAACATGAGATCTTGGTTTATACCTTACGGTATTGGGCCAATCAGAATAAGCTTGTTTTCTGCGTCCTCCGAACATTAAGCTAATCCAGCAGTAATGAGATTGTTACATGATAAAGCCTGAGCTAACCACTCGGCCCGCTCACTTATGTACGATGCCTTCCATCTTGGTCCATCTCCGAAACAGGTGGACTCCTGCCAGAACTTGTGGATGAAGGCCTCGAGCAGATTTCTCGCAACTATGTCCGTGCCATCATTCCGGATGGCGGCTTCAAGCCGCCTCAGCTCCAGACCTTGCAGTCTTTCTTCAACCACTCGTGCGACCGTAGTGGTGGTAGACCAATCTTCTAGGTTTTCATCTGTTACATCAGACTCCTCTTCAACACGCTGGCGTAGTAGAAGACCCGAGTCCCTCGTTGCTGCGAAGTTGTCTGCCTTACAGTACCCGACCCGATAGAATTCAAGCCGAGCCTCAGCGAGGGCAAGGATGTAATTATAGCTACACAATGTAGAAACCCGCCTTAGCATAGCCCCGAGGACAGGGTGGTGTTGAGCAACGGCCGCAATTCTGCTGGGCTGCTGGCCGGCGAGCTGATAGAGAAGGTTAACACTTGTTTCGGTGCAGTACCAGTAGATTTGGGCCGCGAGAGTGTGCTTGTTGGGGCCGAGATAAGGCGCAACATCCAAAGGCGGGTCCACTATACGACCGGGGCTGATGGGATATGCGAGAAGGCCACAGTCTAAACTGAAGTTCATGCAGCTAGATTGCGGGGGCCTGAGGTCGTGAGGTCCGGCTGAGTCGGCGTATCTGGTCGGCAGTGTCTGTTGTTGCACCACCCCAGACAGAACGGGACCCCTCGGTGGCTCAGTGGAGACCTCAGCAGGCGCACCGGTGATACTATCCGAGTGCGCAAGGCTGGCTGGTCCTGAGGACGCATTGCTGCTGGGGTGAGAGACTTCAGGGGCAAGGCCGGCCGCTTCCGCGGCTTTTCGAATCGCAGAGCGGAGAGCTGTCGGGTCGTCACTCTCAGGTATTTCTACCACATCCTTGATCAATCTCTTGAGCCTTGCGTTTTCTTCTTTTAGGTCACGGAGCGTGGTGGCTTGTCGAGCCCGGAATGCGCGCTGGGACACCCTTGCACGATCCCTCCGACGCTGCCGTCGCTCGTTAGCCCCAAAGTCTAGCGGCGAAGCAGGGAAAAGCATACCTGCAACTCAACTGCGGCATCATCCATCTGTGACCTTCAATTACTGCCGGGGCTTGTTGTTGCGTAGACTTACGCGCCCGGTGCAATGTGTTGCCGGGCATCAAGACTGGATCCGGGTCCGAGTTAGAGACGGGCAAAATTCACCTCCGATCACGTAACATGAGTAGGATTAGTCATGTTGAGCGTCCCAACCACTGTGGAACCCTCGCTCTTATTAGTGCATGTAATCAGGCTGCTTGACGGAAGGTATAAACCAGATTGAGGGAGGGCGTTGGTATAAAGGTGACGGATTTTGAACAATTTGCCATGTAAATATAAACATACGGCATCTATCAATTCTACAAATCTCACCTGAGGATCATTGTCGTTGTCTTCCAAAATTCAGCTACCATGTCAGGCAATATCTTGCAAACTCCCTATCGCATCTACCACCGCAGATCCTACGCCGCCATTGATCCCACCCGACCAGCGCTGTCTACCAAGTCAAAATCAGCAGTTGTGACAGGTGCAGGGTCGGGAATTGGAGCCAGCATCGCAATCTCGCTTGCCAAATCATCAGTCTCATATATAGCCCTCATCGGGCGCCGAGAGCATGCCCTCTTGAAGACCAAGTTGGCCGTCGAGGCCGTCTCCACCAGTACCAAAGTCTATATCTACGCCGTGGACATCACCAACTTGAACGCAGTAGATACTGCTCTCGATGCATTCTCCCGAGAGTGTGCGAGTGGCACGATTGATATTCTCGTTGCCAATGCGGGCTCACTGGGGCCCTTGAGCTCGATCCGTGATGCAAACCCGGTGGAGTGGTGGGATGGGTTCGAGGTCAATATCAAGGGCAACTTCAATCTCATCCATGCTTTCCTGAAAAGGGCGAATGAAACATCCGCAATAATTCATCTCTCGTCCGGCGTCGTCCACGGCCCATACTTCCCGAATGAGTCCAGCTACTGTGCTTCCAAGGCCGGTGCAGTCAAGCTTTTCGAGTACGTGCATCATGAGAACCCAGACATGTTTGTGCTGTGCTTGCAGCCCGGCCTCGTGGCAGAGACGGGAATGTCTCCAGGTTTTGAGAATATCGCAAAGGGTATGCAATTGGACATGGCCAGTCTGCCATGGGATGATGGTAAGTCGAAACCGCTGCATGAGGGTCAGCCCGTTCACTTGCTGACATGGTCCTCTGCTTCAGTTGAACTTCCCGGGGACTTTGTGGTCTGGGCCGTGAGCCCCGAAGCTCGTTTTCTCAATGGCCGGTTTGTGTGGGCGAATTGGGATGTCGACGAGCTGAAAGATGACAGGGATGAGATTTTATCCAACACTCATAAGTTCACACTGGGCTTGGTTGGGAGCTGAGGCTGATGCCGAGGTTCTGTGAGCACATCCGCAATGATCACAATCAAACTCGAGACATATACGAAGGCATTCAACCAGACTAAAGCCTTTGAGGCACGTGCATGATCTGACACAACAATCATAGACGTTGGTAGTCTAATGGAATTTGGGCTACAAAAGTTCATTGCTTGAAATGTGTCCAAGCCGGCAAAGCCTTGATACCAATCTGCGGACTTTCCCAATTCCCGTCGTGTCCTGTGGTCCCAAATCAACTCACATTGATTTGGTCGAGTCGAAGTACTCGCCCATCTGGTATATGAACTCGTCCTCTTCCTCCTCGAAAACTGCATCCCAGCATTGCTCCTCGGAGTTCCACTGCCAGAAAATGAGATGATCGCCCCATGGTGATAACTCGTCGTTCCCAAAGAACACGCCGAGGTCCTTGAGCTGGTGGCGCCGCACAGTGTGTTGCAGCTCCGTCGCAAGATGGCCTGGGAAGTCGGTGCCAATCGCTAGCACTACTCCACTGTCGTGGCTCGGCACAAAGCGGTAGGAACAAGACTGGATCCAGGAATAGAACCGAGGCCAGTCATGCTTGTCAACATGGACTGGGTTGCCAAGCCTCATGCCGAGACGGATGAATAATCTGGGATTCAGAACCGTGCTGTTCAATTCAATCGAGACTGTGGTGAGTTTTGGCATTCCCGGCAGCATTGTTGTGAGCCCTTGAACCAAGGCTGCGGAGGTCTCGCGGGCAATGTCTTCAGTCTCCTCTTTACTCTTGTTCTCATTGTCCACTACCCCGCTTAGGTTCATCAGCTTGAGGTTTGGCCAGGCTGACCTACCCGCCTCGAGGAAAAGGCGCGGTAGGTCATGCACATGCTTGAGATTGAGTTCCACCAAGTTGTTGGTCCAGGAAGGCGGAAAGGCAGCAACACAGTCCGCTGCAGGCATCCAACCATCTAGTACAACTGGGTGCGTGGATGGTTGCGAACATGCTGTCAGCCCTAGGTGCCTCAAATCGGGCTGAGCGCTTGCCAAGGAGGTGATGGCGTCTGAAACAATGCGTCAGCAGAATTCCACGTCAGGATACCTGTTCCCATTCAAATGATGGTGGATCTGTAATTGTATCACAACTCATGTGCACTTACTCCTAGCCTGTTCAATTGATTGGTCCGAGTGGCCCAGAAATGGCAAGCCAAGGGTGGCGTGACGGATGTTGGGGCAGCTCTGGTAGAGCTGGAGAGAGCTCGAAGGGTGCAGCTGACATTCCACCCCTGCCTCATGCAAGGCACCGATGATGGGTACCTTGGGGAGTGTACCAAAACTGCAGTTGAGGACGGTACCGGGTGGGTGGTCGCGCAAAATGCTGTACAAATCTAGCGAGACCTCGAGCAGACCCTGTCGTTCCCTATCCATGTGGCTCCAGTCCTTCATGATGTTGAAAAACTGCGCAACTGCGGCTCCAACATAAGCCTCCGATTCATCACCGCTGGGGATTTCGGTTCTCTTGATGGAAAGTATGATGGTGTTCAGCCTTCGGTGGCGTTTGCCACATATTGCAGCAAATTCGGAGAGGCTGGAGGGTGTGATTCTCATTAGGTTGAACAAAAGCATCTCAATGACCCTGTTCCACTCGTAGTTGACTGATGCCAGTGGAAAGAGATATGGCTTCGCGGGCTCCCAAGGACTACCCTCCCTGTATTCATGGCGAGTGACTTCGATGGCTTCGTCGATGATCATAAGTCTGATTTCTTTGGGCAGTTCAGGGTACTTGGTAAACGCCATCTGTGCTGATGGCAGGTCTTGAGGATCCGCCATTGTTGAGTGGCTGTGGCGGTATGGTGTCGACACAACAAGGCGATGTGTGATAGGTTCATGGAGGATTCTTTCTGGATTTTCGCTCAGTATGCCACCCTTTTAAAGTATTGCAGCAGTTGAAGTGAAACATGTCTGTGAATTGGGGACTTGGAGTGAGTTTTTTGGCTCACAAAAGTGAAGTGATCACCTAAGTACTTCATGATAAGGTTACAGCTTTGTGACTGCCTACAAGGTAAATGCATCACTTGTCCACAAAACCAAGTACATACCTGACTACACTGCAAAAGGTTGAAAGAATGCAGAGAGATACTTCCCCTGTCAGTGTCATGTCCAGCATGATCCTGTGTCCTCGCCAGAGCTTGAACAGTACCTAGGTATGTTGCAACCAAATTGTGCATCTTGGTTCCAACGGCGTCCCCGAGCAGTCCGCAAGTCAATGACGATTTTCCATTCAATTGCCTTGGGTTTCTGTCTCCTGCAACTCCAATTGACGTTTGATTCTGAAGTCAGAAATTTGCACCTTGAAGAACGCAGGGTACACCGGTCCATCAATTCACACCATGACTACAGCCAATTAGAGCATATCACCCAGGCCTAATTCATTCACCCATACCCAGCACCGACACACCCAAGATAAGCTAGGTGTATCACTTGGCTATGTGGGTTGGGCGGATGGGTGATGGGTGATGGGTGAGGGGTGATGGGGATGGTTGTGGGTGTGGGTGTTAAGTATAGGTGTTGGGTGTGGGTGTGGGTGTGGGCTTGGGTATGTTAGGTAAAGGTGTTGGGTATGGGTGAGATGGTGATGTAGTGGTGTACCCAGCGTTTTTCCAGGTGCGAATCTCTGTATTCTTGATCTTGGAAGGCCAACTGGTCTTCGTAGATCTACCTAGAAACATACCTGGTCTAGTAGATCTGTCTTCTGTGCTTTGCGGCAGAGATTCACATGGTAGCAGCCATGTACAACACTACAACATAGTCCCACGCCAGTCTCCAGGGCTGACAGTGATTCAGATTGCACTGACTCCCTCGTAGGTGTAGTTCCCTGACAAACCCTTCCATGTCTAGAGTCAAAGATAAGATGATGAATACTGTTATGTCTGCGCCAATTACAATGCATTCTGCCGTCAACTCAACCCCCCGCGCGAAAATGATTCACTTTTATTGCTCTGGAAACAGCTGTAATGAAAAATAACCCTTTATAGGATCCCATAATAACTTGTATGTATTAAATGCATACTTTGAGTCACAAAGTAACCCAATGCTTCATGCTTTTGCTGTTTTACTCTTGTTACTGTCACTACTAAAGTTGTCACTTCTGCCTAAGTTCACCTTTCCAATGTCTCATGAGCTACCAAGTATGGCATTGCCTCGGCTACTGAGGCTGGCTACAAACGCTTTTTCGACCTCACCAAGCTCATTTTTGTCTATGAGTTCATGGTCGCCCGCCCCGCTGACGACAACAACAACGCCCGCTTCCCGGCTCTCCCCATCCAGGCAGGCCCTTCTTCAACCTCTGCCGCTGCCGGTACCAATACCACGGCTGACTAAGTTCAACGTTCTTTCAATAAAATAATAATCTTCATCTATATTAGTTTTAATGCCGTTAGACTGACTGTTCCATTTGACGGTTCCTTCAATCGCATCCGATCGCTGCCCGAGATCTCGTCCGAGAAGGATCTAAAGACCTAGCCTACAACGGAACTTAGGACCACCAGCTGTATTCAGACTCCAGTACGCGGCCAAAGGATAGGATTGAGGAATTTGCCCATCAGGACGTCAGAGATGAGCTACTATCACACCGCACACTCCTCAAGCAAAGAATGTCTCCCACGGGATTGATTCTCAAGAGACTGGACGAGCTGGAACAAGACGTAGCCGCCCTAAGGGCTTCCTCAGGCCTGTTGCCTCTTCCGCCGCGCTCAAACCTCCCCTCGAAGCACGCACGAGGGCCCTCAGAGACCAGGCCAAGATGATTAAGGACCACCTTGGCCACTTCGATCGCGACCTCCGTGCTATGCAGGGTGAACGGCTCGTTACATTGTACCGTGTAGCACAACCGAATCGGGGTACACGGACGTGTCATCCTTCTACGACACGTCGGTGCAACTACCAGACGCATGTTACGCTGGTAAGTCAGACTCGTACAGCCACTGTAGTTCTTTTATCTCGTCTTCTAGTAACAAAACGTCCCCTTGGTCTAGAGCTAGCTAGGCACAGATCAAGAACAGTCTCGAACCACGTAAGCTAAAGCGCAGGTAGGCACAGCCTGGCGAATACATAGGGAACTACTTTTCAGAAAAGGAGCGCATCGAGATATCTAAAATCCTCGGCGTCGGGGTCTCGGACTCCTATCATTCCCGAGAAGCCGCTGTCGTAGGCGGTGCCGTAGCGGATGAGGATGCCGGCCTTTCCTGCAAGTTTAACAAGTCTCGTCTGAGGCTCCGACAAGCCAGTCTGCTCCCTGAAGGCCCTCCAGAATGCGCCCCTCAGGTCATCCACGCTGTCGAACCACTTCCATCCGTTCGTGCCCATGCTGCCGAGGGCGTTCTCCAGCGCGTAGAGGGTGAAGCCAAACGGTTGGATGCTCGCGCCAGTCCAGTCGACAACGCCTGTGATCTTGCCGCTGCACGGATCGACCAGGATGTTCATCTCGTTGAGGTCGCTGTGCGTGAGGACCACTGGGTAGCACCCGTCGAGGAGGGCTGGCAGGGCGGCTTGTGCTTCGCTGACGGCTGGTAGGAAGCGCTCGGGGAGAGCGCCAGCTAGGTATTCAAACCTGGCGTGGCATTCGGCGCTGATAGCAGACATATCGGCCAATCTCGAATCTCCTGGCGTGCCCCTCTGCCACGACTGCGCAAAGAAACTTCATTTCATGTCAGCAGGTCGACGCTAAGAGAGAGGTAAAGA
This sequence comes from Diaporthe capsici, assembly GCA_013364905.1. Taxonomy (NCBI): domain Eukaryota; kingdom Fungi; phylum Ascomycota; class Sordariomycetes; order Diaporthales; family Diaporthaceae; genus Diaporthe; species Diaporthe capsici. The sequence goes on from WNXA01000011.1 coordinate 1,216,047, forward strand.
TGCAGTCTCAACGAACCTTGCCAGGCTGTACACGGTATTCAGCCGTTGCTCATGCGTGAGAGAGGGGCGAGCAGTGATATAATTCTCTCCAGGAAGCCTGTCCATCTCATAGATTGCCAACTGTGAACCGTTTAGGTTACCGACCCATCCGAGATCAGAACAGCTGGCCACGATATCTTTGTGAATATTTTTGGCCAGCGCTAACATGTCCATGTCCAGCAAGGCAGTCTGCTCTCGGAACTGCATAATCTTGTTGCCGCTCAGCCCTGCAATGACAGTATAGCTAGTCAAGCCTTGGACGCTAACGGGCCGGATCTCTCCTCCGCACCTTTGGCGGGCAACCTCGTCGCATTGCATCCTAGACGACGACGCTCCAGCCTCTGAAAAGAAGCTGTCGATGGCGCTGTCGAGAGTGTAGATAACTTGCGGCATGGCTGGGCGGTGGAGGTGAGGCGAGATGACGGGATTTTCCAGGCTGTGTCTGGTGCTTGTCGGAGCGGAAATTTTGTCAACATGGAGCAAGGCGCGAAACATGAGCCAGGTGGTAGAAGAAATTGTCTGTGGTTGGCCAAGGCGACATAGTCCCAGCACGCTATCACGGCGCTGCCCCCTCAGTCAGAGGCTACAGTACGCACGACTGCCTAATCACGGTCCGGCAGTTGGGGGGGGGGGGGGTACCGCGAGGCTCACGAACCAGGTACCTCTTGGGACCTACGAGGCTGCCAGTACGTCACAGCTGACATAGCCAATCAAGAAAGCGGCAGCGCGGACCGCTCTACAGGCATTACAGAGAGAGCAAAAGGACCAATACTGTACAGTCGCCCATACACTTTAGCCGGGCTGTCTGCAGCCTGATAGTCCTCTCCTTTTGCGCTATATAGAGTACAAATAGGAACGTGTATGACGAACACGTATTCTGTTCCATTCAGAGGTCAGACTTGATACATCAACCAGAAATACCGGGCTCGGGCCTGTGCAACTCGATTATATCAGAATCGTAGGCAGAAAGAGCACTTGAGGCATTTCTACCGGTTTATAGTATTTTGGTTCTGATCCTATAACATGCGAACGAATCAAACAACCTCATGTAGTATGCAGCCAGATTAATTTTCAGAGTATGAAGAAAGCCTGTGTAGTTCAATATTTACTGATTAGTATTTGGTTTGGCTAACAACATTGAATGGACCATGAGCGGCACTTTCAAACGGCACTTTGGGACCCCACAGCCCCCACAATTTCCCATAGTTACGATCCAAAATGGCTCTTGGCGGACCCTCACTAGGTCAACGTTTATCCCAGCCGCCTAGGCGGAAATCGTAGGGTTGCATGATTCTGACGCTTGTCCCTGATGGCGCGTTCCTTGCAGGCCGACATCCGCATTATTAACGTTTAAATTTCAAGGGGGAAAAAAACTTGCTACCACCAATAGGCAAGTTTCCTTCCTGGAATCGTCGCTGTTTGGTCTTTTGCGAATAACCTCATCCGGTAGTCTCAACCCATATTTTTCACTTCTTGTTCTTAGTTTCCAGTATGAGCGGGACTTCCCCTGCCGCACAGCCGCGCATTCTTGTCGCAGGCGCCGGCATCGGTGGCCTAACGACAGCCCTCGCACTACACGCCGCCGGCTTTACAGACGTTCACATATTCGAGGCGGCGTCGTCCTTGACAAGTCTGGGGGTGGGCATCAATGTGCAGCCGTCAGCGGTCCTCATTCTACGGAACCTCGGCCTTCTAGGAGCTCTGGAGAAAATTGGGGTCGCGACCCAAGAGCTCAACTTCTACAACCGCCATGGGGACAGCATCCTGAGTGAGCCACGAGGCAAGCGCGCCGGCTATGTGGTACCACAATTCAGCGTCCATCGGGGCGAGTTCCAGCTTCTACTCCTGGAAGCGGTCAAGGAACGCCTTGGCAGCGAGAGAATACATCTGGGACATGCTCTGGGGTCATGGGATCAGACCGACGGCGGGGATTCCATCACGGCACATTTCGTCCGCCGCGATCGGCCTGCACGAGCAGTCAACGGGGCCGGAAGTGCAAACATTGAGCCGGCCGGAGGGCCCCTCGAGATTCCCAGCATGACGGGCTCCCTGCTCATCGCGGCCGACGGCATCAACAGCACAGCCCGTCGCGTGCTGTACCCAGATGAGGGACCGCCGCGCTTCTCTGGTCGGATCCTGTGGCGCGGCTGCACCGAGAGGACGCCATATCTCACTGGCGCAAGCATGATATGGGCAGGACACGCCAACCAGAAGTTCATTGCGTACCCCATAGGCAGGCGCGGAGCGGACGGCGACAAGTCACTGGTCAACTGGATCGCCGAGCTGCGGGTCCGCGAGGAGGGCGACCCGGATACGACGCCGCCGGTCACGGACTGGACCAAGTCTGTGGACAAGAACGTGTTCCAGGGCCCATTCGAGGGCTGGACGTGCGGTGGTCTCAAGATGGTGGAGGACTTGATAGCGCCGACGGAACATGTCTTTGAGTTTCCGATGTGTGACCGTGAGCCAGTCGAGAGGTGGAGTTTCGGCAGGATGACTCTGCTCGGCGATGCTGCGCACGCGATGTACCCCATCGGTAGCAATGGTGCCACCCAGGCCATCATTGACGCCGAGACGTTGGCTTTGTGTCTTTCTGAAAGTGTTCACAACATACCAGCAGCGTTGACAAAGTATCAGGAGACGAGGCTCCCGCCAACGGCCAAGATAATATATGCGAACAGGGCGAACGGGCCAGACCACGTGTTGCAGCTTGCGGAGGAGAGGGCGCCTGATGGTTTCGAGGATGTGTACAGCGTCATCCCGAAGGACGAGCTGGAGTCCATCGGCGCGAAGTACAAGGCTGTCGCCGGGTTCGAGATGGACGCCGTCAATGTAAAAGCAAGAGACACTGAGAGCATGGCGGCTAGATGGGGTTGAGCCACGTGCTTCGAGTATTTTCATGGATTAGCAATCGCCCGGCGGCATTGGCCAGAGGTTGGCCGCGTGGTGCCCTCTGAGACATGTCGAAGCAGGCCTGTTCTCCTCCACTAAAATAACCTGGAATACACCGAGGCTCAGCCTAATATTGCAATAGTTGTCGACGCCCAGACAAAATCAAGTAGTGCCGACTTCGAGCTCAACGATCTAACTTAGCATCATATCTAAGGGTGATGGTAGGTGAAGTGTCGGATGGCATGTCCATGGCGTCAGGGAATGTAGCGGGAAAAATCTGAATTGGCCGTGGCACGGTTTTTTGACAATCTGTTGCTGGAGCAGTTGGGCTGTTTGCATTGTATTTACGCTGTTGCCCTGTGACGATCTATTTTGGCTGCGTGTGGTGACCTAGTTCTGAACTCTTTGTTCCGTGGGCCCACTGCCGGCCTGTCGGGACATCATGACCCGAAACAACGACGATTTAAAATGCAGCACCCGACGAGGCTCGTCACATTCCGAAAGCACAAAAGCACATCTGTATCGCGAGATCTTTTCCTTCTTTCTCTTCACGTCCACGCCTCATTCCCAGCAATCGAAAATGCCCCCAATATCTGGTGAGGCAGCAGGCGCTCTCCTTGGTGCCCAGGGCGCCAAGCCATTGTGGGACGACCTCGCAGGGGACGGTTTTGATCTCGAACAACCGGATGGAGATATTGCGACTGCTGTGGTCACAAGCGTCTCCGGTCCCTGGCTTTACTGTTTCCATCCGACAACCAAAACATCGTCAAAGTCGCGCGGCGTCCTCATCCTCGGCGGTGGCGGCTATGTGCAGCTCATGATGGGACGGGAGGGACTCGCAGTCGCGAAATGGCTTGCCGGTCTCGGCTTCTACGCTTTTGTTCTGGTCCACCGTTTTCCGACCGCTGAAACACTACCTCAAGCCCCGGTAGATGATGCTCGTCGCGCTTTGGTGATCATCAAGGAATGGAGCCGAGAGTTGGTCGCGGGGGAATGGGGCGGCATCGGTGTCTGCGGCCTTTCTTCAGGAGGGCATCTTGCCGCTTCTCTTCTCGCGTGCTATCCACAGGGATGGAAGCCGAGGTCGTCTGAGTTACCACCAAGGCTTGATTTCTCCATCATCGGGTACGGGCCCATATCGACCAACGCGAAGGGTCGAACGATTGTCGCCGGAAAGGCACCACTTGAACCACCCGAGAAGCAGGAGCTTTACGATACTGTGCAGCCAGATGTGCAGTTGAATGCCGGGGCACCACCGACTTTCATAGTATACTCTGGCAGTGATCCAGTAGTCCCGGTCGTCAACGCCTATCGTCTGGCGGAAGGCCTCACCCAAGCTGGGAGTCAAGTCGAGTTGCACGTCTTTGCAGATGCTCCGCACGGCTTTGCCCTGGACACAAAGGATATGCCCGTCTCCAAGTGGCCGGAACTATGTGCGTCGTGGATGAAGCAGGTTGGCCTGGTAGATCACATATAAAAATTGCATCCCGAATGTTGAAACTTTTCAAGCCTGAAAAGAAGACCAAATTTGCTCGCAACATCAATGTTCTCCATAATACGGTGGTGAGGAACGATGCTGTCTACATTTTATCTAGGTAGCTATGTGAACAACGTGTGAAACAAGCATCATCGATGGCAGGAAAAAGGAGCTTTACCTAGTGAGTAACGATGCAAGACTTCTGCAGACGGTACTTCTCGTGTGACTATATGGGATAGAATATGAACTGGTAAACACGGCTCGAATTAGACATGTGATGAAGTATATCAACCTTGGTTTTCATCTTCTGCCGGGCTGCTGCCTTGTTACTGCTGCAGCAGTGGTGGAGGCGAGACCCAGTGCGGCGCAGTGGATGGATGCAACGTATTGCAAGGCATAACATGCTCGACTCTGGACAGCAGGGCGAACTGCATATCAAGTGCTTACGGGAAGGGGCGTAGTCTGCGTTGATTGTGTTACCGTGCAAGCGCCACATCTAGGACTGATAGGCTATGTACAAACTCCCGTCCCGTCCGTGGTCTTGGCGGCATGCATGTCACGTCCAAGCCCCAACACCAATGCCTGGACAGCCCCGAAGCAGTTTTGAGCGCCTCATATATTTATGATCCATGGCACCTGCGGATGCTCCTTGTCAACTACAAATCACAGGACCAGCACACTCTACAATGTGTGACACGTCAAGATATGGCGAGTCCATTCGAGATCATTGCCTTGGCCGAAACGATTGCGGGGGTGGGGAGCAAGATCTACAAGTTCTTCAGCAATCTCAAGGATGCGCCACAGGAAATTCGAGATTTATGTGACGAGCTGGAATTGCTGAGGACCGTCTTGGTGAGAATTGGAATCACCTCAAGCTCTGCACTCACAACTTCATCCTCAAGTCATCAGCCCCTTGGTTTGGATACGATATTTGCATGTCTAAAGCATTGTGAGGCCGAATTCAACACCTTATGGCTCGCCATTTCCCCTCTCCGTTCCGACCGCGGCCTGGATTGGAGCAAGGTTGTCGAGAAGACGAGGAAGAGCGTCACTTGGGTAATTAAATCTGACGAGATCGAGAAGGCTTCGAGGAGGCTTGAAGGGCTGAAACAAACATTGTTGCTTGGGATTTCGCTCTCAGGAATGTGAGTTGCCAAGATTCCTGGCCTTTTCTTGCTCGTTGCTAACGTTTATTGATGCCCAGGGAGGCAGACGCCGGAATAGCTGAAGGTTTGAGCTCAGTTGAGGCTCAAATTGAAGCCAATGGTGCCTTGGTCGTCAGGAAAGCTGAAGAATCCCAGGCCATGATATTGGCCCGTGTGCACCAACTCGAACATCGATTATTGCAAAAGGTTGAGGAGCTGTCGCGTGTCGCAGAAACGCAACACGAGGAAGGAGACTTACGAATCAGCCAAATTACGGAAACTTTTCCCTCCATTACGACGAAGATGGAGGACAAAGATACCCCTGGTTCCGGTGTGCATGACGGTATGAAGACCGCGTTAGCTGTCAGGTCCCCGGTGACTCGTCAACCGCTGTGGCCAGACCGACGCGAGACGATTGAGCAAGCTCTGCCTCATCGAGCAGGCGTAACGCCAAGAGTTGAGAATCCAGATCAGCCACCCCCGGCTGTCGACCTGGACTCATTTCTCGGCCCAGATTTCAAACAGTCCCTTCAAGAGGAATCAGAACAACACGACTTGAGCCGTCTGATGGGTACAATCCTGGAGGCGTCGCAGAAGAACATCGCGTACGGCCTCCCAAAAAAGCTGAAACGTTTCATGTCATCTCTTTCCGACAATTCGGCTGTGTTCGAATCCTTCTATGGGACTGCATCCCAATATCAGAGCTTGGTGTGTGGAAGCATCAAACTTATAGTAAAGGTCAGACTCATTCATGATCCTTGCAATCAACATCGAGTCCCAAGGCTAATGGATTATTCTTAGGCTGCGTCACAAGTGGAAAGCCATTTTAATGCGGTTTCCGACGCATTGGCTGAGATGCAGGACGCTTTTCAAATGTGCGAGCGGGAGTACAGGCTTTACCCGGAGCATCGAGTCCGCGAGCTCTTTGAGGAGCTTTGCAAAGAAATGCTCTTCGCAGCAGCGTCCTCTATCAAGGTGGTTGAAACTTCAACCAGCAGGCGAACCATAAAGGGACTCCTGAATGGTGATCAGCAGTTGGGGATGAAGAACACTACCATCAGGATTAAGAGCCTCTCGGAAAGGGTGATTAGAGAGGTCGAATATCTTCATAGACGCGAACTCAGAGAGGCCCATCAGCGGCTGCGAGAGGTTGACAGAAAGCAAGACGAGGCTCTGCGCATGCTTGAAGAGCAACGGAGAATTCTTGTGAGCCTTCAGGAGGAACAGAAGCTACTCGCCTTGGTGGCAGACCACCAGAAGGTCTTGCAGCTGTTACAACAGCTACTTGCGCGACATAAATAGGGTATAAGGGATGCAGGATCAAAGTTCGCACGAGTCCCTCATTGCAGCAAAATGACGAGGAACAAGAGGGAATCATACATATCTTTGTCATTCAGCATCAGCATTTTATGAGAGCGGACATTCGCACTGGTCGAAACTGATGATACATCGGTATGTCACCAACACCCACACCCAACACCCACATACCAAACACCCACACGCTTAATGCCCATATACCTAATATTTATATATTTAATGCAAATTGGGTATACGAATTGGGTGTGGGCGTGGGCAGCTATGGGCGGCTGTGTGAATTGGGGTGTGGGCGTAAGGAGGGTGGGTTACAAGTACCGGTGTACCATCCATTTTGACCGGTGCGAATATCCGATCTCTTACGGAGCATGGCCGGCTGTTGAACCATTTTTGAGCCAGATATACTCCTTAGTTGAACGCATTCCCGGAATCCAGGGGGATCATTCTTTTATATGGTCATACTAACATACATAATTCATTGATATTCGAATAGAGCTCTGGGAATCGTTCTGGAGATCTCATGGGACAGTTGTCTTATAAAGACTGTACACTGTCGTGGGGCTCGGCGTTACTACTTATACCCCGAAGGAACACAAAACATGATTGCAGTGCCAGGTTGTTCTTTGTAAAGTCCTCCTCCTTCTTGACTACCCTTTACGCTGTAGCATATGATAGTTGAGTCTCTCCCGCGCCTCAGCAATTGTGGCTCCCTCAGCAATCAACTTCCGGATGCCACTCTCGCTCTCCTCGATCCTGGCTGCTATCTCCGCCACCTCACTGGCCCGGTTCCGCGGAACGACAACAACGCCGTTGGCGTCAGCAACCACAATGTCGCGAGGATTAACGCGCACTTTGCCCATACTGATCGACTCGTTGACGCCGCCCACCTGCACACGGTCTTTGCCGGTCCGCATCCAACGTCCGGCGGTAAAGAGTGGATACTGGTCTGTCAAAGCACGATTGACATCCCGGCATACACCGTCGATGACGGTGCCTGCTATGCCTCGTAGACCTGCGTACTGCGTGAGGATGTCGCCCCAAACGGTACAATCGGTGCGGCCACCGTTATCGATGACCACGACGTCGCCTGGAGCCACGTCGTCGATGAAGTCCCCTACGCTTCCCGGCGGGTCGTCAGCTGGGACATAGCGCACCGTAAATGCTGGGCCGACGGTGGTCTTGTCGTAGTTGCTCAGGGGCATGATGCCGAGTGCCTGTCCGGGTATGCTGAGCTTGTCGAGGGCATCAGAGACCGCGGGTGTGTCTAATTGGGTGAACAGAGCAATCAAGTCTCTATCTTCGGCCGCGACATCCTTGGGATTTCGTGACGGAGGCTTTGTGCCGGCCGTCGTTGGTGAAGACGACGGGCTTGGGTGGATGGCTGCAAACTGTTTGTCGTGCATGACCTCGGACACCGGCCGACCTGCTCGCACGGCTTGAAGCATGCCTTTCTGTCGCTCTTCAATTCGTTCTGCGAGGTCCAGGACCTCTTCAATGCGCTCGGCTGGCACAAATACCGTTCCACAATTGTCGGCGATCACATAATCGTCTTGGCTGACCGTGACGCCTCGCATCTGCAGCGGCTTGCCGGAGTCGGCTTGCACCACGCGGTTGCGGCCGCTGATCATGGTGACGCCGCGGCCGTAGACTGGAAAGCCGATATCACGGCTGCCATCGATGTCGCGGCTCATCCCGTCGATGATGGTCCCACGGATCCCTTTGGTCTTGGAAGCATTGGCGAGGATGTCGCCCCAGCAGGAAATTCCATCGATGCCGCCAGAGACGACGAGAATTCGATCATCAGTTGTAACCGCATCTACGACTGGGGTGAGCAGATGAACGGTTGATGCTGAATCTCTCTTGGGGGCTACTGTCACCGTGCTGGCACGCCCGACGATCTTGGGACAGTCCCACAACGGCCGCAAGCCAAAGGTGGCTCCCTTGAGCTCGAGAAAGTCCAAGGCATCGGACACGGTGTTGGTGTCGAGCGCGGAAAGACGGTCCAGAAGGGTAGCGTTGCTCATGATGCCGATGACCCGTGCTATCGTGCCTGTAAAGCTCCCGAGCAAACTCCGAAGACGCGAGGCTTGAGATGGGGAAAGTGATATGGGGTTACGCAAAGAGACAGGTCACGGGTGTGAGGAAGTAGGAAATGGCAATGATTTTAAATGCGTACTCATTGGCATGCGATGCACGCCAGCTATGTCTGCGACGCCGTGTATGCGCCCCGGCCGATGAGGCCGGTGCGGAGCTACCGTCGTCTCGGCGTTCTGTCAGCCGTTTGTTTCGGCCTCGGCCTCGGCTGCATTGGCCGGGCACCGCCGAGCAGCTGTGATCTTTCGGCAAAGGTTTCGGTCTGTGTGCATCCAATTCCTTGCAGCCATCTATCGGCTCCACTAATCGTCGCTTTTCGGCGACCATCGGGCTCACGCCGAGGCCGGCTCTGTGATATCGATAACTTCCCATACAGAATGCCATCGGCGAATCCAGGCAATGGCGTACGGCGTGCCAGCACCGCCGACGATAGGCTCGGTGAAGAGGACCACGAGGCCGAGTCCATGACGTGAAGCAGGGCATTTGTTAGCTTTACATGAACCCACATCTTCCGGTACATGTACTTGGGGTCATGATCTTTTGACTCTGCCAAGCAACAAATCTGTCACCTTCCTCTGCTCGACAAGACCTCAACACCATAATCCTGCAATGTCTCGATTCGAAAAACTCGCCGACCAAGCCCCTGATGCGGCTTTCGCCTTGATCGAACAGTTCAAGGCAGACCCTTCGCCGGTCAAAGTCGACCTCAGTCCGGGTTTCTATCGTGACGAAGATGCGAAACCATGGGTTCTCCCGTCAGTGCAAATGGTAATTAGCCCCAACTACCTCATGCTCCTGTTCCACCTCGTGCTGACAGCATGTAGGCCAAGGACGCCCTGCTAAAGAGCTCATCTAACGACCACGAGCACCTGCCTCTACTCGGGCATGCTGGCCTGCTGGCCAATGCTCGAAAACTGGTCTTCGATGCGACGCCCGAGGATGCCAAGACAATTGCCTCTATCCAGACCATTGCCGGCACTGGGGCAAACCACCTCGGTGCGTTGCTCCTGGCCAAGGCTTGCCGTCCTCAGACGGTCTGGATCTCGAATCCCACGTGGATCAACCACCAGGAGATATGGAACCTTGTTGATCATAGCATTCAGCGCCGGACCTACCCTTACTTCAATGCGGAGTCTTTTACTATTAACTTCGAGGCCATCATCCAAACCCTTCAGTCTCAGGCCGTAGAGGGCGATGTGGTGATCCTCCACGGCTGCGCACACAACCCGACCGGTCTTGATTTCACAAAAGACCAGTGGAAAGTCATGGCCGATGTCTGCCAAGAGAAGAAACTCATTCCCTTCTTCGACCTCGCCTAGTAGGTGCCCCAGCTGTTCGTGACAACAACCGAGTGAGCTAACCCTGTTTCCCAATAGCCAGGGGTTCGCCACCGGAGACCTGGCCGACGATGCTTGGGCCATACGGCACTTCTTCCGCAACACTTCTCTGGAGCTGCTGGTAGCAGAGTCTTTCTCCAAGAACTTTGGCCTGTATGGCGAGCGCGTGGGTGCTCTCCACGTCGTCTGCCGGACAGAGGCGGCCCAGGCGAAGACCCTCGGCATGCTGACGCGTCTCTCTCGCGCTGAAATAACAACACCTCCCATCAACGGCGCCAGGATCGTGGCGAGGGTGCTCGAAGACGAAGGACTGAAAGACCAGTGGCTTGCTGATCTCCTGCACATGAGTGACCGCATGAGGTCGATGCGTAGGAAACTAGTCCAAGGGCTTCAGAAGCGCCACACGCCCGGCTCCTGGGACCACATATTGACTGACGTAAGTCATATCCGTCGGTGGTGGCTTGTTCTATGGAAACTAACTGAAGATCCTCAGATCGGCATGTTCTCGATGACGGGCCTGAAGCCGGCACAAATTCGGGCACTCAGAGAGGAATATCACGTGTACCTCCTGCCCTCTGGGAGGATTTCCGTTACAGGCTGTTCGTCTCGTATAATATGTTCACATTACTCAAATATCATGCTAACCCCTTCTTAGTGACCGAGCACAATGTGGACCATGTTGCGGAGGCATTTCACAGAGTCATTGTTGGCGCAAAAGCCAGTGCATAGTTAATACGATGAGAAGCCGGAAGGGGAATTTACTGAGCATCAAGATCACCTGAGAATTATGAGAGTACTCGGTAGAATCAAGACTATGAATCTCTTACATACAAGTGTTAGATCAGTGGGTTTCCAACATGGGTTACATTCTCCAAGCGGGCAATCGGCGGCTACGGGTGTCAACACATGGAGCAGTAATGTTGCATCACTTAGACATCAGATCCTTACATGCACGATCGCTGGTAATCGGTCAACGGCATTTCTATGCACTGCTAAAAGGTTGATTCGCCAGGTTAACGCTACTCATTTCAATGCTGCCTCTCCTAATTCTACAGTATTTTCTATGTGCCGCCACATAGCGGGCGGGTTGGAATACATCGGAAAGTGCCCACTGTCCGGGATCCTGGCCATGCTGATCCCGGCCGAGGCCAGCGTCGGTAGATATGACAGCGAATCGTATTGTTCCCCATACATAAAGGTGCGTGGAAACGGTAGCGCCAGGAACTTCTCGAGCAGGTCGCCCCTGTCCGAGAGCTCAACCATGGAAGAGAAGATGGGCCGGACAGATTCAGGCCGGGACTTGAGCCGCAGACTAGTCGCATACATTGCGCTGCCGTAAAATGGGGCACGGGCGGTCCGCTCGATAAAGTCGTTGAAAAATGCCGCGTCGTCCGATGCTGGGTAATCGAAGATCTGCCGGCTGAGGAAGCAGTCTTCTGGCGCGAGGTTGCCTTTGATGTTGGTGAAGCTCAGGACCCGCCTGGGATGCTTGTGCGATAGCTCCAGCGCGGTCAGGGCTCCCATGGAGTGCCCGACCAGGTGGAACTTGTCTATGCCGAGGGCGTCGAGCGCGGCTTCGGCGGTCCTGACCAGGAATGGGATGGAGAGTTGCGCTGGATTTGCACTTGTCGACTGGCCGCAGCCTGGTGCATCGTATGCCACAAACGCCCGGCCGTCAAAAGCCTTCTTCAGCAAGAAGTCGGTGAAGTCTTCTTTGGTCGAGCCGAAACCGTGCAAGAAGAGGACGGGCGCCAGTGATCCTGGGCGATGTGTGATGGCGAGCGAGATAGCAGTGCCGTCAATATCGAGTTCCCAGGCCTCGGTGGCGTGATGTGTGTGTGCGTGTCCGTTCATGTTGTGCTCGAATATTGACACGAGGATAGATGATACTCTACAATGAGATGCGTTGAATGTGGCCATTTGTGAGCCATATTTGACTGCAAAAAAACCTGTACGCAGCGGTCCGTTCATCTTCGGTTCGGCGTTTGCCGCCGGACCATAGACCGCACCATTTCGTCACCGCAATTCGGCACCGAGCGCCTTGGCTGGCAGATATCGCCGACGTGGATCGCCGAGACAGTGCAAGTCCCGGCCGCGTTGGGAGGCAACGCATGCATTATTTCACAGCTTTGCAATGGGGTCTGTGTTTACGAGGACTAATCAAAAGCATTGGCCTAAGGCTGAGAAAATTGCTTATTTAGGGGAGTGTACAGCTTCCATCTTTGACCTCGTCGCCCTAGACCTGAGGAACTGCCCCTGCCCGAAGAATAGACGACGGATACCAGGCCGGATTAATCACACCGCCTGAAACCATGAGCAAATCCTCTACCACGAGTGCGGAGCACAACCCGCAGCTGCGTCTACTGAATGCTCTCCGCGCCGGTTCGAAGCCAATAATGACCTTCTTGGGGCTCCCGTCCTTTCGTGCCGCACAGATTGTAGCACAAACTGGCCTTGATGTCAGTGTGATTTTCCAAGTAGCCTGGCAGTTCCTACGCTGACAATTATAACCTCAAGGGCATAATTGTCGACTGTGAGCACGGTCACATCAGCGACGATGCCATGCATAGCTCAACTGCGGCGATTGCCGCCCTGGGGGTGTCACCGCTCGTCCGTCTCCGTATGACACACCCGGATCTGATCAAGAGAGCCTTGGATGCTGGTGCCCAGTATGTGACCTCGATCATGCCTAGACAAGTTCCAAGCTAATATCTTCTCCAGCGGCATCGTAGTTCCTCAAGTCAACACAGCCGAGGAGGCGAAGGCTGTCGTCGCTCACTCGAAATTTCCTCCACAGGGGCTTCGAGGGCAAGGCTCACCGTTCCCGGGCATCGCTCACGGTGTCGACATCCACACGTATGTGAGGACTGCCAACGAGACGTTGATCACATGTCTTCAAATCGAAACGAAGGCGGGGGTGGACAACATTGATGCCATCTGCTCCGTACCTGGTGTGGGTGAGTACTGGCTTCAGTTCCTCTATTTTTTCAGCAAAAGACGGCCCCGCTGATCGTTCTCAAGACATGTTGTTCATAGGCCCCAACGATCTTGCCCTCTCATTGCTCGGCTATGTTCCTGCGAGAGGTGACGAGCCCGAGTTTCTCGGGGCGATCGAGAAGATTGTGGCAGCTGCGAGGAGGCATGGCAAATGGGTCGCTCGGCTCTCAAATGATGGTGTCTCTTGCAAGGATCACCTCAAGACCTTTGACACAGTAGCGATGAGCTACGATGTCCGAGCGATCCAGAATTGGTACAGAGCTGAACTGCAATGCGCACGCTCGTGACAATACGCGCCATTGAGAAATAGTTACATCCAAGGAGAGCGAGTAACTCATCAGTGAATAACAAAAAATGCCACCGTTTTTACCTCTCTAAACCATGGCTTATCCTATTCCGTGAGACTTATTGTTAGAGAGCGGATATTCGCACTGGTCAATACGGATCGTACACCGGTACATCACCAGCATAAAGCTAATGCCCCCTCCCGATTCGCATAGTTACTCAATTCGCACGCCCAGTTTATATGCTCAATACCAATATACCAAACACCAATACACCTGACACCCATACACCTAACACCCATATACCTAACACCTATACACCTAACACCTATACACCTAACACCTATACCTAATACCTATACATCCAATTTATATACCTAATACTTATAAATTTAATGCAAGGGTCTAGTTGTAGTAAGGGTTGGCTGTAAGTACTGGTGTACCATCCGTTTTGACCGGTGCAAAAATCCGCTTTCTATTGTTGTCCCCGACGAAGCGTTTTCCCAATCTACACCGGCGACGTGTCAGTCTTAAGTGGTTCATTGAATACAGCCGTCCAGTTATTAGATTCACTCCTACTGTCTATATGAATTCAAAATTTGCTCCTGCAACAATTTTGAGTTGTTGCATGTGGCCGGCATTTCATTAATAGCATCGCGAGCAGAATCAATGACTGTTCTCCGTTGGTAGAGCCGACAAAGATCGGTCACAGTACGCCGCACTTAAATTACAAGCATAGACGTATCACTAGGCGTGCTTCAAATTGGGGCGGTTCTGTTGTTCGCGAATCGCCGAAAACACATGAAAGCACAATGGATCTTGACGTGGGGCAGTAGTCTCGGCGCTGGCGGCTCGGCCTCGGTGATTTACGCCGAGCACCAGGACAAACCTTGCCCCTCGGGGCCACACGGGCCGTCTTTGACTTTACCTCTTAGCCGAACTGCGCTCGACCATTTCTTTGGCCGATCGTCCTGGGCCCGAGCCGGCAGGTCTTGAAGTCACCGACGCCGCACCAACATGGCCGCAGAGAACGGCTCACCTCCGACGATGGCACAGGTCTCCGGATCGAACGTCAGCCGACCGCCGAGCGACGGCACTCCGTCCGCAGGTCGAACTCGGAGTAGGCAGACCGCGTAAGTAGTATGAGATCGACATGTCCGCATGCCGTACGTACCTGATGACTGATCGTTTTCAAGTTGCCGCCGATGCCACATGCGCAAAGTCCGTTGCAGCGGTGGCAGCCCTTGCGATGGTTGCCGTCGCGCCGACAAAGCAGAGGAATGTGTATATGCAGCGGCTAAGCGCCGCTCAACAAAGGTTACCCATCGGTGAGTCTCTTGACCTTTACACATGGAACTGTATCCACTACTAAAGACTGAAGGTATGCGCGCCCCTTGACATCCGAAGGCCGAGATGCTCGCAGGCTCGAGGACTCGCCGAGCGCTGCGAACTTGACAGCCTCTCCCGAGCAGACGATCCGCGTTGATACCAGCGGACCGCCTGAGCCTCTGATCAGGGAGCCTGCTTCGATGCGCGCGCCTTGGTTCGTCAACATGAACGTGCCCCACGCCCCGATCCTGGTCGCTGAGTCCTCTGATTCCGCTTTTGCCACCCGCCTCCGCCAGGTTGTGTCCAACATCCAACAGAACCACATCCCCCGCGTGGACTTTGTCAACGATGAGACCATCCTGACCCTCTCGGACGCCGACTGCGCGTGGC
Organism: Diaporthe capsici; assembly: GCA_013364905.1. NCBI lineage: Eukaryota > Fungi > Ascomycota > Sordariomycetes > Diaporthales > Diaporthaceae > Diaporthe > Diaporthe capsici. Next base: position 1,231,345 of record WNXA01000011.1, read on the forward strand.
CCAGTCCGGCGCGCGCACGATTCCTGCTAGACACCACGCTCAAGCGTCTGGGCCGCAGCTATCACATCCTGCTGCGCAGCGCTGTGTTCGAAGAGCTCGAGCAGCATCTCCGGAGCCCGGACTCCACCAGCCTCTTGACCAGGAGTAGGCTTTGGGCCGCCTTTGCGATCGGGGAGCTTTATGCGACGAGGATGTCTGTGTCGAGCGGTACTTTTCCCGGGCTCAACTACTTCGCGAAAGCGACCAAGATCCTCCAAATTATCCCTGAGAGACCAGTGATCGGCATGATCGAGGTCAACCTACTCCTCGCAAGTGCAACAAATCTACCGGGATTGTTTACTAGGAGTCACTAATAACAGTCTGAAATAGTCATTTTACTCCCTCTGTCTGAACCGAAGGCACTCTGCCTATTCCCTCGCCGGCTCGGCGCTGCGGCTCGCAGTCGTCATGGGGCTGCACCTGAAAGTCCCACCGGCGATCCTGCCCGACCTTGCCGCCCGGGAGCACAGGAATCGCGTCTGGTGGACCGCGTACACCTTCGACCGCATGTGGTCGGCAAAACTGGGCTTCCCTCCCGCCATCTCCGACAGCGAGATGAAGGTGGACCTGCCGTCAAACCCCCAACACGAGCAGATTGACACGGCAGACTTCCCGGACCGCTCTTACTTCGTGGCGAGGATCACCCTTGCGAAATTGACGTCCCGGACGATGAACGCGATTTATGGGTATGATGCTCAGGCAAAGTCGCTGTCCGAGAGGGTGCAGTCGGCTTTTCGAGATTTACGGACGTGGATGGATGAGCTTCCGGAGTCTCTCAAGGTCGACGGCACGGCTCAGTCCAAAAGCGATTCCAGGGCGTGCTCTTTGCAGTTGTTGTTCAATCAGGTAATGTCCTGCACCTGTGATCTGTTTTCGTGTAACAACAAACTCATCGATCTTGAAGCTACTCATACTCGCCACACGCCCAATCCTGCTGCATGTACTCAGGACCCGTCTGTTGCAGCCACAGACCGAACCGGATATCCCTGAATCCGCCCTGGCCCTTTCTGAGGCCTGCGTGACATGTGCTCGTCACTCGTACGGCCTCCTAACTGACAATTGGACCAACGGATCCTTGATGGTGTTTGACTATTTCGACACGCAATACATGTTCTCCACCGCCACAATCCTGGCCATCTCGGTACTGTGGGAACGGAACGCGTGTTCGATGGACAGAGATAGACTGGAGTGCGTTGCGCAATTCCTCCTACAACTCAAACTGAATGGCAATCTCGCGGCGGCGGAATTCCATCAGCACGTCAACGCTTTAATGCCTCTGTTGGAGACAAGAGAGTCGGAGTCGAAGAATCAAGAGAGGCCCCAAGCGATGCCAGATACTGTAGGGGACCCCTCATTTGGGGTGGCCTCCGCCCAAGGTTATTCGAATCCACGAGCGGCAACCGAAATCACGCTCACTGAGCCGCTGTTTCAAGATCTCCTGGCTCAACCAGCGACCGACCTTCAGTTCATTGATCAAGCAAGCTTCATGGACGTCGATCCCAGTTTGTACTGGTCAAACGCGGGAATCTGAAGAGAAAGAGACTCGTCACCGTTGAGTTTGCACCTTTGGACACTAGCAGGTTGATGAATGAAATCATGTTGATCTATATACATAGCAGGATATCTTTAAAAATGCAAAGCCCAGGCAACAACTCCTTTCTTTGGTATCAATGTGTCGCTTCAAAACAATCAAAATCCAAGAGCCTCCGAAAATCACCACATATCGTCAAACCTAGTGCTCCTTCTAAACCTGCCTTGATCTCTCAATCTCCTCAATTCATCCTCCTCCCTCCTCCTGTCCTCCTCGATTTGCTCCCTCGCAATCCTCTCCCTTCGGAGGTTATCCATGAGCATCTGGTCTGCCGCCGCCCTACGCCGCGCGTCGGCGTCCTCCTGGGCGAGCCTGGCCCTCTCGCGTTCGGCTGCCGCGCGGGCAATTCGGTCCTCCCGCTGCAGCCGCTCACGCTCTGCCGCCTGTGCCTCACGCGCCTTGCGGTCCCGGCGAGCCTCCTCTGCGGCTACTCTGGCGATGACCTCCTCCTCGAGGCGGGCCTCGGCCTCGTGTCGGCTCCGCTCTTCTTCCACCTTGGCGAGGTGCTCGGCCAGTCTTTTCCTCTCGATTTCGGCCTTGGCTTGTCTGACCTGCTCGGCGTAGTGGGCTTCCTCCTCGGCCAGTCTTCGTTCTTCCATGTCGGCGAGGAGGCGCTTGCGTTCGCGGTATTCAAGATCGCTGATCTCATCTTCCAATTGCATGCGTTCCCGTTCGGCGCGGTGGCCTACCTCAGAGGCCACATCCTTCCGGATATCCCTTGTCCAATGGTCCAGGCACTGGTGGATGTGCTTACGGCCGCCCAGGCGGGGCTCTTTGCAGCCCTTCTCGATGCAGCAGTGGGATCGGCAGAAGCCGTTGCGGTGGAGAGCCTCGTGAGAGCACTTGTCATGGTGGCAGCAGTGTTCGCGACAGTACAGGGACGAAGGCAACTGGCCGTCGTTGCACGAGCTGTGGGCGCAGGCGTGAGCAGGGCAGAAGCCACCTGCCGTCTTCGCCTCGTGGAGACACTTGTCGACGGAGCACTCGTGGGCAGAGCAGTACTTGGCGCTGCGGCTGTGGATGTCGAACTTGGCCTGGTGGCAGCCGGAGCTGTGGCAGGTGTGCTGCTTGCAGTAGTGCGAGCTGGACTCTTTGCCGTCTACACAGCCCTCGAGGCTGCACTTGTGCGCGAAGCAGAAGTCGCTTCGCGCCGCGGCGATCTCGCGGCAGCCCTGCCCTGACTTGGCACAGGGGATGTGCAGATCGCAGTGGATAGCCTGGCGCCCGTCTCGGAAGCGCATACGTGGGCGCCGGCAGCCGCGAACCAGGCCACACGGAACGTGCATATTGCAGTGGCCAGCACCCGGGAGCACAGCCGGGTTCGGGCAGTTGGGTGCCATGCCGCACAGGTGGGCATGGCAGAAGCGGCGTGCGGGTTGCGGTCGGTGGCGGCATCCCCTGACCTCGCATGTGAGATGAGCTTCACATACATCGTGGTTCCCGAATCTTGGCCGTGCACAGTGTCTGTCGGTACACCTGTGGCGAGGGCAGACATATGGAAAGGGCTCCTTCTCGGAACGGGAAGCCTGGGCGGTGCAGCCTCTGGAGCGGCACTTCCCGTGGAAAGAACAGTAACGGTTGGACGGGTCTCGCGGGTTGATGCAGAAGGGTGTGTTCTCGTTCCTCGGGGCCTGGCATGTGTGGTCCTGGCAGTAGGACGAGTAGATCCTGGCCCCCTGGATGGTGTCGAAGACGTGTTTCCTCTCACAGCCCACCACCCCACATTTCCTGCTGCCGCCGACAGCCATCGAATCGGCTCGCCTTGGGGGTCTGGCACTCGGCATGAAGGCGTCTACAATCTCAATGTATTGGGCCACTTTGATAGGTGGGTAGTGGAGGTGGGTGTCGTTGTGGGGCAGCAATGCCTGAGCGTGTAAGTGCCTAACCTGAGAAGCGAGTGAGGCTTGCGTGCGGTGTAAGTGTGATAGGCGAGGAGTTGTGCCTGATCTGCAGCCTTATTGTGTGAACGGGGTGCTTGTGGATGTGACGATGTCGTGCAGGCCACAAATGGGGTAAGACTGTTGGCGGATGGGAACAGCAAAGTGGAATTGAGAACGGCAGCGAAGTCGGGCACGGTGGTTGCCTGCTTTGATTTATACGACTGTGCAATGAAATGCGAAAAGTGCACAATGAGCTCCATTGTTTTATGTAGCAGGCCGGACAGCTGCCTGGGGTTGGTTATCAATGGAATTGTAAAGTGCAGAAACGGGGTGTTACACTTTTGGAGCCCTCAATGCTCGTCACTGAGGCTGCAAGCATGTTAGCTTTGGTCAGCCAGCGTCCAAGTTGAAAAAGTCGAGGAGTGCTGCTGCGCTCCAGCACCCATGCACAGGAACAGTGGCAGCATGGCTCTAGCAGCAATGGCGGGGGCTAAGCCTAGTTTCAAGGGCAGCCTGGAGAAGGACCAACAAGCCTACTTGGCCTCAAATGTGTGTGCTGACGATGGCAGTGCGGCACTAGATGGATGCAGGCGTGCGGCACGGCAGCACGTAAAACCCTCCCTTCTCCTCATCCACCATATCCTTCCCACCCCTCGTACTGCCAATCCGCTGCTTAGCGGAGAGCGCGATGATTGGGAGGTTCGTCTGGTGGTGAAAGGAGCGGCCACCCACTGGCCACTGCTCCACACCGAGAAGACCGAGGTCACCACAAGCTGACGCGCCGGCTCGGGAGGCTGTGGTCGCTATCATCCTGCGTTATCATCCTGCGTCCGATGGTCGCGGAGATCCAAGGTGAACAAGGTGAAGGTGTCGGGGTTCGGTGACGCGAACAGGACGAGGTGGGAAGTGGAATAAGTCGTTTTGGCGGTGGCATGTGCCCGTCGTGCAGGACAGCCGCAGCGCCAAGCTGCCAGCTGCTGCCTCATGTGCGGCAGCGGACGGCGTGGCTCAGACGTTTCCCGCCGACGCCGTCCCCCGACGGACTGCTGCCAAGCAAAGTGCTTTTTGGCGTCACAAGCTTGGACCAGGATGCAAAGTCGGCATGAGCTGTACTCCAGTCTGTAGATGCATCGGATCGTGCATGTCTGAGTGTCTCGTGATGCAGAACAGAATGACTCCTCTTGCCGGTGCAGTCAATTGGTCTTGATCTGCATGGCGTCTGGCGTCACTGCACTACCATTTCCCCAGGCAGGCATGCATGCAAGCAGGCAGCCGTTCATGCTGGGCTGTCCGCTTCTGCTAGACGCGCAGACGCGCATTGTCGTGGGTTGTGCATGCATGCAAGGTCAGATGATCTTTCGTGCCGTCCACCTGAAAACACTGAATCAGATGTTCAGCCGTTGTCACGACAGATGTTTCGAGCAACCCATCCAGGGCCTCGAGGGTCCTGGGGGGGCTAGATTCTGGAGAAAACGTGGTTGTGATCCTCCTGACACATGCTGGGCCGTCAGGTCGGGCCCTCTTGGCACGGAGCTGAGTTCACACGATAAACAAACGGCGCCTGCTGACACCCTCGAGGTCTCGAGCTGAGCTCCGGTCTGGGGAAGCTCGAGGGAGGTAACCGATGATCAAGCCTTCTTTTCTAAGGGGGCTGAATGCACACACCACATGTATGTGCCTGCGCCTGGGCATGAGGATTCAGAAGAAGCTGCGAGGTAAACAGTTGAAGGAAGAGGTTACACTGCAGGCCGTGGCTTGATAGAAAGAGACAATGTTTGCAGGGGAGGTGACGATGTGACGATGTCACCCTGCAGCCCAGAGCCCACAGCTTTCTGCAGTTGGAGCTTGGGCCACCGGCCTGGGAATTGGAACTGCCTCCGACCTTAACACCCGACACTTACAGTCAAGATTCAACTCGATACCACTGAGCACTCAGAGCCGTCACAAAATTCCGTTTTGTTTCAAATAAGATTTATGGCAACCAATAGTAACTCTATCTATTTTCGACGTGATAAACTGCCAATTGTCCCGAATGGTGTGTTGACAGCCCTGTTCATCCGGACGAGAACGATAGTCTGTGTTAGCACCAAAGTCATCCCGTTGGTCCCAACACTGCCCCGCCCCTGCTTCTGGGTTGTCTTCCTTCCGTTTAACAGCCCGCAACACAGCCCCCCTCGACCACCGATACCAGCCAGCCGGGCCAGCCTTTAGGACAGAGGAGCAAACAACATTATCAGCCACATTGATCTTCTGTAGCACGAGCCACTACGAATCCCTTCAATTCAAAGTGGTGAAGATGGGCAAATGCCCTTCCCTCCCAAACAAGTCCAGACATTTTATCATCCGAACCGCATGACGTCTCTTTGCCCCTCTGTCTGACCTACACAATTGAGCACCAACTGAACTTCTGGCAAAACGCCTAACGCCACCCGAGAGCGAGAGCCTCGCCGTGCTCAGCTGAAAACCTGGACTTTGTGCTACCTAACGACCTCAGTACCTGTCGCCGGCCACCCTCTGCTCCGCCAATGGCGCTGCCCACGTACCTGGGGATTACGAATCAGCTGGCGCACCCGGGTCTCTTGACGGGCCTGAGGATTCGCGGTATCAGCTCGTCTCTCCCGTGAGTCACGGAGAACAACACCTGGCCGTTGCCCTGTCTTTACCTCCTTGTGTGGTGGAACACTGGATATTACAGGCTCACTCACCAGGCTGAACTGTCGCTTACACTCGAACCTCCGTATTCATCCGAAGCATGGTCCTCGATGCATTATGCCTCGAACAAGGCGTCTTCTGGAACCACGCCATTGCATGATTACTGTACAGCTGTCCAGTCATGGTTGAACGACCCGTCTTTGGTTTCGGGTCTACGTCAGCCTGTTCGTCAGATGCTGTCTTGGTTGTATGCTGGTTCGCTCCTGTCTTCCAATGACCACCTTCTCAATTGTGCAGGGCAATTGGTCAGACGCCGCAATCTGTTCAGTACCAGCAGTAAAGTGTGTGCATCCATTTACTTCAGCAGCCCGTACATGTCTTCAATAACTCCCACTGGTGGGCGTTGTCTCGATGGCTGTTGAGTACCTGACGTGCCTTTTCGCCTCCCAACATCCTCTAACAGGCTAAACTAATTGCGATATAACTAATTACGTTGACCCTTGCATCCGGGAACTAGGCAGACCTTTCTGACTCGAGATTGTGACATGGGGGACAGGAAAGCTGAAGTGCCTTGTAACACGTGTTACCTCAAGGCCAACTGCCTCGGGACTGGACTGAAGAGTGGTAAGCTTCAGCGTGCCTCCACACCGGTCCGTAGTACTTCAACGTTTTCTGCCATGATCTTTGCATAGAACAGTTCTAAAAGCGTGATACAACGTTCACATGCAAGTCCGAATGCGGGCGTGTGAAAGATGATTTGCCATATCCACATCAGGGTTCGATACTCGGTGCTTGGCTCGAGGTCGGCTAGTCTCTGCGGCCTCTTGTAAGACTGCAGGTCCTGCCAGGACAAAATCTGGAATCAACGATCCGGTCTTTCCTTTTGTCGTCCCGAACTATGTTTCCATGAGCCCCACCAGCCCTTCGGTCTCTAATCACCGGGAACGCAGACCAGTCAAATCCGGGGTATGCCGTGACTGGCCAGGGGCGACGAGTGGTGGCCCGGCGGCTGTGTGGTATTGGGCAATGTGGCGTCACGTCTTTTGAGTGCCAGGTCAGCCTTTTTGTCTATGTCTTTTTGGTCCTTTTTTTTTTGGAAAAGAAAAAGGGACAAGAAAAAAGAAAAGAAAGCGGGGGGGGGACCTACCCAGTGGATTAAAACCTGGCATGCATGGACACAAAGCCCAAGGGGCTAAAGGACAAGAAGCACGTCAGGGAGGTGTATGATCGTCAGTTGAAACCATCGAAGCCCGCAGCCCAGGACTCGTCCCCGAAGAAATCATCAAACTGGGCCAAAAAGCTCTCGCTCATGGCAGGAGGTGCAGCGAAGGTGGCAGCGATGGGGACAAAACGGCTGGCTGTAGCAGAAGAACTGGCTGGAATGAATGGACTGGTGGCGGCGAGTAGGCCGCCAGGGACGACTGAACCTGCCGGAGACCAGCGCACTGCTGCCCATTGAAGGCTGCGAGTGACGAGACAGACGGCCCAGCGGTATTCAAATGGTCAAGCAGAATAGAACAGGTCAGGCTAAGCCGAGCCGTATGTGGCGCCCGTGTGGCTTGATTGATACGGAGTTATCCACTCGGCGAACGAGGTCAATTTCTGTTGGTTGAAGTTGCTCCATCAAGTGATACAAGGGAATTTGCAATGTACAACCAGCTTTAGAATTATATCGAAGTTTTTGTTACCTTCAGCATGGTGTGTTGAATTCACTTGATGAAATTCATATAGCTTGAATGTATTTGACACTCTTGATAGACTTAATATGCTTTGCTTGATGTATCTGACCTACTTGGCGTACGTGATTGTTGAAAGGCTCGGACAGAAATTCCTCGTCTTCTAGAGACGGTCAATGTAGTAGCCACAGTGAGATTTACGGCTTTGGGAGTGAGCCATATTGACGCCTCGCCTTCCATAACCTTGTGCCAGCAGCCTCCAGGTCTAGACTCATTAGTACTGCCAGTCTGATCTTTGAGAAGGCTTAATACGGTGGAGGGAAAAGCAGGAGGAAAAGAATTCTGGTGAATATCTCGAGGTCTACCAGAGAAAGGTTCCGATGGGTAGAGGTTCACAAATAATACCTGCCAATGGGACAGCCATTTCATGATCAAGGTTGATCCGGTGTGTGGCAGTTTACATTTCGCACTCGCTAGGTATTTCTATTGTTCCAGGAGAAATTTTCAAATGCATAAACAGTGTTCAAAATTCGTGTTGGCCTCAACACGGGCGTGATACGGTGTTGATAAACCGTGCTCGCACCGTACCAGGACCGTTCAGAGTGCTAAACAGTGCCCCTCCTGGAGCGGCTTTCTAATAGTTCCAAGCAGGAAGCGGTTCAATCCTGGGAGCGGCTCAGAATGGGTACGGTGAATCAAGGGTGCAGGAACGCGGAAGAGTGCAGAGTGCAGGAAGGGTGCACAGCTTCGGCGTTCAGAATAGCCTACTCGAAATCAAATTGGCTCCCCTTTCTATTGATACACTCACAGTTTTCAAGAGACACCTCTTCTTTTAACTCTCTTCTCTGAGAGATGCCTCTGCGTCCTCTTCATCATTCAGAGGGCCCCTTCTTCTCCCCCTTCTGGCTATCTGGCGGGAGGTAGGCGAGGGCATGCCTTCCTCTCTTCTAGGGGAAGGCGCCGCTGGCTGGCACCTGGGTGTTCACTCTTGCACTCTGCACCCTTCCTGTGCCCTGTTCCTGCCTGACAACTTGCAATCCTTAGAAGTGACGTTGTGGTACCTTCGACCAAGGAACGCGAGGGAAAGAACCAGTTGAATATGGCGCCATTTCATCAAGCCTACTTACAGAGGAAGGTGCGGTGATGTGAAGGGTCAACAAACAAACCTTCGCTCGAATGATTTGTTGCCTCAGTTCCTTTCTTCTTCTCTTTTCTGCTCAGACTTTCCACCATCCTCCCGGCCTCGTTTCTTCAGTTCCATTCCGACCAGGGTTTTGGCCCGTCCAGACATCTTATTCTTCTATTTAATTTCATTTCGGATTCGTTCCCATCGCCTGCGGATTTCACTTGAACGGCAAGGCTATCAATGTCCTCATCTCATTGTCTCCCATCATCGAAACAGTCGTCTCAGTTATCGACCGAGCCTAGACACACGTTCTCTGGTGTGGCGGACCATCACCGGTACGGGTTGCTGGCCGTGTCTTCTCATCACAGACGATGTGCTGTCATCCTGTCAAGGTGCGGACCCTCTCAGTGATCTGCTCCCCTTCCTACCAGTGACCCAAAACAATTTAAGGCCGAATCTAGAAACAATCTTCTCATCATCTAGATAATGTGGAGGAAGTCATCCTTGGAGAGGTGTGTGTGTGGGGGAGGTGAGGGAGGGTCGGGTTTCTTACTTTTCTTGTCCGCACCGCACTCAGCCGACCCATGACCTTTCGTGGGGGCTGATAATAAGAAATCGCCGACGTTTAGGTCCATTCAAACCGATCCAAGCTTCCACCGTCGACGGCGAACTCCCTCTAGCAGACATCGAGGTTCCCCCTGCCTACACCAAGGACTTCCTCTCTGGCCGCCAGCATCGATCCGGCTCCACGCTACCTGGCGAGATTCGCACCATTGCAAGGTAAGTGATAAGATTTGGATGGAGAAGCGCACGAGTTCTGTGGACGAGTTGGCAGGCAGGCTAGGGATTATTTAGAAGGAGGTGATCACAATGGAACCCACCTCACTGGCACCCACGTACTGTATGCGTAGAATAGTGGCAGAATTTCATCTCAGTCCTCGGCACCTAACAAGTGTGCTCACTTCTTGTCTGTGCTATTTGGAATGGTGTAAACGTGCCAATGAACAGTGCCTACCTAGGCCAAGACCTTTTTCGGCGGCGCGAAGCATTTCCCGGCCCAACCCAAACAGACGCTATCTGTTAGTAGGCTTGCACTTGTATCAGCCACAGGCCACAAGTGGACGAACCAAGTTGCCTGGGCTCTGGTCATACTTTCACTAATTTGAAGAATTTGAGTTTCTCGTCTTGTGAAGTTTGTTTCGACGGCTTCAACTGGCGCTGAAAAACCCGATCGATAGGCCCGGTCACATCTGCTGACTCACAGCGGCCCCTGTAGGGCTAGCTTTGTTTTGCGCTTCTGAGGCATCTAGGAGTATTCACTCATGTACAATGAGAGACTACATCGCACTGGACGGGCCAACGATGGATCCGCGATAGCCCGCTGCTGCATTATAGCTAATCTAGCACTCTGAGCCTCCTCTCACAACTGCTGGACAGTAATGAAGCAGTCGTACATACTATGGCCCCTGGCTGAAGGGCAATGCCGCAATGCCGTGCTAGGACTATCTTGGCTTGCGGCATCCCTTTGGCCAACAACAGCTGGCGGGCACCAAATGCTTAAATCTCTTGTGCCAGATTTGGTTTCTGCTATCACACCGGAGTTGCGCTCAAGGTTGATATAACTTCCTAAGTGGTCTCGTGTTTAATCTGTTCACATATGCTTCTTAAGCAGTATGCATCCAGTCCATTCTTACAGTGATTGATGCTTGAACACCTGGCGTTAAAAAATTAAAATGCCGATAATAGTAGGTTTAAACATAATTGTGGCTTGTGCGCCAAGAAAACAGTGACAGCCTTGTGACAGCTGCACAGACGAGGCTAGCAAGAACCGCTTTAGGCCTTTTGGCGGCGCCATAGACTTAAAAGTGGTGTACAAGGAGTTGAACCCTGAATCTTCGCAGATCATGCAAAAAAGTCTTTAATTTACTTTGGGGGAGCTTCTCTGAATCTAACCCTCCGGCCAAGTATCCCAATGTCCGTAGACATAATTTCCTGACGAGAATACTATATATAATTAGTTCCTGCTATTAGATTGATGCCTAAGGCTACTATGATATTTAGAAGGGACGTAGTGCGATACTGGTATACGGTGTCTACACGGATAGCTATGCCTGCGTAGTAACTGGTATCGGGAAATAGTTGTTAAGATCAGTCATGAATCCAATAATAATCAGTAATACGAGAATGCTAACCAATATTTATAATTCATTACAATCAAGCTTTAGTAGGCAGATTCTTGAATATCAGCGTCTGAGCTCAAACCTGTGGCTTCAGATATGGTGTTCATAGCTTTCGTTATGATGTGGAACGGGTGCACGAGCTCCTTGGCACACCGTGAGTAGTCCCTCATGCCCGAAGGCTTCTCAACCCAGTACAACAAACGATCGCATCCATCTCGCTAGGTAATAGAAGCTTTTCACAGCTTGGCTCTCTCTGAGCCAGTTTTAGATAGACACCATGTTTCCGCGAGCTCTGTCGAATAGCCGTTGCGTCGTGCTGATATGCCAGGACATAGACTTGGTGGCGTCGTCTGTAACCGAAGTTGTCACCGCCTATAGTATCGAGCGATGCCCCGGCTGGTACTTTGCACATATGCTCTGCGCTTTGAGAAGTATTCGGGCGCCGGGGCTATTTGGCAGTGTAAGGGAAGTCGGATGATTTCATCACATGTCATTTATCATCACTGGCTGATTATCTGCGCCAGTTTCAGGCGCCACCTCGCTCCGGCCTGCAGACAAGACGGTATGCATCCCACAGTCTGGAACACAACAAGTGTTGGGCTGTCCCCAGGTAGTAAGTGATGAGACAATATAAAGCCTGGGACTATTTGTGCTTATGTTTCTCTCCATAGGGCCGAGGCCCCAAGCTGATTGACCACGGTTCGTTGGTCAGGACTTGCCTGGCCAAGCAGAGGCCTGCCCAACTGCGACCCTAATCAAAGTATGAGATGCAAGTCATACATGTTCAGCGGTGCTGATCAGATGGGTTGGGCTAATCGCTCGCACCTCGGGAAATGCTAGATGTCACGGGGGAGATCGCCGAGAGCTGGAGTGGGTGGCAGACACTATTGTAAAGAGCACGGGTAGTCAGTGCGCGACGTATGTTTGTCACACTTGGTCGCATGGAGATCCAAATTAGCCGATCCGGCCGGCCGAAGACACAGCTGAACAACCGTAGCCGCCATGTGTGGAGGCGCTGGGCTGACCAACACGAGGTCAGTCGCCTCATTGCTACCTGACTGTGCACTCCGTCTAGCACAAAGCTTTTCCGCCCGGGGACACTCTCAACAGACTCGCGGGGGTGTGACCCTGACGTGTCGCCATCCAGGCCATGGAGGTGTAGTGTAGTTAGTGCATATTCCCCAAGACCTCTCGAACCCCAGCTACTGCAAGTAGACATAGCTATGCCAACGTGAAACATAAAACAATATTGATCGCCGGGTAGCTCGTTCGAAAACAAATGTTCCGCGCCCGCCGATGGTGTGAGGTGTCTTGACAGCGCGTACAACAGCCAAATGCAGCAGTCACTGTTGGTGATCAGACTCCCGGCGTCCGCGGTTCCATGTCCAAGAAAAACAATAAACTTTGCAGCTTGCATGGTTCACGTGTGCCACGGCGCCGCTGGCTGCGGACGGGACCCGAACGCCTGGCACGGAAACTTACTCGCAAGCGTCAGAGCTGCGAGCTTAATTTGATTGCAGCGTGGCGTGTTGCCCAGTGTGACGGCCGGGGCCCTATTGCCCCAGCCAGCGTTGCGTTATTCACACTGGACTGAAACCTTACTGAGGGCTGAGAGGCCCCCTACCTGTCAGTTGGACTGGTGACTCTCTCACCTTTCATCATTCATCCCGTCGTGCAGCCAGTGCTGAGTCTCCTCCCAACCTTGTCGTGATTACACCTCTGTTCTCCGTCGCGCATGGCGAGATCGGTATGGGCACGTCGCGCGAGCATCGCGTTGTTTGACGACCTTGGAAGTCATGTCGCTATCTCGACATGGTGGTTGTTATGTCGGGATATCGGTCACCCTCTTTGCCGCCACTGCCGCGCTGGCACTCCGCTTGTATGCCCGTCAGCTAACTCGAGTCCGCCTTGGGATCGATGACTACCTCTGCATTGTGGCCTACGTGAGTTATAAGCTGCTCACAGAAGAGGTGTAACCAGTCATCAGGGCTGACATGGGGGACTAGATCTTCGCAGCCGTCTGTTCCGGCATCATGTTCAGCTGTTCGTCGAATCGTGAAGTGAGAACATCGCGAGGGAGCCGATGACTGACCACCCATCATATATGCAGGGACAAACTACGGCCTGGGAAAGTTACTAGCCGACGTCCCGCGCCCGCAAGCCGTCATCTTCCGTGACAACACGCTCTACCTGTACATCCTCGAGTTCACATACGCCTACTCGCTCGGCTTCTCCAAGCTGTCCATTCTCGCGCTGTACTGGAGGTTCTTCAGCCTGTTCAGGATCCGCGTGCCCATCATCACGCTCTTTGTCGCCACGGTCATCTGGCTGCTCTGCCGGACCTTCCTGGGCCTTTTCCACTGTTATCCCATCCAGGCGTTCTGGGAGGGAAAGGCCAAATACCCCGATGCCGTTTGCCCGATCGATGACGCCAAATTCGAGTTCGGGACGGTCGTTGTCCACGCCTTCTTGGACGTCACCATTTTCAGCCTGCCAATCTTCCAAATACAACAATTGACGTTCAGGACCACGGGCGAGAAATTAGCAGTCTTGGCTATTTTTGCGTCGGGGGCCTTCGTCTGCATCGTCTCCATAGTCAACCTGACACAACTGTACGCGTTCCTGCACACAGATGCCTCGATAGAGGTCCTCTAGTAAGTGGAAGATCCATATTTGGTTGTTGATACAAGCGCTCCCTGCTAACGTAGCTCTTCACTGGAAGCAACACGGCCCCTCCAGCACTTTGGGGCCAGATAGAGATCAACATGGCCATCGTCGCAAGTAAGTCGAGTTATCGATGACGGCTGACTCCATGGGTCTGCTCTGTTTCTGACATAACCCAGTCAGCCTGCCACTCGTTAGACCTGTTCTACAGAAGGTCTACCGTGGGATGTTCCCCACAACTTCTAGCAGCCAAGATCGGCGGGACTCGGAAAGCGTTCCTGGGTGGGTCCACATAGAATGGCTCAGGAAGCTGACCTCCATATCATCATCGGGCGCCAGGACCGGGAGGACAGCGACGACCGCGACGACGAGGGTGACAGGGGGCACCAGGCACGATGCTGCGGCCGATGAGGTGGAACTGACGAGATATCAAGGTCTGGACTCGTTTGCCGACGCGGTGACTCGGACGCATACCTATGCGGCTGGCGAACACGTACATTGGGAGCCATCTATCTCAGATGCCAGGAATGACCTGAGGGCCCCGTGGTACCTGCCTCCGATGAGCCCAGTCTCTGGCTTCGAATCCATCCTGGAAATCGTGAGCCCCAAAGAGCCTGGTCATTTCAATAGGGGCAAGTCTGGAAGTCCTGCGTGAGGAAAGTACATAGAATCAAAATGCACATCTGATCAGTAAGAAAGTATGCAGGACGTGGACACATCAGTGACATCACACACTTCATGGGATACTGGCACGAGATGTCAATACTTCACCCATATTTCCACAAGGAAACTTTCTCGCGGAGGTCTATGATCTGCAGGGAATACGAGTGACAAGTCTAAACCAGCTACTTTGCCCCCTTCTTCTTGAAAAACATGTTCAAGCAGCCCATCAGCCCTTGCAGACCTTGTGCCTCTGCCCCGGGGACCAGCCGTCCCTTGATCCACCCGGGCAACTTGCTGCGAATGCGCTCCGTCTCGAATCGCCGGTCGACGAGCACAATAGCAGCATAGTCAGCCTTGTGTCGTATCGCGCGTCCGATGCTCTGGTTGACGGCGCGGAGACAGGCGTTTTCGTAAAAGTCCCGGGCGAGCTGTTTCGCCTCCTGCGATGCCTGTGCCTTCGATACCGACGGTGAGGCCGTCATTAGCCGGGCGGTAGTGGATGACTCGAGGTATTCAATCCGGGCCTTCCACTCGGGGCTGTTGATGTTGGGATATGGGAGGCCTATGATGACGACGCATCGGCCCAGGCGGTCGGAGAAGTTGATGCCCTCGGACATCTTGCCGCCCACGACACTTAGAAGCAGTGCGCCCCTGGCCTGCTTGCGGTCTGTGGGCTTACCGGCTCCTAGTATTGCCTCACTGTATCCTGCCAACACTTCCTCGCTCGATCCGCCCTTGCTCTCTCGAAAGAGCGCCTTTTTGTCTGAAAGTCGGTCCCACAGTGGCTTCCCACCGTCGGGCACTGATGGAGCCTTCCAAACCTCAATCACCTCATCCAGATACCCATAGCTGGGGAAGAAGACGACTACGCCGTCCGGTACCACCGAGCAGATATTCATCAGGGATTGTCCAAGCCTGTTGATTGTGCCCTTGTCGCTACGCTTCTGAAAGCTGAACTCAAACAGTCCGCTTGTTGCGTCAGCTGTGGCAGTGCCGTGTACCGTCTTCCTGGGCCGTGTAGATGCCAATGTCCAAACGCACAGATTCGAATCGGGGATTACGTGCCCACAGCTGAGAGTGGTAATTTTCTCGGGTATCAAGTAGGGAAATAGATGTGTTTTGTAGTCGTCGAATGGTGACATGGTCCCGCCGGCGAGGATGATTGCCCGGGCGGATGTTGCGATGGACGAGAAGGCATGCGTTGGTGATAGCAGCAGATATGAAAGCTTGATATCTGGTGGGTTCGCGCTTCTCTCGTAGAATATGCGACCTTCATCAGCTGGATTGGTAAGGGCTACGAGAAAAGAAAGAAGGGCGTGGAGAACGGGGCTTGAGTGAGCCTCTTTGGCCGTGGTGTCCGAGCCTTCGGGCTCTTCGATGTGGGCTGCGTAGCTTTCGACCTTGAACGCGAGCTTTGACTCTTGGATGTACTTGATCAGCTTGAACATGTTGATCTGGTCGATCCCCTTGCTCTTGAGCAGGGAGTTGGGATCCACAATGCCATGCTCGCTCTGAGGATAGTCAGTGGAAAGGGACTTGGTCAAATTTCGTAGGCTTGATGGGCTTACTTTGGAAGACAAGGCTGTAGTCGACCACTCAGCCAGCCCATCGATAACCTTCACCACTTGCGCCACCATGATCCTGTTCTCGCCCTTGAGCTTCTTTCCGAACCTCTTGAAGTATACGCCCAGCATCTTCCGCGCCCGCCTCAGCTCGCTCAACCGTATTTCTGCAGCATGGACATTTGCAACAGCGTCCATGATATTATGTGCCTCGTCAATTACCACAACATTGCCCTCCAGCTTTATGCCTAGTGCCTCACGAGCACTTGCCTGCAGCAGCAGCGGATACGGTAACGTGATGATTTCTGCTGTGGGTATTGCTGACCGTGATGCGTAGTAGGGACACACATGATGAGTTTTCCCCAGTCCGTGAAGGTCTTCGATGTCAGGAAGCGTTGCTAGAGCAGCGTCACGGAACTGGTGTGTTTGGGCAAGGTTTTCAGAATTTGGGAGGTAGGGACATTTGTCCTTTGACTTTGGCTTCTGCAACTCGCTGCATCTGTCGTTGATGGCGAGCACAGACCCGAGTTTTGACACAGCTGGGTTGATACAAAGCTTCTGTCGTGACGAAAGAGGAATCTGTTTCACAGGTTCCCCTCCTGGTGACTCATCGTCAGGGTGCTGGCTCTTCAGATGCGTGGGTAATGCAGACGGGAAAATGGGACGGCGCAATTCGGAGATGAACTGCGTCAGTTGAGAATGAGTCCTCGATGTGTAGTAAATCTGCGGAGGGGATTAATATGGTTGAAATTGATATTATTCCGGGCAGAAAAAGGTAAGCTCACTTTTATCTCTTCATCCACAGTTTCATCATCGTCGGCGTCGATCTTCTGTGGTCCTCCCATTCCAATCTTCTGCAGCAGAGCTTTCGTCTCCTTGCTCAGCCCGTCGAGACCATCTTTCTCATCCGAGCTTCGAGCAGCACCACCACCACCACCCTCTTCCCAATCATCGATCAAAAACTCGGCTTCTTCCTCGTCTTCTCCTTTCGACCTTGAATTGTGGTCCGGTCTATCGATACGACGCCGCTTGCTTCCACGCTCTTCGGTGGCCTTCTCTTTCTGGCGGATGGCTTCGAGTCGCGCCTCACGCTCCTCCCACTTTGCCACGAGTTCGTTTCTCTTGCGTCGCAGCATCTGCTCAATGATCCAGTCTGGCTCTCCCTCGGCGTCTTTGGGATCGATTTGAGTTGACGCTTCGAAGGCGCGTCTCTTGAAGTCCCTCAGCCACGTCATTGACGCGCATATGAGCGACAAGGATTTCCCCGTGCCCGTTGGGCTTTCAAGAATCCCCACTTGGCCGTCTCCACGGTCAAGAACATCATATGCTGCTTTCATGAACTCAAGCTGGACGTCATAAGGCGAGTACGGGTGATGAAAATTGGTTTGATCCCGCTGGTCCTCGTCTGAGGCTGCCATGGCGGACGGGAGCACGTGTGTGCATGTGACCAAACAGTTGCTGATGGGAAGAGACAGAGTAAAGGTGGCTTCACACCGTGATTAACGATGATCTGAAGTTTTGTGGATCTGAGGATGAGTGATAGACACTTGATTGTTACATGAGAGTGGATGGAATGTTGATGGTCAACCGCGCTCTCGAAACTGATGCATGGAAAGGGCTGCTGTCAACCCTAACCCTATTTCCCAGGTGAAATTGCTCCACAGCTGCCCCTGTCCCCCGAACTAAGGGAAAAAGGGCCATCCCTGTTCCAAACGCGACTGCACACTTCCAAGGTTGGCCTTGTGCCTACATTGCTTCACCATGTCACATTGTCTACATATTCTTTCAGAATCCGTTCTTTATCATGGACTTCAATGCGCAACCTTCCTAGACAAGACTACCGCACCATGTGCTCCTGAACCTCACAATGCTGCTTTGATTTTATGGAGTCTCTCTCAGGCGCTTTGCCTCTCGCCTTGCAGTTGTTTTAAACACGCTACACCGCATTGGTTATCATAGTAATTATAAGTTGACTCTCTTTAGAAGAGAGTCGGTCAATACCAAAGGATCGTATTCAATGGAAACATCTCGACAACATGCATCTTACTCCAGCCTTAATGTCACACCGCCCGCCATGCTATGCTGTGAGACACCGTATCGGCCCGTCTGAAGGCTCCAGTTGAGGTTCCCCGTGCAGTTGAGCTGGCACGCACGAATGTAAGTCTCGAGTCTGGGTAGGAGCTCCTTGTCATCCGAGAACTTCCGTGCCAGGGATTCAGCCGCGCAGTCAAAGTCTTTGACGGCGTTATCGATGGTCTCGACAACCAGCGACACTGCCAGGTCCAGGTTCCCGTGCTTGTGGTAGAGTAGCGGCACAAGACTGTCGACGGTTTGTTGCGCCTACAATGGTCATGTTCAGCAAGGAGACACGTAAGATGTGAGATGTACTAGTAATCAGGGGGAAACCCACGATTTCTTTCTTCAGGGAGAGCAGATCATTGGTTCTGATAGAGAACGTCAGCGCTGATCGTGAAGCGTCATGTCAGTCTGGTGGACGACATACGCCCAGATGATGACGTTCGTTTGGTCCCAAATCGCTTTCATATCCGGGTCATTGAGGACCTCGACTGGTATGGTCGTACCATAAGCATATCTGCAGGGATCAGCCGGACTGTCTCGTTGTAACCACGATCCGCCGACCATCGACTTACTCGTTGAAGAAGCTGGTCACATTGACTGCACTGGTGCCCAGCCTAGTCCTCATGTACTCCTCCGTTGATGGGAGTTCTGGACTGAGCCGAATTCGTTGTTCCGCCTCTGAAGTCTCCATGAAAAATTCGAATTCCCTCAGGAGTATTTCTCGATGGCCTGCGTGTGTCAGCAAGCTTCGATCGTGACTGGAGATGGAATTATGATTCTTGTCTTACTCCGGTCATACGTCTCACATGGAGCGTCTCCGATAACTTTGAAGAAGGCAATGATCTGGTTTGGTGGCGCTGGTTCTGTTACGTCGTCTTCCGAAAGTTTCAGGCAATACTTAATGTAGTTTATTGTTTCCTGACGAAAGGTCTGGGCAGCCTGGAAGTCGCCGGACAAGTTTCCCCCCTCGGCGTCAATCTCTAATTGTCAGTTAGCAAATCGGGATTTCTCCCCACCTATTCAATTAACCATGGGAAGCCTACCATCGTCCCAGATAAACAGCTGTGGAACAGCAGTCTTAGTCAAGTAGGCCAGATCATCGGATGGGCTCATTAGTAGAATTACATACCCAGAGTGCCAAGCATGACAAGATGTCGCCCCCTGCCAAGGTGGCCCCAGGCCACCACGTCGATGAGAAAAGTCCCGAGTCAATCTTAGCTAGTGCTTTCCGCTTCCGGGCAGATTCAGAGAGACTGAGACTGCATCAGTCAAGGATACTCAGTAATGAGAGACGACAGAGCATCAAGCCTACCTCGAGATTCTTCTCGGGACTGAAGCCCTGATACCCTCGATCTCGGGATTGAGATCCATCGGCCAGTGCTCAAACATCAATCTGAGATCTGGAACATGAAGCTCTTGGCCCTTCAATTGTGCAAGAAGCTCTTGCCTGGCTCCAGAAAACGCCATTGGAACTAGCCACACCACAAGCGGAGAACCCGTGAATATGCGGTGGAATTCGATGGATGTCGAAGAATGTGTTAGAGGGCTATAGACTTCGAGGACTTAGGAAGGAAAAGAAGTAAGGAAACAAAAAGGGAATTCTTGATTTTTCGTAGGCCTTTTATCTTAACTGCATTACTGGCGCAGCCTTGCAAACAGCTGCCGGCTCTATGTTCTATCCACCCTTCTACAGAAATAGACCCGAGGACCCACGTCCATTCAACCGTCGTATCGTTTCTGTTGGAAGGCAAAGCCGACATCGCGTGATCCAGCAGCCTACTAGTGCGGCGCTGTTGTTGTAGACAGAGTGGATGATTTGGTTTGTTTTCATCGTGGCTGGGACAGCCCTTCCACACACAATTAATGCACGATAAGTCTTATTTCACTCTGTGTCACCAACCAGGGCCACCGATTTGGTTTCTGGTGCTGTCCGAGACTGGTCACAGTGAGGCTCTCATCCAAGATGAATTTGACATGTCATATGAGCTGCTGACTTCCGCAAGAGTCTCTCCGTCGAGATAACGTAATTTCAAGAAGGCTATCCCGGCATTTGTTCCCTTATGGACTGGAGCTTTGTCTGTAGCTATGGTGGATGGCGGGTAACCCGCTGATCTCATGCTCAGAAATATCTGGAGTAATTGTCTCAGAAGACATTCGCTCTCTACCAACAGGCCCAGTTCCACTTATGATAAGGCACCATCTCTGACTCCAACAACGCACAGGATGTATCTCCACATGTAAGACTGAATGGGGCCAAGAAAGAGACAAGTGACAGTTGCAACTAGACCTATTCCCAATAGGAATGCTGGCTTACATTGTTCATACGACAGATCTGCACCGATCCCTGGGGTGCTCAGTCATCCACCTCAGCTCCTCTCTGGAGGGAGGATTGACTGACACTCTTTCTCTTCCACGCTGTCATTCAAGCCATACTATCTAAGTCGGAAGATACGATGTGGCTGCTTACAAGTGGTGGCTCATCAGGAGCATCTTGGAACTCTCTTCCAGCCATCTTCCTTGCAACCACCATCTTGTACACAATTGGTCTTGGCCTATACCGCCTCGCGCTCCATCCCCTGGCAAAGTTCCCCGGGCCGAATCTCTCCGCATTCACCGGGTGGTATGAGGCCTATATCGACTTTTTCGGCGGGCCTCGCAACACCTTCGCCTACGAGATCCAGCGCATGCACGACAGGTACGGCCCCATAGTCCGCATCAACCCTCATGAGCTCCACGTGAGCGACCATGGCTTCTTTGACACCCTTTACGCCGGCGGTGGCTCCAAGCGCGACAAGTACCCTCCCAGTGCCAATATACAAGGGGCGCCCGATGCCGTCTTTGGCACGGTCGGCCATGATGCGCACCGCAGGCGCCGGGGTGCCATATCAAGCTTCTTCTCCAAGAAGTCGGTAACGACCAACGAGCCTCTTATAAACGAAAAGGTAGACCTCATGTGTGATGTTTTCGAGTCGGCCATGCACATGGGCGAGGTCGTCAACATCCGCGTGCCTCTTCTGGCCTACGCGACCGACTTCTACTGTGCTCACGCTCTGGGCGACAGTGGGGATATGAACCTGTTGAAAGACATGGGAAGGGCCCAGATCTGGAGGGACAGCATAGTCGGGCTCCTATATCTCACGCCGATCGTGCGCCAGTTTCCTTGGATCGTGCCGTTCGTCGTTGAGTTGCCCATGTGGCTTATCAGGTTGGTCTTGTCAGACATGGCCCTTGTGATTCGGGTGCTCTGGGTACGTCTGCACGGATACTTCCCCCCCTCTATTCCCCCCCCCCCCGATCCTGACAGCCAGCTAGGATATGCGAGAACAGGCAAAAGTTGCCATCCGAGATTTTGAGAAGGCACCCGATATCAAAGGGGATCAGGCCAATCTCATGCAATCTATACTCCGCTCAAATCTCCCGTCGAGGGAGAAGACTCGCAACCGGATGGCGCAGGAGGGCTTCAGCGTCTTAGTGGCCTCCGGAGACACCATCGCCAGGACGCTCACCACGGCAGTCTACCACCTACTGGCCAATCCTCACGTCCTGGGAAGGCTCAGGGAGGAGCTGGTGACTGTATTACCAGGTCCCAACGACGAAGTAGAACTTCGCCAGCTTGAGAGCCTCAGCTTGCTCGTAAGTCTTGCTCAAATTACCATGTCTAGTCATTTAAAAAGTTCGATTGCTGATACAAGAGGCGACTTGTCCCAGACCGCGGTAATCAAGGAGTCCCTACGGATTTCAGCCCTGATTACTTCAAGAGCGGTGTTGCAAGCGCCTGGCCAGTGTCTCACTTATCGAGACTGGGTGATCCCTGCCAACGTGAGTTCTCTCTCCCTCTCCCTCTCGCGGTCATACCTGTAGTCAGCTCCTAATCGTAGCAAGACCCCGGTGGGTATGACACTTTCGGATCTGATGATGGATCCCAATATCTTCCCTGAACCAGACAAATTCGATTCCGGAAGATGGCTTGAATCGAGTGCGCTTTATGCCCGAAATGCCAAATACTTCGTCCCCTTTCATCGAGGCCACAGAAGCTGCATTGCAACCAGGTAAGTGCTTCCCCTCGAATCGCCAAGTAGTATGTGAGCCAATCCTAAGCTGCTATCCGGGTAGTCTTGCGTGGGCAGAGATGTACATCGCTCTCGCGAAGCTGCTCCGGCGGGTTGACTTGGAGCTGTACGACGTTGTGCGGGAAAGGGACATCGACCACCACCGTGACTGCTTCCTGGGAGGGCCACGAGACGACACCAAAGGTGTCAGGGTCAAAGTCCTAGGCATGCTGCAATCAGCGATACCACTGGCAGGCCGTGCGGGCTGAAGGGAGGGCACGGGGCGGCAGTTCATCCTCTAACGGTGGGCCAGTCTCCTCGTCGCAATCGTCTACGGTCTCTAGGTTGGCTTTGTCCAGTCTGATTGTGTTCGGGTTCAGAGGAGGCCGCTCGGAGATGGTCGATGGGCAGGTTGCTTGACAGGTTGGGTGCTACATTTTCTGCGTATATGTCTATGCCGTTTACTAGTGGAATAGTTGCCTGAAGGGTGACCGGCCTCAGGCCCAGCACAGTTGACGATTCTGAGTCCGCCCACTATGTACGGAATAGAAGCACTGCTAGACGGGCTTTTGATGGCCAGACGATCCACATTTGTAAGCTTGGCACAGCTTCGTGATATCGCCGGCCAAGCACATGCATACGACCCTGGCCGCTGCTTAGGTCCGAATTAGGGAGGTCGCTGCCATGGCAGCATCGCTACCGGTGTGGTCCCATCACACCATGCAAACAACCTTGCAACCCGGCGGAATACTGCATTTAAAGAGGCTTCATACTCTGGAAATATATTTCTGGTCCTACTCCATGTGTTAGCCATCCTGCTCCTTCCTACGCGTCGTCCAGACTAGTGCTGCCAAAATGTCCCGGATTCACTTCCTCTGGCTTGTCGTTGCTGTTAGCATCCACCTTGGCTCTGCACATCCCACGAGTGGAGCCTCATCGCGCGTGGACAAAAGAGCGCCTGTGCTTGATACCTATCGCTTCAACACCGTGTCCACCTACACCACGCTTGACCAGGACAGCGATGTACCTTCCATTGCGACTTTAAAACGGGATAGCGATGTGGTTGCAGATGAGGATGGGAATGCAGCAGTCCCCTACTACGTCCAAGCCGCGACTTCGCAGGTGCGAGGGGCTGTACCGAACGCAAGCTTTCGCATCGTAGACGACTACTACATTGGCACCAACAACGTGGGCCATATGCACTTCCAGCAGATCATTGATGGAATCGACGTGGATACTGCTTACTTCAAAGTCAACGTAGGTCGTCGAGTTATGCTACAATCGCGTACCAACTCCTAAAATTCATGCTCCCAGGTTGAAAGTGAATAGCTGACCACTCAACTCAGATTCTAGAAGATGGAACTATTCTGTCCTTTGGCCATTCCTTCTACATGGATTCCCCTAACCTGTTGAAAACTGCGAAGAGGGCTGAGAGCACAATAACCCCCCTGGCCGCTTTCGAGAGTGCCGTGAAACTCCTTGATCTCCCAATCAGGAGTATTGCCGGTGCAGTCGCAGAGAAGGTGGAGGGCCCTGGCGAGAGCTACATTATCAAGCGAGTCGAGGGCGTTGTGGCAAATCCAACAGCCAAGCTGGTCTACGTGACCAAAGACACTTCACTCGTCCTTTCTTGGAGAATAGAGACAGATATCGGATCGAACTGGTTCGTTTCCTACGTTGACGCTGCTTCTGGCACCGATATCACGGGAGTCACTGAATACACAAACACGGCTAGTTACGAGGCTTTGTGAGTCCTTACTCCATTATATTGACACATTCGAAGCCATCAGGACCTAACCAGGCAATTATATAGCCCATGGGGTACAATGAACCCAGACGAAGGCTCACGGCAGCTGATTACCAATCCAGAAGACGCGCCATCATCACCATTTGGCTGGCACTCGGATGGTACCCAGAATTACACAACCCTAAGTGGAAATAACGCATTTGTTACGATCGGAGGTGCAACCAGCAACAAGGCAGTTGCGGATTCTCCTTCACTCATCTTCTCCTACCCGTATTCCCCTGCCATCACCGACTGGCAGACATATGTCAATGCGTCAGCGACCCAGGCTTTCTACACCATCAACAAGTTTCATGACATACTCTACAGTCTGGGCTTCGACGAGGACGCGGGCAACTTCCAGGTCTCCAACAATGGTAAGGGGGGACGAGCCGGCGACCCTGTGGAAGTTATAGTCCATAATAGCGGCGGATCCGCCATGATTTCTACGCCGGCCGACGGGAGCAGTCCACGGTTGTCTATGGGCGTCTGGACGGGCGGCGGAACGCCGGCTCGAGACTCGGCCTTCGACTCGACAGTGCTGCTCCATGAGTACATGCACGCGGTGACAGTACGCCTGGTCGGTGGGCCCGCGACGTCCGGCTGCCTCAGCGGAAACGACGGGCTCTCCCTGAACGAGGGCTACTCCGACTTTGTGCCGACGCTGCTGCGAGTCAAGGCTGGCGACACGCGGAGCACGGATTATACCATTGCGGACTGGGCCACGGGCGAGGCGATCGGGCTGCGGTCTCACTACATCTCGACCAGCCTGGAGACCACGCCGCTCACGTACGAGTCGCTCAACGCCCTGGCCTCCAGCGGCGGTTTCGACTTGGCCACCGTGTGGGCGGTGGCCCTGTACGAGGTCTTTTGGAACCTTGTCGATACATACGGCATAGGCAAGGTTGACAAGGTGACGCTTGGTGCGGACGGAATTCCGCAGGGGGCTCGTTATTTGCTGCTAAAATTGATATTGGACAGCGATGCCCTGGTTCCCTGTTCCCCTAATCATTTGCAGGCGCGGGATGCGATCCTCCAGGCCGATCGTGTTCTTACCGGTGGCACAAACCAGTGCGCCATCTGGAAAGGCTTTGCAAAGCGAGGATTTGGTCAAGATGCCGTCAGAGGATCCGGATCACAGGGGAGGGTGAATGGGTTTGCCGTGCCTTCTGAATGTTAATGGCAGTCGCTGTTCAACATATGCACAGGCATGGAAAGGTCCTTACTTCCCGTGTACTAGGCCATGTCTGCTACGTGTACATATGTTTAATGGACGATCTGCCCAAAGAAGAGCAATTCAGGTGCATAGTATCCGTGGACAACTGCTAATTTTGACACTCCACAAGGCACGTTTCAGTGAAGACCACCGCTTGTCATAGTCCTGAATACCATTCGGGAAATTGTGTGGCCCCCATCACCTCTGTCTAGATACGTAGCAAAAGTAACCGTTGGTTCTCACCTGCAGCAGGTACTCTCAGCTGGTTATACTATTCTACAAGTGGTTGTCACATCTAAAACGAATTTTCCAATGCATGGCAGTTATTGCACTCTCGAACAATGCTGTCAGCGGCTACGATAAGGATGTCTCCTGTGGCTGATAAAGAGAGGTCGTGGTGGTGGCCAAAATCAAACAAGAGCGCAAAGTTTCCAGTAGGTAGCAAGATTTCATGAAGCTACGACGATTTGTCCTTACGATTATTTTCTTGTCTCTGCGATTCTGAAATCATTTCGGCTACCAAAGCATGTCAGTACCAATATATTCGCGGTATATCATCTGATGTGAAACACAATGGTAGCATCCGAAATATCTGGAAAGTGATATGCGCACATTATCATATGGTGGATTTGGGAATAGGCTATCCTGAAATGATGTATGGCTCCAGGGGTGCACTATGGCCGCTTGACATTGACTGTCAGCGTGCCGCGATCATTTTGCGTGGGTTTGCCAGGGCAAAGACATTCAAGTTGATTCCGCACACCCGAGCTCGCTGGAGTCAAAGACTCAAGTTCTGGTCCCGAAATATTCTATTGTGCGCTTCACGATGGCAACATCAATGAGCCCATTGTCTGGAACCACACTGCTGAGACCCGGTGGTTTCAGTTCAATGACACTCGTAAAGGTGCCGGCGACGGGGTGGTGATGTTTCATCCTGGACAGATGAGGCAAGTGTGTTGGCCGCCTTTGACAGTCCACCTGAGCGAATCAACGGTCTAAGTGGGCGTGGAGTTTCAGGGACACAATGCGATGGCGAGGATTCAAGTTCAGCCATATATAAAATCCTATGAATCTTGCCATTTCTCGGCCACAGATCAACACCATCCACGATCAAACAGCTGCTCAAACAAAATAAGAACCACCCCCACACCCCACCAGACTATCTACATCACAATAATCATCACCATGCAGCTCACCAAAACCATCATCGCGGCCCTCTCGCTGACCACCGCCGTCGCAAGCAACCCGGTCAGCTATGCCAATTGCCAGGCGGGATGCAATCAGATGGTTAGAGTCTGTTATACTGTCGCCGGGTTCACATTTGGCACGGTCCCCAGGGCGGCTGCGCCGGCCTCCATCGCTGGCTGCAATTTGAGCTTCGGCCGCTGTCAGGCCACTTGTGCTCACCTCGCACGTTATTACCTGCATTGAACGCGATGTGAGGAGTGCTGTACCTAGGGACAACTCGACTCAACAGATCAAACTGGGACGGCAACAAATGAGAGTTTGCAGAAGACGGGAGGCAGGGAGAAACGGGCTGGATGGAAGAGTTCATGGGGAGGAAGGCGATGGCTGCAAGGAATACACGCATGCGAGTGAGCAAGCACGCAACTCTAGTCGAAAAGGCCAGGGGCTGGAGGCGAATGTCAGGAGACTGAGTGGTGGAGCAACAAAGAGAGCGGATGTCAGCCCACCAAGCCAGCTCCTGCATGGTTGGTGTGGGCGAATAGGCTGCGAGGACAGATAGTAAAATTCATGGGGAAATCACACGTAGAGAGACCACTGTGCATGTGTGTGCCGATGACTATATGCCGTTGGGAGAGTTGGTGAGAGTGGCGAGACGGTAGGTACACGGAAGGACGCCGTGGGCAGCATCTTCCAAGTGAGGGTTTCAAATCAAGTCAAACTATTGTGAATGTACGATGTATAATGTAGACTTTGCTTATGCAGTTTGTACGCGTTTTGTAATCAAGCCACAGTCCAGCAGCCACAATATATTCTGCAGCGTTGACGATATGCAGCGCAATGTGGATCATGAGAGTAGGTACTAAGTAGGCTACAGTTGGGGGAGGTGAAGACTGGAGAACCCCGCAAACGGTAAGGAGCGGGAATGCGGAGTGGCTTCTTCGCGTCAGTGTACAATGGCACATGTGCAGCTCCGGAAAAAGAGGGTCTCGGCCGCAGGGTACACGAGTACAAAAGGGCGCCAGTCTCCCGCCTCTGAACGCTGGATTGGGGACACCTGGGAGCAGAGCTCTGATCGATCGTTTGATTGGCTGGCTGACTGATTGATGAATTATTTACCACTGGCCGTTGCATAGGAGAGACTAGGGTACTGAAGGTATGTGATCTCTCTCTGTTCATAGCTCCCATCCCACTGACTCAGGTGGATTCAACAGTCAGAAGCTAGATGATCTAACGGCGAAGCTGTCATATTAAGAACCAGCATCTGGGCAGTCACTCAGATCAGGTCAGGTCAGGTTACAGGTTGTTCGGTTGGCCATCCGACGTACCACCGCGATACCACAGTACAACAATATCACCGTCACGAGCCCACAGGTGAGGAGAACCCAATCCATATTTGATGCCTTTACATGGACTGTGAACCTAGGCAGTCAGTCTACTGCGTGGCGACACACAGGAGGAGCTGGCTGCAGCCACAATTGTCCACCGCCCGCCAACATCTTGTGCCCAGAAACAACTTTGTTTCTAACTCGAACACGGCACAAGAAAACAGCCCACTTACCAGTCATCGCAGCCTCATCCAGTTGAACCTCTAGGCTTGTTGACCTCGAGCGCCTCCATAACCTGCGCCATCACCATCGAAACCACCCTCACAAACCTCCTCCTACGAACTTGACCAGGGAGAAACTTTCTCGAAAAAGCCGTTCCTTCGCCTTGCGTTGGTGAAGGAGCAAACGCACGCACGAACGAACAAACGAACGAACCAGCTCTGGAGGCGGTCCGACCGGCCCCACTTCTCTGTCCGCCAATCCGTCGTGCCATTGGCCTGTCACGGCTAGCTGCCGACGCTAGGCAGGGAGCTCTTGCCTTGGACGCCAGCCCACCACCCACCTCTCCCACCTGGGCCTTTTTGGGGTCAGGTACCAAGGTACCTGCACACAACTGGTCAGGTACGCTTTACAACGTGCCTGGTCTGCCGCCGTCCGGAGTACCCAACATCTCTGTTGTACATAACCTACCTACACCTACCTACTCCATACTCCACCTGTCCGCCTGCGGCCTTGTGTGTGTGTGTGTGTGTGGGTTGTGTGCTGCTTCTTCTTGTCTGCTCTTGTGTGTGTGCCCGGTGGCCCAAGCTTCTCGGCCTTGACCCATCCTAGTCGCATATCATCGCAGCGCAGCGCATCGCATCTCACTTCGTCCCTCCAACCATCCTCAACACCTACTCGATCACCCCCTTCACCAGCCATCACCATCCCGAATTGAACCCAGAAAATCCTCTCAAGCCTTTCGCGTCAGCTTCTCCTCTGGATCTCGACTCGTGTAGCCCTTGAGAGCATCACGACTTTCCTCCCATTCTGTTTGCCATGGGAAGCTCAATCGCTGCCTCTCCATCTCCATCCTCCACCCAACGCGACCATACTCTGTCCAGCTAGAGGCAGCTGACCCTTCCTGTGAGCTAATTTCCTCTCTAATCCTCTGTCGGCCGCTAAATAATTATATCCATATACCTCCTCGTGCTCTACTGCAACCAGCTGACCTTGTTCCTGGCCCAGATTTTGCCCCATCCACAACCCGTACCCGGTCCCATCCTCCACCATGGGCTCTGTCACGGAGTTCCCTCTAGGGCCTCACCTGCGGTATCCCATAACAATCACCAGGCTGATATACAAGCCCGGTGATGAGGTCAAGAAGGGCTCCAATGCCATGGAATTCTCCTACAAGTACAAGATGGAGTTCGGCGACCAGATCACAGGCGATATCCGCCACGAGGAGCAGACCGGCTTTGCCTCGTGGCCCTGCCCTACCAATGGAACCCTCAAGTCCTGGGACATCAAGGTCGGCGAGGTCATCGCTCGCAGCCGCCCCTGCGTGCGCATCGAGGAGACTTGCATACACGACAACCAGTACGGCGGCATGTGTCTGATCTGCGGCAAGAGCATGGACGACATCGACTTCTACACCACCCAGCTCGACACCGCCCGCGCCCCGGTCCACATGATCCACGACAACGTCAAGCTGACCGTCAGCCTCGACCGCGCCGCCGAGACCGAGCTGCTGCAGCAGAAGCGCCTGCTCGAGCACCGCAAGCTGAGCCTCGTCGTCGACCTGGACCAGACCATCATCCACGCCTGCATAGACCCCACCGTCGGGGAGTGGCAGAACGACCCCTCAAACCCGAATCACGAGGCCGTCAAGGACGTCCAGAGCTTCCAGCTCAATGACGACGGCCCCCGCGGCGTGGCCAGCGGCTGCTCCTACTACATCAAGATGCGCCCCAACCTCCGACAGTTTCTCACCAACATCGCCAAGCTCTACGAGCTGCACGTCTATACCATGGGCACCCGGGCATACGCCATGAACATCGCAAGGATCGTGGACCCGGACAAGAAGCTCTTTGGCGACCGCATCATCAGCCGCGACGAGAACGGCAACATGACCGCCAAGAGCCTGCAGCGCCTCTTCCCTGTCTCCACCAACATGGTCGTCGTTATTGATGACCGTGCCGACGTCTGGCCCAACAACAGGCGGAACCTGATCAAGGTCGTCCCCTACGACTTTTTCAAAGGCACCGGCGACATCAACTCCAGCTTCCTGCCAAAGAGGCCTGACCTGACCCCGGCCCCGGACGCCGTCCCGGAGACGCCCCCGCAGAACGGTGAGGCGAAGCCCGACGTCGAGGGAGACGCAGCAGCCAAGCCAGCTGCTGCAGCCGCCGTCCCCTCCACCGTTGGTCCGACTCCGGCTGGCGTGAGCGGTGCTGATGATGTTGCACTTCTGAAAGCGCAGAGCGAGCAGGAGCGCGCCTTGGAGAAGCAGCTGACCGACAGGCCTCTGCTGCACATGCAGGAGAAGCTCGACAAGGACGACGAGGAAGCCGAGAAGGCCAACGAGAGCCCCGAGAGCGGCCACACCACCCCACCGCACCAGCGACATCACGTACTCCTCGACGATGACGCCGAACTCATCTACCTAGAACGACACCTCACGAACCTACACCAGAAATATTATCAAGCCTACGAAAGCCGCGAGAACAGCCCCTCGATACCCGATGTGGGCAGCGTGCTGGACGAGCTGAAACACGAGGTCCTGCGAGGCACGCGCATCGTGCTCAGCGGCATCGTGCCCAACAACGTGGACAAGTGGAACCACGAGATAGCGCTGCAAGTGAAGAGCTTCGGCGCGATACTGGAAGACCGGATACATCCTGCAATCACACACCTGGTAGTCAGCCTGCTCCGGCCTCGGACGGCCAAGGTGCGCGAGGCGGTCAGGATACCGACCATCAAGATCGTCAACCAAAACTGGCTACAGGACTCGATCAGCCAGTGGGAGGAGCTGGACGAGACACCATACCTCTTGGACCTGCACCCTGCCGACCGGGGAGGCTTGGCGCCCCTCGTGCTGCCTGGCAAGGGCGAGGGTGGTATGAGCCCCGAGGCGATCAACACTGCCATCCAGAACGGCGGGGCCGACCCAGAGGAGCTCGACAGCGCCGACGAGGAGGACGACGAGATGGACCCGCGCAGCCCCATTGACGAGCTCAAGACGTTTGATTTCAACGAGGCCGACGAGGAACTTGCCGCCTTCATGGAGGAGGATGACGGCGATGATGACGATGATGACGACGGAAAGTCGGAGGAGGGAGGCCGGCAGTCGGATTCCGACTTTGACGACAACAATAGCACGACCTCGGACAGTGCGAGTGAGGCGGGGTCGAAAGCCAGCAGGGCCAGGGGTGAGACGGTCAACGGCACATCACCCGGCTCCAAGCGGAAACACGGCGACGGCGACACGGAGAGCGAAAGGGATGTCGAGGGCAGCAGCGGCTCTGCGCTGTCGAAAAAGCTCAAGGTGTCGCGGTCACAAGGGGGCAGCAAGCTGCGGTCAGCGTACCAGCCCGAGCCTGAACCACAAGCAAGTCCAAGTGAAGGAGCGGGTACGAATGGAGGTGCCCCCCGACCTGGTGTTGAGAAGGAAGAGGACGAGGACGAGGAGGTGGACCTCCTGGAGACGGAGGGAGGCGGCAACGAGGACATGGACGAGATCGACGAGGAGGAGCTCATGGCAGAGCTGGCCAGGGAAGAGCAGCAGGCGATCGCGGAGAAGGGCTAGGTGCCCTGGATATCGTCGCTCAACTCGGCGGCGTGCAATGCAAAACTGGCACGGGGTCGGTCATCAACGCCCTCGACGCCCTCGGAGTCTGCCTTTGGAGAGGCTCAAGGCCGGCAGTGAAGAGGCTCTATGGGAGCTCTACGGGATCAGCGTGTAGCATTTGTGGAAGGGTTCCTTTTTACTAGCGATATTTGATTAGCCGAATGAATTAGAATCTATGTAAAATCCAGTACAGGACGCGTGATGGGGGCACGAGAGGATATCATCATGGAAGATCTGAACGGGCAGGTTCGTTGGAATCTGGTTGACGGTCTGTCCTTGGGTCTGATATTTAGCAGCAGTTTCTGTAGACGGGCAGTCCTCCACAGGAAACATTGGAGCAACACCAAGGTGCATTTCCTGTAATTCAGAGGAAGGAAGTTGCATTCCAAGCAATCTACCACCTACTCATCCGTGGTTGGCAAATGGGCTGACCTTGGTGAGAGGTGAGCAACATAGATGGCTGGCGGCAGGGGTAGGGTTTCACATAAGCAAATCGCACCCCCAATCCCCACGGCACCTCCACACTGAGAGCTCCGGCCAATCCAGCCCGGGTTGAATGCAAGCAGGTACTGTTGCGGGCAGGCAAGGGAAAGCAGTCGAGCCGCATCGCATCCGCCCCGAAGTCGACGACCAAATCCACGACCACGACCAGACGCTCGCCTATTACCCCCAACCTCGCACTCCCAACCCCTCCGAGACGACGTCCCGACCGCGGTTACTTCGCCCAATTGACCGACACGGCGGACAGTACACCCATTGCGACCAAAAAGAAGGCAACAAACCTTAGGATTGGTCGGCCCTCCCGACAACAACCAGACGACAACAGCAACAAATAGCCCACCATGCCTCAGGATATGCCCCCCGTGGGCGGCTACGACGCCGTCCAGTACAAGGTGAGATGACCTCTTTGAATGCGATACACCTGCTACCCTTTCCGGTCCTCCCTTTCGACAATGGCAGTCCGCTTCGAGGACAAGATGGATGGCAATCGGATGATTGGACGGGCGGACAGAGGCTTGAGCGTGCAAGGAGCTTGGGATGACACTGGGCGAGGAGGACGAGGACTCTATCCGCAGTAGCAAGCTCAGCGCGAGCGAAAAGGCAGGCACCGCCGGCGATGTCACCGGAAGAGACGGCTCCTATGCACCAAGAAACGCACGGCCAGCGACCCTTTGGCTTGGGAGGCGGAGGTACACTTGATGGCTGCTTGGTACCGCGGCTGTCGGCACATGTGCGCTGGGCAAGCACGCGGCTGGAGGATGCGATCCGACGACCTTGGTTTGGCCAGACCATGCGTCCGTTGAGCGCAATGGCACGGATAGGGTCGCGAAGTTGCCAGGCTCAAGAGAGCCGAATCAGGATCGGTTATTGCCAATGGAAGAGGAGGACCGCAATCAGCCGCTGGACTTTTGGATTCCCTGGTTCCTGGAGTGTCTACAAGCAAATATACCGGTGCAACTTTGCTGACTTGCACCGCTCGCCACAGCGCAACCTGCCCGCACGAGGCTTCAAGCCCGCCACACTCCTCGCCCTCGGCGGCGGCGTGATGCTCTACGGATGGTACCAGTTCGGCAAGGGCGCACGAGAACAACGGTGAGTCGAAACCACGCCCCCCAACCCGATCCCCTTCCATCACTCCCTCTCGGACGTCACCTGAGCACCAAGTTCACCCCTTCGCTGACAACTCCCGGCTTCTTTCCCACAGCGAGCTCGCCCGCGAGAAGATGTGGGCCCGCATCCACCTCATCCCCGCCCTCCAGGCCGAGGAGGACCGCGACCAGGTGCGCCGCTACCTGGCCGACCAGCAGCGCGAGCGCGACCTCATGGGCGGCGAGAACTTCAAGGTCTACAACAACGAGAGGTTCGTCAAGCCCACCTTCGCCGTCACGCCCGAGAAGTCGAAGTAGGATTTTTTTCAGTCGAGGCGGTGGAGGAATGAAGCATGGGAGAAATAGAGACAAGGTGGCAGGCATATCAAACTGGGGGCGTGAGACCACGATCCAGCTGCGTGTCCGACGGACGGGCCGAATGGCGGTACCACCTGCTCTGAGTGCGTGTGCCGGTCAGGGGACAAGATGGGCTCTGTACATATGGTATGGCTGGCTCAGTGGTGACAAGCAATAAAAAAACCAGGAACAAAGCATCGCACCTTCAGTGTCACAGAGCGTGTTACGAGTCCGGCGCCTGAGAAGTCAAGACGATCCGAATACCTCTAGGGTCAACATTCACCAAGCAACATGTGCCGGATACATTACTTCGTAAAAGCATAGTGTATCATCCACCCAGACCACAAACATGAAGAAAACCACCCATCATACCAATGCTGAACAGGACCGCGAACTCCCCAACCTTTATCCATAATGCCGCGCCCCTAAGGCTGGTCCACTACATTCTATACACGCCTGTGGACATCGGAAGCAAAACAAATCAGGACATGCAAACTGTGCTCATCGCGAGGGGAGCTCAGCTTTCTAGGCCGCCGCTTGCACAACCTTGAAGCCATCCGACACCATCTTCGTGATGTCCTCGTTCTTGTGTTGCAGCAGCCCCAGCGCGAATGCCACATCGTTCCATTGGCGCTCCGTATCGCAACGTGGCAGACGAGCCGCCAGCTTGTCGGCCAACTGTTTGGCATGTTTGTCCTGTGATGACGAAGAGTGTTAGCAAGTCGATCCACCTCAAACGTACTTGAATTCTGCCACGCTGGACTCTGGCTTACCTTCTCCACAAATCCAAGCAGGAACTTGACAATCCTCCTGAAGCTCTCCTCTGCAAGCGCCTTCTCGGCCGAGAGCAGGGAGAACATATCAACAAAGTGGTTGTACACCGCGTTGTCCTTGGTAGACAGCTCCGTAAAGAACATCCTGGCCAGGTCTGCGATGCGCTTGTCCTCGTCCTCCATACACTTGGCCATCTCGCCCAGCTGGCCCTTCACCTTGACCTGTCCAGCCAGGATGAGGAAGGTCAGCGTCATCAGACACGTGCGCTTGACCGAAGCATCCTTGTCGGCCAGTCGGCGGTACAGGAAATCCGTGTTCTCGTCGATGAGGTGGTTGAAGCACACTGCCATGTCACCCAGCGCGATGACCGCGTTGGACCGTACCGTCGCGTCGGGAGATCGCTCCATGATGGTGATGAGCAACGGGAGGTTGGCCTCACAATACTCGGCACTGACGCACATCAGCTTCGCAAGGCACAACGTGGCAGCCGCTTGCAGGCCCTTGTCCTTGTATCTGGTGTTGTTCGCACAAATCTCGCTCACAAGAGCCCCGTACAAGGCCAGCAAGGAGTTTTCGCCGTAGAGTAGCTCCCGCTCGCGGATGTGCAGCATGGCCTCGGTGAAATCGTCCTCGGTCGTACCGCCAATGAGATCCAGTTCATCTTCGGGCTCATCCTTGTCCCTGGCCACGGTTCCGATTGTCGATGCCCTGTTGTTCCTGCTGTTGCGGCGCGACTCGGCCTCAGCTGCCTTCTCAGCTGCCACAGCCTTCTCCTTTTCTTGCTTGCGACGCTTGAAGTCCAGCTCGCACAGCTCGAGGTGGACAATCTGCTTGATTGCAACATGGCCCACAATAAATAGGAGCTCAGACAGTGCGATCGCGTTGTCACGCTTGGGCTTGGAAGATTCATCCGCCTGTGTAGCCGGCTGCTGTGCTGCTGGCTGTTGCGTCGGGGGCATAACAGTAGGTTCGGCGCCATCCTCGCCTTCTTCCGTCTCGACCTTGGCCGAGTGTCGGCTTTGCGATGATTTTTGCGAGTCTCTGGATGCGGGCCGGTCGTTGGAATTTGAACGGGCACGGCCAGTAAACACAGCTTTGGTCTTGTGGCGGATAATCTCGGTGCAAAGCACGTCCGGATGCTTGGAGATGGCGTAGATGGCATTGATGGCCTGCTCAGCAACGCCGTACCATTCCTCGTTCTGAGAGGGGACATCTGTGATGGCAGCGAGCTTTTGGAGGACGGCATGCTGGTTCGGCAACCGCGAAAACTTGACGCCAGACTCCTTAGCCTGTCGGCCAGTCGGATTCAGGCGGCGGAGCGCGATACACGTATACTTGGCGAGCTGGAGGTCGCCACGCCCATGGGGCCCAAGGCCAGTACGAAGCATGGTTTCCATGTCGCTGACCACGATCTCGGGACTGGCGGTTGCCAACATGCCCAACACAATGATGGCGCCTCTTCTTTGGGTCCTTGAGATCTCGCGCTTCTGCACACCGTAGACCTGCCAGAGCTTCGAGATGACGAGGTCGGGAATCATGCCCTGCTTCATCATTGTTGCGAGCAGCTGCTCGAGGGAGGTCAGCTCTGCCGGCGTGGCTCCGAAGGTCAGACTGATCATGTTGCGGGCAATAAAGTTGGCAGCATCATTGGGGCTGAACGAATCCGGGGCCTCGAAGAAGAGCCGCTTGTAGCACTCGATGAGATGTGCCTGAACGCCCTTTCCTTCGTCGCTGTTGCCCTTGGTCCAGATCAGTCTCAGCATTCGACGGATGCCTACTTTGTTCTGCTCGATGTTATAAGCGTCGCCAACCTCAAAGTAGTCCATTGCCTCGATCACCTCGCTCTTGTTCTTGGACCCAAGTAACTGGCAGACGGTTCCGGTTGCCTCGTGCAGGACGTCGATGAACTTGAGCGCTTCTGTGTAGTACCGTCGCGTGAGGGTGAGCTTCTCAATAGCTTCTGAGGTCGCGGCGTCCTCCTGCACTTTCTGGATCGCAGCGACCTTCTCTTCCTCGGTCATCTCGGCAGGGTCGTTCTTTTGCGGGGACGGCTCGACTTGTGTGGCCTCGTCAAGAAGCTGCTCGTCCACAGTGACATCTGCCCTGCCCTGACTGTCCATATCAGGCGCCCCAGCTGGGGGCTTCAATGCATCGAGCTCCTGGTCGACCTTGTTCAGGCGTTCCTGCCACTCTTTTCGGGCCAGCTGGTGGCCATGCATGACGGTAAACGGATGTGTCTTGATGAGGCAACCCAGAAGCTTGATAGCATTCCTCCGGACATTGCTGCTCTTGTCTTCGAGACTTCGGCACGCCAGCTCAGCCGCCCTCTGTCTCCGCTTGGGGAACTTCTGTTGGAGGTCACACAGCTTCACGTAGACCTGGATTGCCCTACAACGACAGTAGGGGTTGATGTCGAGGAAACGCTCCTCCAGGACGTCGAAGAAGGCATTCAATTGGGACTTGTAGTTCTCTCCACGTTCTTCTTGTTTGCTCAAATAGATAAGCATGTTGCCGCAGACCTCAACCAGGGCGCATCGCAGCGTGTAAGACTGGGGTTGTTAGCTTCAGAACAGGCCGTTGAGCGGACAGAAAGTCAGAGCCTACCTCGCTGTCGAGTTGCTTGGCCAGCATGGTCATTTGCTTGATCACTAGCCTGGGCGCCAGCTCAGACAACTTGACCATGAAGGTAGAGACAGACTTCGGGCCTCGGGTGTCGTTACTGTTGAACTCTTTGTTACTGAGTTCGCGCAGTACCTCCTCCCCAAGCTGCGGGTAGTCATATTGCTCTGCCAAAATGTGTAGGAACTCGGCCATCGGCTCGGACAAGTGCTCGAAGTAGGTCAGGTTTTGCACAATGGAGATTTGCGCGGCTGGGAAACTTAAAGTCAGTTCGCTATTCTGCTCCTATCGCCATTGCCATTGCGTTTATGGAGAAACCCACCGTAACCGTGACCGTGGTGCTTGACAGCGATACACAGCACCTTGAAGGCGTGCATTCGGATGGTGGTGTTCTTGATTCGTTGCTCGCTCTCGAGGATCAAGTAGACGGGGCGGGTGATCAGGCCGATAAAGGTGTCTCGTTCGGAGGTCGTTAAGAAGATCTTGCCCAGTTTCAACCGCAGCACCTTGCACATTGTGTCAAGAGCTATCTGAAGCTGGGCAGCGCTGTCCCAATTTGCTTCCTTGTCTGCCGCAGAAGCCTTCTTGCCCTTGGGCTTCCTGCCTCGAGCAATCGGTGCCGAAGACGACTTCTCGGCGGCCTTTGTCTCGACGCAGGAGATGGTCCATTGCAGGAGGAATCCGTAGATCTCGAGGAGATGTTTGTGGTGGGAAAGAAGGTCCTGCTCGTCGGACTCGAGGTCGGTGTGGATGATGTCGGCTTCGGTGGACAGACCGGAAGTGATCAGGTCAAAGACCTTGGAGAGCGCATGTGTAGGCAAGTATGGAGTATATCTGGAGAGTTGGAAGAGCTTAGAAACATGTCCCTGCAGGACCGCAAGAGGTGTTGGTTCCTGGCCAGGATCTGGGTCTAGGTCTGGGTCTGGAGTCTGCTCTGGGGTGGGCAGGGTTGAAGGTGTATCTGTATCTGCGACAGGACGCGTGCTCTTCCGCGCCAGCGCGGATCGTGAGGGCGAGGGCGCATAGGCATGGACAGGGACATTGGCAGAGGCAGGCTCGGTAGTGGCCGGGAAAACGGAGGGGGAAAGGGAAATGGGGGCGCACTTGAGGAGGAACTGCAACGAGTCGAAGTGCGCGCTGCGAGTGATGGCATCCGGGTTTTCGGCGACGGCGTCGATAATCGGGTTGAGGACGGGGTTGATGACGCCGTTGGTGAGGCTCTCTGGGTCGTTCTCGCAGTCGAACAACGCGGAGTCTGCTTGTTCGGTCGGTATTGTCGCAGGGTCGCTCATGTAGAGCTTGAGCGCCTCGTTGATGTCGAAGTTGACGTTGTCCATCTTGGCTGCCGGGTCGCCTGGTCACACAGACAGGCAGGCTCGTCTGGTGCTCGTGTTGGGTATCGTGAAGTAGAAGGAGATGGAAAGGATCAACAACGAGAAGATGGGAAATGAAGGCAAAGAAATCGCGGTAGCAGAGTGCAGTCCCGTGAAGCAGCAGACGCGGCGACCTCGTCACAGCTCGTTCAACATTTGAAAGTGACCCAGAATCCCTAACCCGGTGGCGACGGCAATGTTTAAGATGCAAAAGGAATGGACGTTGCGACTCGGTCGGGTGGGCCTGCTTCTCTTTGCCCGTTGTTGACGCAGGTGGGTCACCGTGGGTGTTGACAGGGAAGGTGGGATTTCTTCGCGGGGCCCGTTGGAAGGTGCTGGGCAACCGGCTGCCCACTGCATGAGCTTTGTTTTGTTTGGGGTGGGCGCGGGTGGCTCGACGCGTGCGGATCGGTACCCCGCCAATTTTGCAGCGCAGTAATCCGCGTCCAAGCACGAACACACTTCCTTGCAGGCCGCCAACCTCGGCGCCCCATGCCACAATCCTTGCTTTGCCATTGACCATTGACTATTGAACGACCATTTCCAAGGACACTAGACTGCTCTCGAGTCGTCAATTGGACCTTTTGGACGTCTGGGTTGTTACTCCTGGCTGGCAATTCGACTTGTCGTCTCACTTCCGTGCGCGTTCAACAGGAACGACTTCGTTCTATCGGCCAGCGTCTTCTCTTTCCACTCTCTTCTCTAGGCCTCTCCCTCGTCTCTCGGCCCTCGACGCACTCCATCGCCTTCCCCACCCAATCATGTCAGCTGCAGTCCGCCGGCGGCGGCCAGATGACTTCCAAATCCACCAGGATGGCCCCTCGACAGAAGACACCGAAATGAACACAGACGCTGCGGGCGGCAGGGAAGAGGAGTACCTTGACGAGGAAGACCAGGAACAGGAGCAAGGCCAGAGTCAAGAACGAAGTGCACGGGGGCCCAATCGAGACGTCGACGAGGAGGAGGATGAGGAGCCTGAGCTTGACGAAGATGACGAGGACGAAGAAGAGTCGGATGAGGAAGAGATACTGGACGATGATATGAGGAGGCTCCAAGATGCTTTCCCGGGCTTCAGGCGCAAGTACAAGCTCATCAAGAGGATCGGAGAGGGTGTGTGGACCCCCAATGCTCCGTCGGCCTGCTCTGACTTCGACACTCACTGACTTCTGCTTTCTGTTCTAGGCACATTCTCCACCGTCTACAAGGCCGAAGACCTTCAGTACGACCGCTACGAGAACAAATGGGATGTCGACAAGGAGAACGAGTCGTGG
The DNA here is from genome assembly GCA_013364905.1 of Diaporthe capsici. Taxonomy (NCBI): domain Eukaryota; kingdom Fungi; phylum Ascomycota; class Sordariomycetes; order Diaporthales; family Diaporthaceae; genus Diaporthe; species Diaporthe capsici. The sequence continues at coordinate 1,270,830 of WNXA01000011.1, forward strand.
ACTCCCCCTCCCCTCAAGCGCCACGTCGACCGCAGCAGCAGCTCTTCTGCTACGATCGACCAAGCCTCAGAGCTCACATCCCGCACCACCCGACAGCACCGCACACGGTCACGCTTTGTCGCCATCAAGAAGATCTACGTCACGTCCTCCCCCTCGCGAATCCTCAACGAGCTCGAGCTGCTTCACGACCTACGCGACTGCCCTGCCGTTTGCCCCCTGATCACGGCATTCCGAAGTACAGATCAGGTCATTGCCATCCTCCCCTACTTCCGCCACCATGATTTCCGGGACTATTTCAGGAACATGACCATCCCCGATATGGCCGTTTACCTCCGCTCCCTCTTCACGGCCTTGTCAGCTGTTCATCGGAACCATATCATTCATCGGGACATCAAGCCTACAAATTTCCTCTACGACCCCTCGACGCAACGTGGTGTTCTTGTAGACTTTGGTCTTGCAGAGCGAGAAGGCGAGGACTCCAAGCCCTGCTACTGCCATGAAGAGCCCAGTGTCCGGCGGCAACGGCTGAGGGCAGCCGTCATGGCCAACGGTGGTCCTCATCGTGGCTTCCCAAAGAATGATACCCGCCCCTCTCGCCGGGCCAACCGTGCTGGCACCCGTGGATTCCGTGCGCCAGAGGTCCTCTTCAAATGCACTGAGCAGACCACCAAGCTTGACATCTGGTCCGCTGGTGTGATCCTGCTCACTATCATGTCCCGCCGGTTCCCCTTCTTCAACTCGGCTGACGACGTCGAGGCCATGATCGAGATCGCGACCATCTTTGGCCACAGAAGGATGCGCATAGCCGGGCAGCAGCATGGGTGTATGTTCGACACTACCATACCTACCATCGGGCAAAACGGTTTTGATCTGGGCAAGATCATCATGTGGAGCACCCTCCGAGACGAGAAGAAACAGCCTTTCTCCGATGAAGAGAGGATCGCCCTGGATTTTCTTGCTCGTTGCATGGAGCTGGACCCGAGCAAGAGGATCGATGCGGATGAGGCGCTGGAGCACGAATTCTTGATGATGGGCATGGAGAGCCAGGGCAGCGAGGAGGAAGACATGGATGTGCTTCCGACAGACGAGTATTGAGAGAATTGGTGGACAACTTTTGAGGGTTTCATTCCACCCGGAGTTTGGAAGAGGGCCCAGCTTTCCTGGGCCGCCATGCGAAGACGTATGTACTATTCAAGCTGTACAATATGCGACCGGATTCGGCGTCTCTGGCTCGGCGGCGGGCATGGCATGGCTGGCGTTGGTCCGAGTATGGCACCTGGGCGGGACTTATGTGTACTGATGCATATGTAGAAGGCGTTTGAGTTTGTGGTATACCAATTTAATTAATCGATGACACCAAGGCCCTGTCGCCTCAACCCTGGCACCCGTCTTGCACAGCGATCAGCCGACTTCATGTTGCCCTCGCTCAAGAAACGGCATGTCCCGCCATCTCAACGCCTCGGTCCACGGAGCAGACCCTGATTAGCCGCCTGGAACATCATCTATATGCTGAAGACGTAACGCGAGGCAAGGTTGGACCCCTGGCGTCTAGCTGCTCCCTCCAAAGGGCAGAAGTTGAGACTAACGTCACAACAGCTACAAAGACTTGGACTGTCACCGGATTCTTTGATCAAGGTACTCAAATTGCTTCACCAACACGGGACTAATCGACGTTGTTGAGCAGCTTCCAAGTTATCAAACACTATACATCAAACCAAGCTTCGCTAATCCAGACCGTGGCCGGCTCAACACCAGGGCGTCCTCTCCCAACCAGCGCGTGCCGCCTCTCACTTCGATATCCCCTCTTCCTCCGGATAGATGACGACAGCCTGGAGAAGCACCTCCTGCAAACCCGTACAGACCCTCTTGAGCATACTGTTCAGGGCCGCCGCGACGGTCCAGCCACACCTGTCCGACTGGGTGACCGACGTGTACCCGTGCTGCAGGCCGCAGCTCAGCGCGAAGTTGTCGAAGTAGTCGATGAAGCACCGCACCGGCTCCTTCTGGAAGACGGGCTCCGTCAGCCACCCGACCACCGTGTCGGCGGGGAGCAGCAGGACCGAGCTCCACGAGCTGCCCGTGCCGAACGTGATGTAGGCCGCCCACCAGGCGTCGCCGATCTGCTGGAACAGGAGGCCCGTCTCGCGGTCCAGCACCCACACGGCCGCGTCGTCCAGGTTCACGGTCACGTGCGACTTGAGGTTCGTGGTCACCGTCACCCCGTCCGGGTCGTCCGTCGAGAAGTACTGCCCGGCTAGCGTGCCTGCGATGATCTTGATGTAGATCTCGGGCCCTACCGGTACGAACGGTTCGAACGGGGTCGGGCCACTCGATTCTGAGCTCTGGGTTGTGGAAGACCCCACGGATGATGGCTCCACGGATGATGGCTCCATGGATGATGGCTCCATGGATGACGATCCCACGGATGATGGTGCCTCAGTGGTGCTGAAATTACGCGTCTCGAAGGGCAGGAAGGAATGCGACGAGGTGGTTGGTTCAGACTCGGACGTCTCCGGTGGACTCGACGTCGTAGGCTCTGTTGATGTAGCAGTGGAGTAAGCAGTGGAGTAGTTCGAGAAGCGCTCCGAGGAAGTTGCTGTGTAAGACGTGCGGAAGACGGTCGAGAAGGAGTCACTGTAGGTAGAGCTCGTCTCGTTCGAAATGGCGAGCCTGGAGGAGGAGAACGATGCTGAAGCAGGCAGCGTGCTGGCACAATTGCATTGCGAAGACTGCGCTGACGGTGTTGTGGGCTCAGCTATGCAGAAGGCGGGACCGGAAACAGTGAGCGACGTGGAAAAGAACTCGTCCACCTGGACTGTCACGATCACAGAACCACCGCCAAACGTAAGGCAAGCCGGCGCTAGGCCCGGGCCTACGATTATCGGCGCGGGCAATCTGCTACCGCTGTTGACAGGTGAAGATGTCGTCAAAGCCCGTGATGAGATGCCGGCCCTCGATATCCCCGGGATGACGACCGTATCTGTTGCTACTGGAGGTGGCGCCGTGGTGGTTGTTGGTCCGGCGCCGATGCACGAGCAGGCACTCTCGAAACGGTATGCCACGTCTCCATAGCAAGCCCGCACGATGTAGGTGGGAATAGCCTGTGACGGAACAATGGTGCTTGCACCAACAAAGGGGCCAGTGATGGTCGTGATGTCTCCATCACCGGTTGTGATGGTCACTGTGCTCGTCAATGCAGGGGGAACAACAGTCGTGATGAAATGCGCAGAACACTCCTCAGCACCTGCGGGGTTCCAGTACATGGCTTTCCATTGTCAGTATATTTCTTCTCCTTGAATGGTCGGTATGTGCTTCCCGGGGCCTCTCACCTCCATAACAATTGTCTTCGATACAAGCGGCATCCGCACCCCGGAGCACCATAACGGCGGCCAGAATTATGGGCAATTTTAGAAGCGTCATGATGGGCAGTATACTCCCGCAGCAAAAGAATGAATGAATGGTAATGTGGTAAAGAACGTGGGCTTGAGGGATTGTAAGATTAAACTGGTGAAATGTACTCCTCAGGCCGTGGATGGTTTTCCCAATACTCCCCTATCTTTCAAAATACCAAGGCTACATTTATACTTCAAGATTTCAAGGCCATCTATCTAGAAGGGAGAGTTTGGTTCTCGTGCGCATGCTGAGGACGATCTCTGTCTTTCTCTTCGTATCACTCCCTTCTCATCTTGCCAACATCACGATCCCACAGAGTGCCGATTCAGGGGCTCAAAGAACAGACATCACTGGAACGGAAACGATCTGTCTGTTCTGGACCTTTCAAAATCTCATGCCCCTTTCATTTAGCCACTGTAGGCAGAGATCATCACGAACAAGGCTTGCCAAGATCGACGACACGCGCTGCAAGGGAGCACATATCAGGCAGTCGGGTGAACACGAGCTAACAGGATTGAATACTTTAAGTGGAAGGTGATGGCAGGTCTGACTTGAACACCGAGCAAGAATAAGCGTGTGTGTCGATGGCATACTCCGGTGGCCCCGGTTGCAGCCCCGGGCGGGATGGCGTGGAATGTTAAAACAAGCTTGAGCAAGACATTATAGCTATCCCATGTGGTCCGAGACTGCAACGTATGTCTCACTGTACCTGCCTCCCACATTTAATCCCTCTGTTCAGGGCGATTACATGCACAACCGTTGTGCCTTTGGAGCTTTCTAGACGGACAGAACAGGCATTCGGGGGCAAGGGCAACAACAGTCATGTAATGTTGGCGGAAAGTGCCGCGAATGATGGAGGGCCACCAACTTGAGCAGTATGTAATTAATCTAGAGGTGTTTTGAACCACTAATAGCCTACATTTTCTCACTGTAGAGAGGGAGATACTTTGGGACAACATCTAGGACAACACCGCTTACATACCGCAGCACTCCTTGTCAAACTATTCAGAGTAGTAGACCTTGTCCGGCTCTGCTTCTTGCCAGCGAGTCCTCTCGCCTTCTTTGGTGATTTTGTAGATTTGATGGTTTCTTCAAGAGCCACAACCGTTTGATTCCTTTGTAAATTTGCGTTACGCCTCAGGGCTCGAGCATCCCGTGCGATTCTCGAAGCTTTCGCGCTGGCGCTCTCCGCCGCGGCCACGGCCCGGGGCCTGACGTGAACCGCGCTGGGTACGTGGTCCCCATCCTGGGCGTCGCACCTGCACGGATAGTCGGGCAACGAGAAGTAGACCGAGCCGTAGTCGACAAACAGCTGCTCGCCGGCCTTGATCTCCCGGTTGGCGACGTACAGGACCACCTGCCGCTTGCCGTACATCCCCACGCGGGCGGTGACGTTTGGGTCGCAGTGGTGGTTCACGAAGCGTGTGAGGTTGCCAAACTGGTTGGCTGTCACTTCGCCAATCTCGGGGATGACGAAGACGTACCTATCGTGCACCGGCAGGGACTTTGGGGGATGAAGCCTGCCCAGGTACTCTCCGATGATGGATTCGCTCGGTATTGTCTGATTAGCAAACACGCCTTTGCCCATTGCTCCAGCCCCTCTGATATCACACATCTTCTTACCATCAACAGCAATGACGTTCTGGAAGTAGTCGACACACGTTCGTCCTTTGCAAGTATCACGTCCGTTGCCGCACTGTAGTTCTTATAGTCAGCAAGTCATCACGATATGATGCTTTTCACATACGGTGCTTGTGGCTTTTGTATGTAACAGGATTGCTTAGGGCTTGGAATAATTTAGGAGATGTGACTGGGGAGAGCACTGTGACCTACCATCTCACAATACAGGGAAAACCTATTTCGACTCAGCACGCTACGAACCGTAGCGTTTCCCAAAGGCCAGTCCTTTGAGTCTATAACGTAATCCGTGATCTCCCGTGGGTCTGAAATGGGTCCATGTACTGGCTGTACTTGCCCGTCCTCATCTATCCACTGAAAGAGTGGAAGTCTCCTCGCGGCTGGTACTTTCACCATTTTCCAAAGTAGGTTTTAATGATTTGAGAACAGAAGAGAAATCTCGGTGTGGGCGCCTGTCCTACACAGTTGCTTCGTTTATCAAAAGAAGAAAAAGAGGGAATGAAGAATTGTATTGCAAATGGAGTCAATCCAGTCGAGCAGGTTGGTCAAGAAATCGAATTTTTCAACTCGGAATAGTTGCATGGCCTCCCCAGCAGGCATAGATAACTTAAAACCTCGCTTTCATTGTCCGAATGGCAAGGGCAGAGATGTGGGAACTGCCTTTGTTTTGGTATAGTGTTCTATTTACGGACCGTTGTGAGAAAGCACCTTTTGTAGCCGTTGCATCGATTTAGACACGCTTTTGTTCCATTTTAATTTGGGCCTTGCCGCTCCTGACATACGATGTGAACAATCCGGGCCATAATGAGCTCTGCTGGTCTTGTGACGTGGATTGAATTGTAGTCCTGATCCTGTTCACGGATTTCAGAGCCTTGACTAGTTGATATTCGAAGCATGACTGACTTGGTGTGTTATGTTGAGGTGTCGATCAGCATTGCCGTTTACAAGAGTCAGCTCTCGAGGTTTAGATAGACTGGTTGCCAGAAATCAGAATCTAAGTAAGCTCCCACAAGTGAGGTGGGTTCGTGGTAGCGGCACTGTCCTAGGAGCCCATAGTTTAATTAGGCTTTGAAAACATTGTGCCCATTTTTTTGAGTGCCAGTGATGATTGACTAAGGATCACTCAGCTCATGCGTCCCCAAGTGACTTCCACGAAACATACAGCCTTGTAATATATGTACGAGCGGGCAAAGGATACAGTGGGCATCAGAGCTACCAGAACTGAAGCAAACCAGGAAAGCCTTAGAATTGTTATTGAGTTAGCTCGATATGAACAACCTTTGTCTCTTGCAGGCGTACAGTCAGCCGGCCCATACGGCTTCTGGGATTCTAAGGACCAGGGCGGACGGATGTATAATGCTCTTACCTCACTATTTGAAGGGCGCCTCGTTTGTCCCAACTAGAGATGCTTTCTTCCATGCCAGCTACTGAGAAAGCAAGGGAGAGTGAACCTCCAAGACCAACTATTCAACCAGTTTCATCCATGGCCACCGACAGTGAGTTCATCATTTCCGCGTACGAGCCAGCTCTGGAGATGACACAAGTCATGCTCATCTACTAGTAATAACAGCATTGGCTCTAGACCCGGAACGCTTGGGGGCACTTGTGCAGTTGGTTCCTGAGACTCGAAGCCCCGGGATACCCGCATTGACCCATACGCAATGACTCTGGGAGCAGATAGCGAGCTTCAGGTTGCTGTTGTAGAGACGTTTCTCGGCTGTCACGACCGGCCGGAAAGGTCTGGCAGGTGGTATCGAGTGTGCGCATGACCAAGAAGAGTAGACGATAATGCGGTGGACTGGTATTTCTACTGCCTTGTCGGCATACCGAGAAACAAGACAAATTATGCCGGACAGAGCTGGCCACTCATTGGGCCAGGGCCGGGCATCAAGACGATGGACGAGCACTCCACTAGAAACGCGGCGACATGCCTCATTCCTCGAGGCAACCAGCACAAAGCTGAGAGGGCCAGGGATAAGCACACAACACCAAAGTGGATCAAGTCACAAGGTCGACCATAGGAGATCCAGGAGAACCGGTCGTATCAGGAGAATCACAACACGTCTCGATTCAGATGCGTCGCTTGCTTGGTTCTTTTTATCATTTCCACATTGGCCTTTTATCTGACACAGGACATCCACCCATCCACAACCACCCGTCTGCCCAGCTCTAGGTGGCGTCCATGGCCGCGCGGCCATGGCTGAACCCGTTGCTTGCTTTCTCTCTCCATCGTCTAGAAGCATTCCCGTCCCGGAGTGGCGTTTGAACGCGTCGCGCACGTGCGTTTGGTGTCTGCCCGTCTGTCGCCATTGTATAGTACAGTTTTGTTTTGTGTCGAGAGTTCATAGGACAGTCCTGGGCCCGTGATTTAGTGAGCGTCGGGTTGGCTCAGGATGTACTCGACGGCCTTGTCGACTAGAAGGAGGGGAATCGTGTTAGCCTATTTCTTTCTTCCCGCCCAGAAGCCGTGGCTGAAGGCCCATGCCTGGAAGTAGATTGATTGGATTGGAAGGTGTGGCTGCTTACCAGAGTGGATGGCATCTGCGTCCTTGTCGGGGATCTCAATGCTGAACTCCTGTGTTGCATGCGTGTCAGCGCCAAAAACCCCTCTTGATTTGCGACCAGGAGCTGAGCTCTGCATCGCGGAAGGGGGATTCCTGTACCTCCTCGATAGCCATCACAACCTCGACGGTGTCCAAGCTGTCCAGGCCCAGGTCGTTGGCGAAGTGTGCGGTGGGCTTGATCTGCATTGAGAAACCAGGATGATGTCAGTCGCAAAGCTTCCTGGGGCGGAGGGTCTTGATCAAAAACAGGTGTTGTTTGTCCGAGGCACATACGTTGCTAGGGTCATTGACCTGCGAAGTACCAAATTGTTAGCAAAATCCCAAGATCCAGCAAGAATCCCGCCCAACTGCTCAAGCCTGCCAACCCATCCCAATCTGCGATCCGAGAGGCAGCACGAGGCGCGAATCACAGCAACCAGACTATCCCCATCGCGGTACATCAAGAAAAGGCGACGCCATGTCCCTTCATCCCTCGCCACAGCCAACTCGCAACAAAACAAACGCACCTTATCAAACCCAGCCAGCAGGCTGGTGATGCGCCTCTCGACGTCCTCCTTGGACAGGCCGGAGCCAGCAGCGTAGCACCGCACCGAGTTCCAGCCGGCGACGCGCGAGACGGGGGCGGCGGCAACGGCCCTCGAGGCGAGGGTAGGTCTCGAGACGACCGAGGAGAAGCTGCGGCTGGTGGTGGTGGCGACGACGGACCGGCGCGCGGCGGCGGAGGCGGCGGATCGGAGGACGGCTGCTGAGCGGAACATTTTGATTCGTGTGGTGATGGTCAACCGGAGACGAGATAGGCTTCGTGAATTGAGGGGGATCTCGGTGGGTACGAGGGTCGGTGGTTGTGGAAATCAATTGCAGGGCAGAGCCGGTTTTGTCGTCGATGGGGGTCGATGGGGGGAGGAGCTCCTTCTCTGGTCTGCGAGCAAGCAATGCACGGGTCGATGATGATAAATTTCTCGCTTGCGAATCAGAGAGCCTGCAATGCTGGGCTGGGGAAGCTTGGGCCATCCTCCTTATGTCAGCAGTTGGGCGGGAGCAAGACAGTAGCATTGGATTGCTGTGCCTTGGCACTGTGGACTTGGGGCGGCCAAGCAAGCTGTGCGGATTACAGTTGAGCTCCGGTTCCACCCGCCACATTGAACTGTCTTGACGGTGCGTTAAGGGCTGGACTTAGAGTAATGACCGAACGAGCAGAGTGTTGGAACTAAAACATGAAATGGTAGATATAAGACAAATGGAATGCAGCAGCATTTGATGTTGGATTTCATATACATAGTTTTGTCTACACTCGTGTCTCCCCTGCCGTCGTCGTGGTGAAAGTGCTGGACAATACACCATGTCGCCATCCTAATCCCCCATTCCTTTCCAGGTCCTTGAGCCCATGATTTGCTGTCAATCCACATGACCTGAGTGCTCACAGGTTCATTGTGACCACAGCCATTATCGGTAAGGGGCATCAGCCCGGATGAGCGCCGCGAGCTCGGGCTCCCATTTGTCTCCGTTCGCCAGCAATTTCTCTGTAGATCATCAAGTCAGCAAGCGGCATCAACCAGCTCGAATTCCAAACATATGTTGCCCACTCACCCTTGTTGTACAGCAGCTCCTCGCGGGTCTCGGTCGAGTACTCGGCGTTGGGGCTCTCGACGATGGCGTCGACGGGGCACGACTCCTGGCAGAAGCCGCAGTAGATGCACTTGGTCATGTCGATGTCGTAGCGGGTCGTGCGGCGGGAGCCGTCGGCGCGCTCCTCGGCCTCGATGGTGATGGCCTGCGCCGGGCAGATGGCCTCACACAGCTTGCAGGCGATGCAGCGCTCCTCGCCCGAGGGGTAGCGCCGCAGGGCGTGCTCGCCTCGGAAGCGTGGGGAGATGGGGCCCTTCTCGAAGGGGTAGTAGATTGTGTATCTGTCGGGGGGAAGTCAGCCAGTTGTTTTCTGTGTAATGCCTCCACGTGTGCCTGTGTGCCGCATCCGATGCTCTTTGCTTTGAATGTGCCCCCATCACCAATGCCAGCTTCGTCCCCCGGATGTATCGACCACCACATAATCTTCCATGATTCAAGGGGAAGGCAGGGCAATGCAATAACCGAGACTAAATCCAACTTACGGTGGCCGGAAGAACTGCTCCAGCAGGACGTACATGCCCCGTGCCATCTCGGTCATGAGGAAGTACTTGCCCAGCTTGGTGAAGGTAGCCTCTTCCTCCTCGTCCCACTTCTTGATGGGCTGCTGGCGGAAGCCCTTTGGCGGCGGGCCCAGGGGCGTCGCGTAGCCCCGTCTTGCGATCAGTTGTGCTGCTGCCGGCGCAGCGAGGCGATATGTGGTGGTGGCGGTAGCCGCCGGGAGGATGGAGGAAGTGGCGGCCGCTCTGGCGAGACGCCGGGTTGTTGTTGTCGACAGCATCGTGGGCTTCGTCTCGGGTCGAGGTGTGTATCTCTTCGGGTGGCCAAGGAAGGCCGATGGTCGATGACAGAGAGAGGGGGCAAGCTGTTCTGTGCAGCTTGCGACTGTCGAGGCAGGGCGAGGTCTGAAGGGACCAGTCGGGAGGCCAATTGGGCAATGTCTCGGTCCGCGGAGGGAGTCGGTGGGTTTGGATCCGGGGTGGAGGGGTGCCCGGGCGTAGATGGATGGTCGGTCTGTCGGCAGGAATCGAGAGCCCTCCTTCAATTGAACGGAGCTTGACGTCGGGCGGTGGGTGGCACTTCTCTCTGGGTGCGCGAGCTGTTTTTTGGTGGTATTACAAACGGCTGCTTCTGGTTGGCTGAGGGGTCGGGGGATGTGGGTCCCAGTGATGACCGTTACATACGGTAATCCGGATGGCGATGTACCTAGGTACCCATCGCCATCAAGAGCAACTGCAAAACAGGACCACATTCATCATGGCCGTTTTGCGTGAAATATAGCAATGAGTCGTTACTAACCATATTTCAGATTGTCGAATACCATCTTGTCATCTGCAAGATACATGGGACAATAGAGAATAAAATAAATAAAAAGACAGACTCGTTGCACATTGCTGTCGCTCGCTTATTCTATCATGGCTGCTGGTTTCACCAGCTCTAACCAAATTATCGTAACGCCCACATCCAACGCTGAGAATCTGTCTACCTACACTCATTACCAGTATTGGACTTATGCAGAAAAGATGGAAGATGGGGGGGTATTTATCCTGAACCAGACAAATCAACAATGCAAACACCACCACCAACTGGCCATCACACCTTCCCCTAGAAACTCCGCTCCCAAGCCTGCCACCAGATGCCCATGTTAGCAGCAACCACGAGGTCCAGCATCTTGAGCCCCTCGTCATGCACAAGCAGCTTGCCCAGCTTGGCCCTCTTGCCCCTGTTGCCCCCGCCCGCCTTCTCCTTCCCGAGCCCCGAGAAGTCAAAGATGGGCTCCTCCTTATCCTCGTCGTCGTCATCATACTCATGGCCACCGGGGGACCTAACCAAGAGCCGCCCCAGCCCCTCCTTCATCTCCGCCACCGCCCGGTCCCGGTCCTCCTTGGAGTTGAACAGGTCCGACGACGGCAGGTTGAACCGCAGCTCGCTGACGGGCACCCGGTTGCCCATGTCGCCCATCGGGAGGGACGCGCTCATGCCCCGCGCCCGGCCTCCCCTTCCATTTCCGCCTGCACCACTCGCACCTCCTCCGCCGCCGTTGCTCTCCGGCATGGCGTCGCGGAGCGCCTGCGCCGCCACGAGCGGGTTGAACCCCTGAGAGTGCGTGTTGCGGATGTGGTGGCACTTGAGGGCCCGCCCGTTGCTGCTCGTCCGGAAGTCGCACCGCCCGTCCCACGGGGAGGCGAAGGTGTAGCCCTTTGGACGCAGGCCCGCCCCGGGGCGGGCTGGGATGAGCGGCTCGTCTGGCTTTGGTGTCGTCGCGGTGGTCGAGGGATGGGCGGCAGCGGTTGTGGCTGTGGCACTCATGTCAGAACCGTGGCGTTGGTGTTGGCTGTGGGGTTGGCTGTGGTGTTGGTTGTGGTGCGGGTGCTGGTGATGATGTTGGTGAGGGTGGTTGGCGTCGTTATTGGCTGGGTTCGGCACCAGGGAGCCGAACATGGAGTCGTTGGAGTTCGTCGAGTTGCCACTGTCTTGTCTCCTGTGGAAACCCGCCCGCGGAGGGTCGAGCGGCTCGTTGTAGGCCGAGTCGGTCGCGCTGGTGTTGGTGGAGGACCGATCGCGCCTCTTGCCACTGAAGGCCTCCTTGAGGTTGGATGTCCACGTCTTGGTGTAGGTCATGGCGACCTGTCTCCTAAAGCCCTCCTCCGTGTCGTCCTGGCCCTTTTCCTGGCCCTTTTGCTGCTCCACCTGGGCCTGCAGGCTCGCCGCCAGCTCCTTCATGGTCCTCGCAGAACTGCCGCTCGACCCGGGACGTGCGCTGTCCAAGCTCATCCTCGGGAAATCTGACATCTTTGGCAGAGCCGTGGGGAAGTTCCGGAATCGTGCGTAACCGCTCGTCTCGATGTGGACGTTGATGGCGGGGTAGCCCTTGGGATACTGGGCGATCTTGGGCGAGTCTGGGTTCTGGGGGTCCTGCGCGACGATGATCGTGCTTTGAAAGGAGCTGACCTTGCCGATGTTCCACTGGTGTCCTGTGCTAGGATCGCGGCGAATGATGGAGAGGGAAAAGGGCGTGAACGGCTTCTTGTTCGATTGGGGAGACGGAGAGCGAGATTGTACGTATGGTGACTGAAAACCTGGGCTGCGGATGGGGCTGCGGATGGGACTGCGAGTCTCGTGAATGTCATCGAAAGTCTGGGCTGGTAGATGATCAAGGTGCAGAGGTCCTGGTGCCGGCCTTGGTGGGAGGTCTGGGCGAGCCTCATCGGGGGTTGGAGGCGTTGATGGCCTCACGACACCTGCAGGTGCGGTAGGCTCGTACGGAGGGGGCTCCCTGCCGGGCGAGGGCGGGCCTGTAGATAATGGTCGGGGCCCCAGTGGCTTCCTCACCACTGAGCCTTGGGGCTTGATCGCAGATAGCTTGGTCGGTGGTGGTTGAGCCGGCATGTGAGGGCCGTCATTAAAAGGGTCGCCAGCGCCAGCAGCGTCTCCGCCCATGGGGACATTCTCCTTGTCATGTGAATACGAGGCCAATGGCTGGCACTTGTGCTGGTTGGTCGGAACGGTATCATCGGGGAGTGGCCCGGGAGTGACATCTGAGGGCCCCTCCTGGAGGGTAGGGACTCTGGCGGTGGAGGGCAGAGGTTTCCTGGCAATCCTCTGGGTCATGGTAGACTCCATGCTGGGCCTTGGGGCGCCACTGTCCACGGCAGCGGCGCCCTTGGGGGCCAGCATGTCATCGCCGTCGGTGTCCAGGTGGATGTAGTAGAGCGAGTTTGCGACATCTTCACCGCCGACATTCTTCCTCTGCGGCTTGAAGGTGGACAATATTATGTCTGGGGATGACGTCAGTTGCGGGATTCCATCGCTTGGGGCGGGGGAGGAAGTGCTTACCGCGACATCCGGGGACTCTGGAGATGTAGAGGGTGAGGGTCTCTTTTCGCTCGGTCGGGTTGATGGGATATTGAGGGGGATGGGCGGCGATTTGGTTGATGGAGGAGAGAGATCTGGCCTCGACGTTGGCCATGGTTTGAGGCGGGCAGAGAGGAGGGAGGAAGGGAGAGAGGGGGTGAAAGTCGCCACGCTTGAAATGAAGATGCAAATGAAGATGCTGATGTTTGTCGAGTGAGGGTGAGAATGAGGGTGAGACCAAATCTCACGATGGAATAGATTTAAGCTAAGGCTGACGGCATCAGACGACGCCGGCGACAGCACAGCTCGGGAACTAGTGTGCTGCAACAAGCAAGTGCCTTGTCGAGGCTAAGTTGCACTGCTGCGTGCAAAGTATGTATGTGGTGTACTGAAGTGCACTGAAGGTGTGTGCAGGTCGATCAATAAACCAAGTGGGCTGGATCAGGAACTGCTGTGGTTGGGAGTCGGGATTTAGTGATGCAGGTGCAGCAGGTGCAGCAGGTGGCGTCGAGGGACTGTCGAGTCAAATGTACCTTGGGTAATGAACCCAACCCAGGCCAACTCAGCTCAGCTCAACTGGTGGCCCATCCGGTGGTAAAGTGAATGTCTGAGGTCTCCCACAACGTGGTTTGACGTCGCACGTCGCGGATGGGAGTGGGTCGTTGGGGGTCTGCACCCTGGGCACAGACGACAGCACAGGTGGTCCTGGGCGGTAAGATGGGCTGAATGAGTGGGTGTGTGACGAGTGCTGATGGGGTTTGGGGCCCGCTGTGGCTGCCGGCAGATCCTTGCCTCTCAGGTACAGTAGGGGCCAAGCTGGTGGCCTCTTGACCGATTGATCAACCGACTGGCAGGATTGGCTGACAGATAAATGAGTTACACTGAATGAGAGCCGTTGAGAAAAGACAACGTGGTGGATGCTGAGTAACCTCGTCCGTCTTATACCGAGTAAAGATCTGATGTCTAGTATTTATTAGTGCAGGCCAAGGCGAAGAAATCCAAGGCAGACAATAACAAAAAGAGAGACGGTGGCAGTCGTAGTCGTCGTCAGCATCAAAGAGGCCAAGACACCCAAGAGGGACAGATTTATCTGGCTGCTTGCGTACATGTACCCTGGTACTGTCGTCTATCCAGTCTAGTCTGCCAGTTTATTTCAGCAAGTATCTACAGTACAGGTAATACGCGTGGGGGCTGTGCAGGCCAAGGGGAGCTGGGCTGGGCTAATATTGGTGGCGATGGTCATGGTCATGATGGTGAGGATGAGGAGGACTACGAGTCTGGTACTGATGAGCTGTTCTCTCCCTTGCCGGGGGACTGGTTCTTGGGAATGGATTGGTCTAACATACATGCAGACATGTAACACGGTAGATACCTGCTATCGAAGACAACTGCATTCTCTTCGCTGGCACCACATTGCTTTTGCATCTCATTCTCTCCCTGTCCCTGTCCCCTGTCGGCGACCTTGGGTGGTCGCCCACTCGGGCTGAGTGGCGCCCAGCCACCTGCCAACGCTGCACATGCTCGACGTCTGGACCCTGAAACTTTCATGCACGTCCATGCGACCCCTTCCGGCCCCCCTTCAGCCCTCCAGACCTCGCAGATTCCCGTGTTGGGACCTCGTCATGCCATTAAACACGGTTGGAGCCGTCAAAAGCTTGTGGTATTCTCTAACGAGTCAAGCAGATTAGCAAATGCAGTACTTACACGAGCCACAGTACTCACTGTATGACGATCTGCTCTACCTATGTAATCTGGTTTCTTCAGGTCCAGCATGTCGTTCCCGTCTCGCCGCCATCCTTACAGATCGTCAACACCATACAGGTATACAGTTTGGCCATCGCATAACCTCACGTAACCTCAGATCTATCGTATCGTATCACATCGCATGTCATGGCACGGCCTGGCATCACACCGCCGTGTGCAGCATGTCTCGTCCTGGGCACGCTTTAAATAGAATATAATAGACGCCCACATCTTGACTTTGACCGCACGGGCTCCCAAGGCCCTCGGCGCCTCAGCCCTCCAGCTTGGGGCCACGACCACCGGGCCGCAGCGTCGTCAGGCCGGCCAACAGGCCGAGTCCCTCCCGCGATCCAACTGCCGCCCCCCCCCCCCATATAAGCCAAGGGTTCGCCAGCCCGATTTAAACACTCTCATTTAAGCTTTTATCTCCTTATGTGACACCGCGCTGGGCCCTGGTCCCGGTCATATCTGCTCACTGCCCACAAAAGCGCGCCTCACGCGTCTGCAGAAGCGCCTAACCCTTCGACATTCAGCCGTCATGATCATGTGCAAGCAGAGGTCTTTTACAAGAATAATCTGCCATACTCTGATGTCGTTCATGACAGTATTGCTATAATTCTGATCAGCGTGACCAAACTGTCTCGACGAGACTACTGCTTTTCAAGTGCACACACCCTAGTTAAAGTCTCTACACAGCGCTGTACCGAAATGCGTCTGTGTTGAACCCAGGATAAACACTCACCCATCACGGCATCACCGACCAGCCATCTAAAAATGGCTCCACGGTCAATCCCGAGTCACTCACTCATTCACTGCCTCGCCTGCAGCCCGGCACATCTGACGATGCCCTCCACTCAATACTCGCTTTCAACGTCGAATTTGGCGCACTACGCGCCAGACGTGCATCGTGTATATTTTTGCAAGCACTGCCGATAGCTTTAGATGCTTCCTGGTAGTAAATATTAGCACACGTGTTCGTAAATTTAGCGGGCGTTCCATGGCTTGGATCATGCAACCCCGGGCTGCTGCTCCTACAAGGACTGCACTCCCGGCGCAGCGCGCTCGACCATGAGCCACCAGCCGGAGATCCTGGTGTCCAAAATTCCGGGAAGGCCTTTCAAAGGGTACAATTTGTCTGTTAGAATCAGAGAAGTCTGGCGGTGGGAGGTTGTATCGGGCAAGTATCGTTTAACCTCTTGTCCCTAGAGGTGAATGCTCCGAAGGATCCCAAAAATGACAGAAAACATTGTCAACAAGCTTAAGCCTTCTTGTTCCCTGTGCATGCTGTTGCCGGGCGAAGTGGTTATTTCACGTTGAGCTACATGAGCAAGTTTGTTTCCACTGGCGGGTTATGAAAGGCTCGTATGGAACCTGTTACTTTAGAAACTCTCTATTCAGAATACAATGTACCTTCATTCTGAACTTCGAACATGTTTACATTTGGTTTCACTCAGGGTTGGGCCACCTCTCGCCTTTCTATCCTCGAGTTCTGTCTCTCGCGCCGGAGTGCTCTATTCCCTCGGAGGCGTCGACAGATCTTGCAGAGACTGCTAGCTGAGTAAAACCCTCGCAGTGGAAATATGTCTGCGCCTCCACATGCCTTCAGGAATGGAATTCTTTTGATAGCTCCTCGCCGTATAATCAAGTTCCATAATTTCTCTTCCTGCTTTTTGGGCTGAACGCACCAAGACTAAAGATGGGGAAAGGCAAGGGAGACACATTGTGTCCTCATTCAAGCACATGGGCGCAGCCCGCAATTACAGCGTCAATTACTGTCTTGGAAGTGATTAAGCAATCCAACGCCACCAAAAGAATATTACAAGAATGCGCAGAGCTTAAGGAAACGGAGTGTCTCCGCTCGTACGTTCTACCGTATTGTGGCGCGGAGCCGTAAATTGCAATATAAAAACAAATATTCACCCCAACACAACTGTCGCGTTTTTTGCATACCGGCGTTGAAGAAAGCAAACCAATCGCGTTTCTTTTGTACTGCACTGCATTCTGGATTAAATGCAGCTTCATTTCCCAAATATCTACTGTGTTCCTCGCCAAAATGCCACATCCTTTCTCGTTTTCTCTCCGAGCGGAGACAAAGTGTCACCATGCTGTTTACCACTCTTCTCCTCTTCGCAGTCCTAGCCACTGCGTCGCGTCCTGGTGGTCGCCGACGAGGATGTGTTCAGTCGCCGCCAGCCTCGATCGCGCAGTCCACAGTCTCTCTTATTACTGTCAGCACATCGTCAGCCGCCCCAATGTAAGTTGACATTGTTAAAGCATTGCCCATGCCCTTGTTTCACGTAATATCTCCTAACGGAACCATTTATAAGCACGGCCACAACCGTTCCAGAGCCCTTCTTGCTCCAGATTCAGATTCAAGCTAGAGATCCCCAATTACCACCACGCGTCAAAAGACAGGAGCCGCCTGGCTCATATGTGGAACAAGATTCGTCTACTAGCCCGCGCTGTCAACAAGGCGCCCCCTTTCAACTCCTCAATGGCCGATTACTCAAAGAGGGAGTTGTGGTTGCTATTTCGGACCCACCGAGAGCTCGGCCTTTACTTGGGGATGGCGCGAGCAGGGACATATCCATTACATTTTCCTTCACGGATGGTACACTTTCGTGGAGTAACTCACGGTTCCCGAGGCAGACAGCGTTTTTCTGCCTCCTGACTGGCACGGTGTATGTTTATTTTGATGTCGCTCCTGAAGGTTGCGTTGATATCACGCTCTCTTTAACATCATGTAAGTCTTGTCTTGATTATTCACTTCTGTAAGTGACTGGTGTTGCGGTTCTAAAAATCGATCCAGTGTCTGAATGCCCGGGACGACAAGCGCTGCCGAGTACGGCGGCATCTTCCACTCTGTCTACCTTGGGCTCCCAGCTCTCCTCTGCTCAGAGTTTGTCTACCCGTGCAACCAGTGGCACAGATGTCTTCTCAGGTAGCACTTCAGGCAACTCTGGAACTTCGAGATTGCCTCCGACTGCGGCTGGAACACCATCTGCCGGCTCTACTCAGAGCAGCATCAGCAAAACCACCCGCGCCTCGCCCGTTGTCACAACCATATCCAGCTGGACTACATTTGGCTCATCGCTGCAATTGTCTTCCTCTCCAAGAACCTGGTCTAACAGCAGTATTTCTGACTCGCCGTCGGAAGGCATTCCCAGCTTCAGCTCTACGATGGCTGCCTCATCATTGCATTTGTCAATTTCTGCAATTATCCTGCCGACACAAGCCTCTCTAGGCCCCAGCTCAACCGAAGTTGCTTCGTCGTCACAATCAACCTTCTTCCAGACTTCTCAGCCTACGAGTGAGCCTCTGCGGCCCAGCTCAAGCACGATCGACTCATCGCAGACCCAGTCTGTTGTACCGTCGCAAGACGCGGCCAGCTTCAGCTCTGCGTTGGCTAGCTCATCGCAGCCAGTTCTCTCTACATCGCCATATTCTATTTCTTCGGACACTGCCTCCTCCAGCTTGTCGACTCCTTCGTCGACATCTGTGACCAGCTCTGAAGCTCTCGGGATTACCACCCAGTCCAGGTCCTCCTCGACTACCTCAGCTGGACGATCGTCGAGTTCAACGGACCTTACAAGCCTGACATCGACGCTTATCTCCAGCGCGTCTAGCACGAGTACCTTCAAAACATCTGGCGCGGATACCACAGTTAGCTCATCTAGTAGCGTCCAAAGTGTGGAAAGTGTTACCAGCACCAGCAGCCGCTCTTCGGAGACATACGCCACCTCAGCAGCGGCGAGCACCTCAACAACAGGTATTTCAACGACGAGTGGGTCCGAAACAAGTACATCGAGCTCTAGTTCAACAAGTTCTAGTACATTGAGTTCGAGTGCCTCGAGTTCGTCAAGCTCTAGTTCAACCAGTTCTAGTTCAACGAGTTTCAGTACGTCGAGCTCCAGCACATCGAGCTCGTCAAGTTCATCGAGCTCGACAAGCTCGTCGAGTTCGTCAGGCACCCCGTCACCCACACCCCTTACCCCGATTTGTCCGCCTGCACCCGAGCTCAACATGAATTTCGGGTTCATAACCGACACGGTCGGATCTTACGGATACTCGGGCCAGTCCACAGGAGACTCCATCGCATTCTACGCCACCGGCTCGACCTCCCAAGGTGGTTGTCCATTGCGCGGGTATGTGTACCACGTGCGGTCTGGGCTCTGCGTGACCGCGACTTCCCCGCCCTCGCCGGCATTTCCCAGGTACCAGAGCGCCTTTGTGCAGCTTCAGCCTTGTGGCTCGTTCAGCTCGGCCCCCCCAGAGTCGCAGTTGTTCTGCGGTGTCCAGCAGAATACGAACCCACCCATGGTTATTATGGCGTTCAAGGGCGATTTTCCTGATGGAGGCTTGTATTATGGATCCGCCACTGACTCCACTAGCAATGTGCCAGTGAGCCTTAGGGCAGCTGACAGGACTGGTGTTAGGAGCTTCTGGGTTTACGCATGCCAGTAGGTGGTAGCTAATGTGGGATCTGGTAAGGGCAATAAATGCTCTGTGCTGCGTGTGATGTATCGTCCGCGAGTTAGTTGTGGCTCCCTGTTATCTTCAGTTGGTGAATCAGACTAAGTTCTTAAGCAGGAAGTCCTTTGCCGCTGCAGATTATAATAATCACGGTTGAAGACAATCGTCTATGACACTCCATTGACCATTGCTTCAGACGTATCCGTACATTTTTGGTCGATGAAATGGAGTCAGACTCGCACGATCAGATCGGCGAAGACTGGACTCGGTTTGCGTTAATCGCTTCCGTATTCGCTGTGGCCAACATGACACATCTATGATCCCCAGCGGTCGCGAAGGTTGATCTGGACCGTCGGTCCCGAGGTCTTGGTAGTGTTGATGCCCAAGGTGCGTGCACAATGTGTCATGCCTGCGTCTTTCTCTCGATTCTCCAATATGCATAAATGCACGGGCACCACTACATTTGGCTGAACTTTGCCAACAGGCGGAATCCAATCGCAGAGGTAAAGAGAAAGTCGACAGGGAAGACTTCTAAGAAGAACCATCTAGAATGAGGCTAACCGTCATTTCCGTCGGAGTCATTCACCGGGGTACTATGTAGAGAATTGGGATGGAGAAAGGCGCCCCCAAGTTGTGCTGGACGACGCCGGAGATCTCGGATGTCGGTAGAACTTTGCTGATATTCCGCCGAACTCAGTTACTGCACAGATTGAGCAGCAACCCATCCAGATTCACACAGACATCAGATGGAACTCACAACAATGGGGCTTTTTCTCGATACTGGCTTCCATGGCATAAAGTGAGATACATTGCACGGCGCGCCGCTCTTTCCCGTCCCCGAATTAGCAGAACGAATGCGAACGGATTGCACGGATGATCTTGTCCAAGACGTCGATGTGAAGTTTGTATAGCCGTGCACTTCCTGAATTCCCTATGCGATTGGTACTGTACGGCATAGTCGGTGTACTTGGCCAAGCTGCGCGCTCTTGGTGCGATGCTAAGCGGCATTATCGAGGCAGAACTTTGGGCAGATATCCGCGCCCGATTCGGGGTCAGAGATGACGATGATCCCGTGAGAAGAACACATATAAATTGAGCATCATTCCCTCCTCTGGGTGAAGTGCAGAAAGGGTATCTTTGCCTACAACAACCGCCACACAATACCCTATTGTCCAGAATTCCCACGCTCTTGCTCTCATCAACAAATTCAAATACTTGAGACGACCACAAAACCACAAAATCACAACCATGCATTTCCTCTCAACCATCTCATTGGCCCTCGCCCTCATGTCAAGCACAGCACAATCAGCTGCTGTGGAACCCTTCCGCGAAGTCATTGAATCACGCGATGAGTGGGGTCAGTGCAATGCCGACGGCGACTGCGGCAGCGGTTTCCAGTGTTGTACTTCCCGATGCATCTGGGGTTCATGTCCAGGCTCTAGGGACGGCACGTGCGACCGGAACAGCGATTGCGCCAACGGTGGTGTCTGCCGCAACGGGGCTTGCATTGGCAACGGAGGTGGTGGAAAGGGCGGCTGGTGCCCGGGTGATGATGACAACGACAAGCTTGACGACTAGGTTCACGGCTAGTGTTACGTTGGCTGCAAAGGATGCCGGTATTGAGAATGGCAGTAATGATGGAATACATACTTCTGCGCTTCGGGGTTATGTTCGTGTAGGTTTTGGAGTCATGAGTTTACCAAATATCACATTGGAAATTGCAGATATGATTCAGCAACGTTTCCTGCTGTGGAAAGCATGTCAAGACGTCGTTAGATGATTGTGAGAGTTGTCAATGATGGATTCGGTCCACTAAGGTATAACTTACACCTATGTAGCATCGTTGCATCATTGCATCGTCCTACCGTCCTATGCTGTGAAGGCGTCCGATTCATCCCGTCAACACCAACATCAAACCATGATTAGAACGCCGATTTGCTAATACAGTTTCCATGACTAGGTACCATTGCATATCCAATCTCAATATGTCATACTTTTGCGTTCCCTCTGGCAAGAAATCTCAGAGCGGCAGTCCTCCGAGGCCCTTGAGCTCCATGGGCCAGCATTTTCTCGTACAGCGCGACGACTCTCGGGTCTTGGTAACAGTCGGCCCCTTTAGCCATATCTATATATGACAGCAGCTCGGCCTTGGCCAGCAGGGTATCGATATATCGGTAGTCACGCGTGCCGAATAGCTGCTCGTAGGCCGCCAATTGTTCGTCAATGATCCCCTCTATGAGCTGAAAGAACCACATGCCGTCCATTTCGCCCTGATCTCCGACCCGGAGCCAGGTCGCAAGTGACTTTGTGCCGATTGCTGAAAAGCAGTTGGAAAAGGCCATCTCTGCCCATGCTTGGCACGTCACCTTCCACGCCCTGATCGCCACCTCGTTCAGGTCGCTGTGTGGGACAATTGCTAGGCTTTGCATGAGATGAGGTAGCGGGTGTGAGCTCGGCATGCCCAGAGCGCCGGAGAATCCTAGAGATGCGGCGTACTTGAGCAGTGCCTTGAGGAGGACCCTAAACTGTTCAGCATCGGCGCCGGTGAGTTCCGCATAGCGATTCAGCTGTACGATGAGCATGAAGATATTACAGATCGTTGTGCTGGGCTGAGACTTGAACATGATGGCGATCTCATCCGGCGCCCTGCGCATCTGGACGAGAGCCTGGCTCACGTTGTTCTCTTTCATTGCCTCGTTAATCCCGCCCGTGAAATTAAACCACCGGGCAGTGCTCGGCTGGTCGAGAGAGATGATGCTGAGAGCTTCAGTCAGGTTGGTGATCTCTCTCTCATGCCGGCCAAAGACGTATGTGCGCGTGTAGGCAAAGACAGCCTCGGAAACGTGATGGTTGTCTGGCGGACGCATCACCGCGGTAAGCGGCACCGTTGTCACGACTCTCTTCCGCCGGAGGTGCTTCTGGAGCCGGGATGTGTCGACGATTTGCCCATTGGCCAGGCGGATCTGAGTGCCGAGCCTGACAGAGTCCTCGTAGGGAGTATCTTGCACCACTTTAGGGTCGAGGCCCGCTGTCAACTTGATATTCTTCCTCCAGCCCCAGCCTATGAACCGCGTCTTGTACATCTTGGCTCTGTAGCCTTGTATTAGTAAACCTGAATTGGAGCAACGTCGCCCTTTGTTGGGGGATGAACCCACGAGGCGTCAAAGTTATACTGTGCCCTCATCTGCTCCCTCACTTCAACAAGGGTCTTCTTTTGGTCCAAGTATAGCCTTCTCAGTAGAGGCTTGTACTTGTCCCATTCGTCGCTTTGGGGATATACCCGGTCATGCCGGGCTGCGGGTCTCGACCCGGCTGGACCATGATCCGTCACGGGTATGCTCATGGAGTAAAAGGCTTTCTGCTGCGGACCCTGCCGCATGGATACTGGACTCATTGTCTCGATGGACGCGTCGTCCCCACTGGATGAGGACATTGGGGAATGTGATTTACAGTGATGACACTGTCGTGGAGGCTTTGTGTGAAGTCTTACTTCACGCGCACGTGTTTGAATTTCTAGGCATTAAGGCCTGTTGGTTCGTGAATCCTTCAGGAGGGGTCTAATTATAGCTCAGCCCCGGAAGAAGCCTAACGGGGGTTATTCCCGCAACAGGACTGGTCAAGACAAGCGGCCAGCATGCATAGATGATGCAAGTAGGAAGCATTATGCGTTCTGCCAGTCTTAACTCTTGGTACTATTATGGGGAATCATGTTGCATTAAGCTTGGCCACAAATTGCAGAGGGGACGGTACCGCAAATTAACAGCAATGCTGATGTGTGCAATGCGTTCCCCTTCATTATCCCAAGACGTGTCTCCACTTCTTTGCTCGCAAACCCCATGCACAGCATGTTACCAATCGTAAGTCTGCTCAGGCAATGCCGCTGTACACTTGGTATATTGTCTACATTTGCCATTTCTAGCATGGCGTTCAGAGCCAAAGAATCGACAGCCAAGATTCTAACGAATGATTTAGTTGGGAATAAGATCATGTTGGCAAAATCAAGGCGTGCCCGTTCTGCTGATTGGAATGAATAAAAAGGGATGCGTGACTATACAGGGGTTCATGCCGAGCAAAACTGGAGTTTGAGTCGCTGAGTGGGGAAGATGTAAGCGGTAAGCGGAGGAGAAGTGGTTCAGTCCGTGCCTCAGAGTGTCGCTCGTCTTTCCCGGGACGATTTCGGAAAGCTCAACGAGCCAAGGATGGCTATCAAAGGGATCCCGAGGGCGGTGACTTTACTGGACCATGTTCGAGGGCTCGAAAGATATTGCGTGAACTTGATGAACTTGAATGGCGACGGTACTTGTAACTAATTATGGGAAATCTAATTGCCCGCAAATATGTGTCCCAGTTTCACCAGCTCCTCCCACCTTTCGTCTGAGCGAATCTCAATCTTTGCCTCTGGAGTCATAACCTTCATTTGGTCAATTGAATTCGTGCCAAACTTGTACCTTTTGTCATCGTTCACAAAAGCCGCCAAGATCTGGATCCAATCCTTCATCAGCTGTCTCTCAGCCGGCGTTGGTCCGTGGCAAATCGAAAAGCTGTTTGGTGGGGCCAAGGTCAGTTCTGTTTTTTTCCAGGGACTCAAATGTTATTCCAGTTGGGGGCAGCTCTTACTTCCAAATAGGCCGGTCCATCGCATGCGCCACGCCGAAAGAGGCCGGGGCCACCTCTTCGTTGATAAAAGACAGACGATACGCAATGTGATATCTCCATACGTCTTGCAGGTCGACGCCATTGTCAACTAATGCCTTAACCAGAGCTCGAGACGGTGCGCGCACTTGGCCGTCGGACACAATGTTTCCTAGAACCATGAGTAATTATCAGCGATGGCTCTATAGCCTGGCGTCAAGCTAAAAATGTCTCACCGAAGGTCCTTTGCCAATCTTCTAACTTGTCCGACGCCGGCAGCTTGTAATGCTGGATGGCTCGGTCGGTTACCTCGGGGGCATAGTAATTCGAAACTTGCAATTTGAGGGCGTCTAAGCTTGGCTCAGTCGGGGAGTTGTATGACGAATACAACGTTTCCTCGTTGCGCACTTCACCAATCAAAATCTTGTATCCTCTGGCCTTGAACTCGTCGGCAAACTCCCTGCTTTGCAGATATTCAATCATTCCTGAATGCACAAAAATGTCGTCCGTAACGGGCCGGAAAGTGTGGTTCTTCAAATGAGGAATTGCCCTGACGAGATCGTCCGAGCTAACCTCGCGCAAAGCCGCGAGCTTCTCCGGGCCTGGTATGCTTGTTTGAATCTGGAAATATTCGCAGAGCTCGTCGAATTGGCCCCGGACATCTGACAGGGACTTGGGCTGCGCGGGGATCGCGTTGGAAACCATGAAAATCCGTTGATAGAGGGAGGATGTGTTCCCAGGTTTACGGAAATCGTATAGCATTTGTGCTTCGGCACTGTACGCACCAGCGCTGCGACCAGCGAGGGTGATGTTCTCAGGGTCACCGCCAAAGTACGAAATGTGATCCCGAACCCACTCGGCCGCAACCCGCTGATCCCACAGACCAAAGTTCCCGCCTGCCTCGCCGTCGCTCTCGCGGAGGAGATCGTCGCCAGCGAGAAAGCCAAAGACATTCAGCCGGTACCCGATGGCCACGACGATTGCATTGAGTCCGCCCGTGGTGATGAGCTCGGTCGCGTCCATGCCAGGCTCCTGAGACGGGTCTCCCATTTGAAACCAACCGCCATGGATCCAAAGCTTCACCGGCCACTTGCTATTCTCCTCCTCGCCATCCTTGCGCACCGGAGTCCAGATGTTGACAAAGAGGCAGTCTTCGCTATGCGTGACACCCTGGCCATCAGATTTTCCCACGTGGAAAGCCTTCTGAGGACAAACTGGTTTGAACTTGGTCGCATCGTAGGCATCCCCATTAGCATCACTATATGAATATGAGGTCGGCAGTGGTCGAGGTTTGCGCCATCTGTGCTCGCCGGTCGGAGGAAGCGCATAGGTAACGCCCGTGAATCGGCGGGACTTGCCGTCAAATTGAAGGCCGCGGATCTTGCCCTTGTCGCCTAGGCTAAGTTCAACCGGCGTTTGCTGGTACGAAATGTTGTTGCCCATCTTGGTCGAAAGATTAATTATCTGCCTGCAGCCTGGAGGCTTTCCAAAAACTAGTTGTCAGCGCTCCAAGTTTAGTTATTATGGAAGAGCTACTTTGCACGGCATTGGTCACGGATCCGGTGTTGGAGGGTCCGAGATCCGTCCCGCGGGGCGGTCTGATAAGACCTTGGCTCCGGCTCGGATCTCCGGCCGAAGACTTCTCGTGTAACCCCTTTGACCACACGTATTGCAATGGCTTCCGTAAAGAGAAAATGGCAACAGATTAGATAAGAGGCCATGGATCCTGAGTGCAGTGCCGGTCCAACTTGGCTTCATTCACTCTGGACGCCGAGTAATGACTTCTTCCAGCAGCCTTTCGCAGCAAAGCTCAATTACGCAACCCCCTCTTAAACCGGCAACATGGGCAGCATGGGTCGAGTTTCTACCAACGTGGACCTGTCCCACCACATCAATGCTAAGAGCAAAGCTCGCCATCCGTCGCCTCTGAAAGACATCATCAAGTACATGGGCCATGATGGCATGATCAGTTTCGCTGGAGGTATTTCACATTGCTGTCAGGTGCATTTAAATCCTAATACTTAACTAAATCGCAGGACTTCCGCATCCATCTCTTTTCCCGCTTGAAGAGGCCAAGTTCAGTTGTTTGACTCCCGAGGCGTCCCTCGCCGGAGACCGCAAGGTAGGGGCCGAAAACCCGGATATATTCAGTCTCACGCTTGGCCGGGGTGCATCACCTGGCGATCTAGAGTTGTCTCAATTTTTGCAGTATGGTATGGAAGCAGTCCCAAGACCAAAATGTACTAATTTCGACAGAAGACTGAATACGTGACAGGTTCCGGAGCCGGAAATCCTCAGCTGATTGAATTGGCGAAAGAGTTGACTGAAAAAGTCCATGCGCCTCCATGCGATTATGAATGTCTGATGCATCCGGGAAACACGAATGCATGGGCAAAGATCGTCGGTCTTCTCTGTGAAGAAAACGACTTTGTTCTTGTCGAGGAGTTTACGTATCCCTCGGCTCAGGCTCTTTGGATTCCTCTTGGGATCAAGGCCGTACCCATTCCCGCCGATGCCGATGGTCTCCTGGCACAAAATCTCAGATTCACTCTTCAGAATTGGGACGAGGAGAAGACAGGGCGTCTTAGGCCCAGAGTGTACGTTGTCTCAAAACTAGCATTGAGTACTTGGCTTTGTGATCTGACTGAGAGAAGACTCTATCTGGTTTCTGTGGGGTCGAACCCGACCGGCATTACCATCTCAGCACAAAGGCGGACGGAGATCTACGACATATGTGTTGAGTTCGGTAAGAAGTGACCCCCTGTGGGATTCTACAGATACTGACTCCGTGAAGACATCATCATCGTCGAGGACGACCCGTACTATTTCTTGCAGTTTCCCGGATACCTTACCCCCAAACAACTTACATTTCAACCCAAGCCGACGAAGGAGTTCCTCGAAAACTTGGTCCCGACATTTCTATCAATGGATACTCAGGGCCGCGTGATACGCCTCGAATCCTTCTCAAAGACTCTCTTCCCTGGACTTCGCATGGGCTACTTTGTGGCCAACCCTGTCTTCAGTGAACGTCTTCTCCGCGCGACAGAGGTCGAGACACAAGACCCGGCAGGTCTCAGCCAAGCCTTGGTCCTCAGCCTGCTTCGACGCTGGGGTATTGATGGTTACATCACCTGGCTTCAAAGCCTGCAGTTCCAGTACCGTGAACGGAGAGACTGGTTGCTTGACGCCTTCCACGCACGCTTTGTCGTTCTCCCTGCTGCGAAGTCACCGGTACCTCAGGCGCAGGGTCTTGTCGCATGCGTCCGAGCGCAGGAAGGTGGAGAGTTGCGACCGGTGTTCAGCTTCGTGGATCCTGGCGCCGGCATGTTTGTGTGGTGTAAGTTCTACTTTGACGGCATTGACGAATTCACAGAAATGGAAAAGTCAGGCGTCAGCAAGGATCCCGAGCAGGACTTCGCAGACGAGTTGTGGAAGGCGTGGGCTGTTGAGCTCGTGCTGCTTACCCCGGGATCCTACTATCATGCCTGGCAAGGGCCGGACAAGATGACGATTAAGGCACGTGGTGCCGACCCACGAACGGCGCACTTCCGCTTCTCGTTTGCGACACCGACGGTAAGCTATGGTCTGGGACTCACTCAACTTATTGCTGGGGTACTCTTGAAGCAGCTTGCTAATAATGATATTCATTGCGCAGAAAGAGCAGATCGATACTGGTGTTGAGCGTCTGTCAAAGGTTGTAGCGAGGTATTGGCGGTGAACACGCGGACAGAGACAGACTATCGGACTCGAATAATATTTGAATCAATGTGTGGCTATCTAATCAAGTATGACATGATTAGTGGTAGCTGCCACTGAAATTGTCAGTGATGGATCTACCAATGGGCCCTACCATATGTAAAGAAACATGTGCTCAATGAAGAGGAGCCTGTCACACATCCTACATCCGACCCTTTGGTACACAGAAGACTGTATGGTTCTGTGTAATATGTTGATACGGAAATGTTCGTGGCACCTCATTCCCCTGAGCGGTCTTTTCAGCGAACAATGACATGAGAATTGTCGGGATCGAAGGCGTATCCACAGAACCTGGTCCGAGTCTGATGGCATACTGTCTGGAAGGCATAGATCCAAGTCGTAATTACATCGACAGAGCTGAGTACCCTCGTCTGTGGTGCTCGTCCGGCCATACTCCGGGAGATACCTTGTTAGAGAGATAGCTAACACCGGGTCCTTCAGCGCTCCCCGAAAATGCACCGTTCTATGCCTATCAACTCCCATCGAATGCTATACAATGAATCAAATACTCTGCATACGATGCATTCAATACTACCATAACATGTCCTAGTACTTATATTTGAAATGAATGTTCTCCCGGTCGGTCATATCAGCTTCAGCGTTTAACTTCCCGAGTCGCTCACTCTCTTCGTCAGAGATTCCTTGGTCCCGGATGATCTTTGCTCGTCTTCTGTTCTCCCAGATGTCTGAGTTCATGGTTAGCACACATAACCTCCCCGAGTGCGTCAGGTCTTGACTTACAGTAGAACCGCCATGTCGCCATGCTGCAGAACTCAATGCAATATAGAACGGCACAAGCAGTAAGCCCGCGAATGTACTTTGGCGCGTCCGATGCCACGAACATTTGAGCCCCCACGGCATTTCCCACACAGTAAGCGACAAACAAGACTGTTGATGTGACGGTCTTCTTCGTTCTTCCGGCGACGTTGGACGGTAGGAAGGTCCAGATCACTGCAACACAGTAAGTTATGATCAGATTCGAGAGCATGGCACTACCTACTGAGCCCAGGCAACGATCCAAAGACCTGCAAGATGTACATGCCCCACCTAGTCCACTTCATAGAGTCGGTTGGAAGAAGAGCCAAAGCCATCATGCCACTGAAGGCGGGCATGAGGGAGAACATCATCATCATGACTTTGATCTGTCAGCAACGAATATCGGAACGAGAACTTCAGAGACTCACATCTGAGGTTGGGCTTCTTCAGCGTGACGTATCCGACGACCAAGAACCAGCAGATGCTAACGCAATAGTATGGAGTAGACCCCTTCAGGAGTGTCTCCAAAGGTGTGAAGCCGAATGACTTCCAGATGAGCTTCGAAAATGTAGTATTCGCTCCGTTGGGCAGTGCGTTGATGATAGTAACGAAGAAGAAGAAGTACGTTTGCGGATCTGTCAGAGATGCCTTTGTCAGTCTCCGCGTTCTTCATGGTGTCCCAAGTCTACGAGACGAGTAAGACTAACCTTTGAAAGTGCTCCAAACTTGCTCCCACTTAAACTCTGACCGCTTGTTCCTATCGGAACCGGTTTGATTGGCGACCACGCGAGCGATAGCCGCCTTCTTCTCATCTTCGTTGAGCCATCGAACTTCACGAGGTGTACCGAGGATAAACCAGACAAGTATTCCACACGCAATCGTTAAGCTGCCGAGAAAGAAGGAGATGCCTTTCCACTGTACGCGAAATTAGCTTAGTTAGTTAAACTTCCAAAAACACCGTGGACCTAACATACCGCTGCAAGACCATTGGGGTCTTTCTGCGCGTGCAATCCGATCCCGTACATGCACAGACCGGTGATGATGTTCATGCCGGCGTTGGACGTCCCCCAGATCAGTGACCTCAGTGTGTGCTCTTGCGAGGTGTACCAGGCTCCCGTGATCAGCATAAAAGTCGGTGAGATCGTGCATTCCAAAGCTCCCTGGAGGGTGCGAAGGATCATGAGGTGCGCGAAGTTCTTTGCAAAGGCAATGCAGAGAACCACGACACCCCAAAGTACCATGACAACCGAAAGAAACTTTCCAGTGTGACTCTTTTGGATCAGCCAGTTACCGGGAAACTCGCATACCAAGTAAGAGAGATAGAAGATGGTGCTCAGCCAGTTGAACTGCTCGCCGACCAAGCCGGTGTCTTCGCGGAAGCCGAATACGGCCTGGACGCTGAGAGATGTCTTGTCGGCCTGCTGGGTTCCGTAGCACACCCACATCAATGGAAGCAGGAACAAGTCGATCTTGATTCGCAATTTCCTGAAATAGGAGTCGGAATATTCAGTCGCATCTTCGATGATGCCCTCGACGACGTCGTTGGGATCGTCGTTAATATCCAATTCATCAGTCTTCTTGAGTACAGCCTCGGAAGTCATCTTCAACTTGGTGTTATTGATGGTTCGGAACAAGGAAAACACCACGATACCTTGGAGAGAATTGTCGCCAAAGGCGGAAGGTGAGCAATTATTTGTAATTCGACTTTGTACACTGCCGGAAATACTCCACTGAGGAGCAGTTGCTTCCTTATATCCAACAGCGCTGAGAGCTGCGGTCACACCGCATCTACCCCATTCTTATCAGCGCGCACCGGCGACGCGTTGACGCCTCGGCCGGACCTCCTCCGATCAAGCCGGTTAGGCGATAAGCTGATCGCCGCGCGATAATAATCGGCTTACTTACCTAGGCAGCATTGATTTGAACATATCGTTGCACCCTGGACATCATTTCATCGATCAGCCAATTGTTCACAAGTTCAGAGTCAACTGCGGCCCGGGACCCGGCCGGAGCCACCCATCTTGACAGCAGCTTACGCCAAGTACAGATGCAACTCATCATCTCTCATTGCAAGAAGACCATCTCAAGACAGGAACGTAGCCGTATCAAATCGTCGACAAAACAAAACCCTTGCTTGTCGTTATTTGGAAAGCCCTTTCAACATCCAATCAAATCACGTTCAGAAACATGACCAACCAAATCAAGTCACCCGTTGTTGATGCGACAGGCAAGACACGGCTGCGCGAATCACTGGAGAGGGCTAAAAGAGGTGAAGGCCCGAGCGTTGGCCAATGGCTTGAGTTCCCCGGCTACTCGCTGGCGAGGACAATAGCACCTCTGGGGGAGGATGTAAGTTGCAGATTATTTCTAGATCCAGAACAGAACTCTGGGTCGGATGCTTGACAGAATCTGACGCATCGTGATAGTGGATTCTGATCGATACGGAGCATGGAAACATTGACGATAGAGACATGTATCTGCAGGTCGGTGCCATCTCGACATCAGGGGTGTCACCAATCGTGAGGATACCTGCATCGGAACATTGGATGATGAAGAGGGCACTGGACTGTGGTGCCCATGCCATAATGGTGCCGATGTGCGAGACAAAGGTAAGTGAAGCACCTTGACTTTTGTATTTCTTGATTTTAAGTTCTTTCAGGAACAAGCCGAAGCGGTCGTCCGGGCATGCAAGTACCGCTCCGCTCGATGGCCCCAAGGTCTCCGTGGAGCCGGTGCAATGTTCGCACACTCCGCGTTCAACCAGACTGGCCGCGAGTATCTGCTCAGCGCAAACGACAACGTCATGGTGTGTGTACAAATCGAGAGCCAAAAGGCCGTGGACAATGTGGAGGAAATTGTCGCTGTTGAAGGCGTTGACATGTTGTTCGTCGGCCCTAACGATCTCGCGGCCTCAATGGGCTATGTGGCGTTCGACCATGCTTCGATTCCCGAGGTCCAGGAAGCCATTGCTCGTGTTCTGAAGGCTGGGCTTGATGCGGGCAAGTACGTCGGGCACTTTGCACTAAACGCTGATATTGCGGCGGCCAAGTACAAGCAAGGGTTTCACTTTGTCAACTGCGGAGCGGACATCGTTGCCATCGCCGCGTGGATGGCTGCCGAGATGGAAAAGCTGAACAGTCTGGTTTCCACAAAGACAGACGAGGACAAGACAAAAGAGGTAAATGATACCAAGAATGATTCAGATACGACGGATGGCCCTAAGACCGCCGCCGCGTACAATTAGCCCTGGCTTGATCTCAATAGAGCATCCTTTCTGTCTAAAACTGTGTGAACAGAACTGGGTCCAAAGGATCAAATGGAAACAAGTCGGACCCAGGTATTCCGCCCCACAGAGAATTTTCTCCAGCTCGGGGAGTGTTTGTGACCTCAAAATCATCCAACGTCCTTTTGTTGGTGTTTCTCTTCGCTGGAGCTGGAGAAACACTGGACTGGCTTTGGCCAGCATTGCGTTCGAGTGCCATTCTCCTTCGTTGGTACTGTAACAGTTGCTCGATAATGATCCGGCTTCGCTTGGCACCAGACCATCGAACTTCCATATCCTTCAGAAATGCGATGCATTTTCCCACATCAGCAAGAACCTCCGGATTGCTGTGACTTGAAGGCAGACGTAGGCTATTTTCATATCATAAGTCAGCGATAAGACTCAATGTAGTCAGGGACCCCAAGATGCAATTAGCTTACAGCACAATGCCGGAAAGGGTCATGTAGTGAATCGAGAGAGCCAGGTAATGTGAAGTCGGCACCAGGTCTCGTATAATTTCCGCTGCGTGAATACACATTTGTGCCGCACTCACGCATTGGGCGATGGCACCTGATATGTCTACTTCCCCCTCCAGGGCCGCTTGTTTAGGGTATTTCAAGAAGGGACTTGGTTCTTCAGTAAGTAAACTGTCATGCAGGAGGTTCCGAGGGAAATATACCGGTAAAGGTTCAGGAGAGACCCAGCATGAAGGACAAAAGTAATGACACACATAACCAGGGCGGGGTCGCCCCCCGGACTCTTCTCCATGCTGTTGGCCGAGAACTGAATGTGTGGTGGTAGGCTTGCCAGCCAGTTCCGCAGGGCCTGGTCGTAGGTGTCAACGCGAGAAAGAAATCTATGCGTCTTGTCCGAGTTCGCAGATACAAGCTTCCGTAGGTTCAAGGGTGAGTTGAGGTGTTGGATTTTGCCGGCCAGTCGGGAGAGGCGGGCAAATGCCAGAAACCCGCTCATAATACATGGCCCATCGGATGGGATATCGGTCTTTGGCGGATGATTTAGTTTTGATTTCGTGTATTGCGGCTCAAAGTCTTCATCTTTCTTGTCTAGAGGCAACTCGCAGTCACAGTCATCATCTTTTACAGCCATCGGACGGCCGAGACAGATTGATGTAATCCTATTTGTCAAGTATCAGCTCAGGTAGCACACGTTATCAATCATCCAAAGGCCTACCTGTCAAGAGTGTATACACACCACCAGATACGACGAGAGACTTCAAGTCGAAGTAAGTCAGCATGTCTGTTTTCCGAGATTTCTGGCGCCAGAGATAATATCTTTCCGTCGTTAGTGACTTGACAAATTGCACAAGTAAAGGAAACGCACTGATCGGCTGCTTAGGTGCAATCCCATATCTTGGGCAGCTCTCACTGCCTGGCCCGCCAAGTTCCAACTCTGGGACAAAGTATTCCATCCCGCGGAACACATTGATAGCAATGCCAAGCATTGAACCCTCTCAAGGGATGTTTCGCCAGTGGATGCGTAGAACACGAGAAGCGCTTTCTGATAGTAGTCGATCCCGGGCAGCTCACTCCCAGAGTTCGACGGTAGCAGACTGGATGCGCACGCACAGACAGCGAAGAAAACCATCAAGAAACGGCGATGCTTGGGGGAAGAGAACTCGCGGCCAGCCTTCAGCAACTTTTGGTACTGCCTCATAAAGTGGGGCCTGAAGAGAACAGGGAAGGTGTAGTGAAGTTTGTCAAAGTAGAGACCGATAAGGAGATCTGCAATGTATTGCGGAGGCCGCGGGAGATCTTCTGGCTTTGGTATGAAGGGCAGCTCAGGCCACACTTTCCCGCGGACGAAAAGAGGAAGCTCGAGGTCCTCGGTGCTCGGCGCACTCTGGCTCGCACCTGTGGATGATGGAGTTGTTGTGGAGCCAGCAGGGAGCAGACTCTTTGCAGCTTCAACCAGTATTTTGTGAGTGGCTCCGCCGATAAACCTGACCTGAATGTGAGATTTCGATGACGAGTATGCGATTCGGCGACTTGACTTACCTAGGACGGCCGTACGAATCACGAACCAAGGCACCAGCCTGACCGACGTGCTCATCCTCCCGTTCCTCTCCGTTTCCATCTTGACGGTCATCATCGTTCGTGTCGGAGTCTTCGCTGCCAGACGAGTCTTGCAACTCGTCGTTGACAAGGGATTGACGGAGACGCGGCGGAGCCACCCCTCGGTTTGGATGCTTGTCTCCGTCCAAAGTTGCCCCGGTGCCATGCACATGAGGGAAGGTTCGGAGCCCTCCTCCCGACTCTGGAGGATTGGGCGGCGAGTTGAGAACTTGAGCAGCTCTCATTAGGTCCTCACTTTGGCTTGCGACGGGACCGGCCCTGGGTGACTGGTGCATGGCCTCCAAAGACCGCGACAAGTGGCTTATAAGGGTCTCTAACCTCTCGCTCAGAGAGTCCATCTGCTGGCAGCGCGCCTCAAAAGACGTGGTATAACTAGTAAGTCGTCAGTGAATACATTACGGGTCATATCGCTGTGCTGGAGCTGTCTGATATCACTTACTATCGGCTGGCTGATGCATTGTCTTTGGTTCCGGGAAACTCGCAATCCTGGTCTCGGGAGCTGCAGTTGTGACAAGGTTGTTTACCATCGCATTTGATCTATCATGCACTTTAGCGCCTGAGATTATTCCCGAATGCTCTCATCTCTACGCCGTACCTTCTTTCGCCGGCACGCGACGCAGGCTTGCCACACCCGACCGCCGGCCGGCTCGGCGGTGAGTGGGGCATTTGGACCGGCTCCGTCTTCGGCGCCGGGAGCTGACATGGAGATGCTGAACTTCGGAGAGAAACCTATGTGTATTTTGTCGTGCAGGGTCTGTCCATCTGACATGAAATCATATTGTCTTGAAAACGATGAGATGCGAATGCGGAGCTCTTAGCGGAGAAGCTGGAGAGGCCGGCATTTGCCGACGTCTTATCTTGCCTTCAACCTGTCCTGCTCTTATCAGTTTGTTGCTAGGATGAGGATGACTTGATTCTAGGCTCCAAGAAGGAGCACACGATCATCAGAATTGGATGCTTCCTTGGTGGCGCATTTTTCTGAGCAAGACTCTGCTTACATGCTATAGTTGTTGTTTCTCTCCACTTGATCGATTGTCACAAACCCCATTTTTCCACCGTATCTGATACGTACCCCTGAACCAACTGATCATTGCCATTGAGACTCTCCTCTTTCAGTACATACTCCGGTCGAGTTGCAGTCTATCGATGGCAATATCACCGCTGGGCTCTATGTCTGCAGAGTGCTGCGGAGTCTACCAACGTCGGAGGATCTACAAAAGGGTGAACTGGGTTACTAATTCTTGTGATTTAAACTTGTTTTAAGCTTATGCAGGAGCAATGCTACGACGAGAGTTGCAAGGGACCCACATTGAACTGCAGATAATGTAGCGTTGCGGTGCGAGCTACCAAAAAGGGACGCCTGAACTCAAATTCTTCGCTCCGAAATCTTTCATGGCTGAAGTATGCGCATTGGCACTGTCTTGAACCACCGTTTCGACTGTCGCCGGTTTGTACGTAATGAAGAGGTCTCGGGGGTTCATGCTGGGACGGAGCCGTGAGTCAAATCGCTTTTGAGTATCCCACAGACCCCGGAAATGAGTGTTGGGTCCACTCGCAGAATCCTGGTCAACATCGGACCCGAGTCCTTTCCTTCTAACCATGGAATGACTGGATAACCACATTGGCCAAGTGTTCACCGTGATGCATTCATTTCCTAGTCTGCAGCCCTTGACGCATTGCAACGGCTGCTTTGGGGGAAGAACCGGTAACCGACGAAGAGGGCAACCGGACGGGTCCTGGGACGGCCTGTCTCCAGTCAAGTTAATTGGATCCTAGCAACGCTGGATATGATCAATTCTCCTGTCACCTGCCAAAAATGATCCGGAGTCAAAAAAAACTTGGATGCATCTTTGAGACCCTGCCAATCTTTACCGTGCTAGGAAGCAGGCCGACATCCAAGGCTCGGCCCCGCGGACATCGCCCACAGCGGCAGCGAGCCCCCGGGTCTTGGCAAGTGGAGTGGAGTGCAACATGGTAAAAAGGGGCAGGGGGGAAGCGAGGCACAAGAAAGGGGACCTCAGATGATTTCCTTGTGGTATATAAATCATGAAACTTTCCTAAAGTACTGTCTCTCACTTGGTATCAATTTTAGATCGACGACCCGAATCACAAGCACATCACAGCCCTCTTTACAATTCACAAGCCTACCACTCAAGCATCACCGAACGAAATGAAGCTCACTGCTGCCGTTATCGTCCTCAGGTTTGTTACAATCCCAACATCCCGTGACCATGGGCGATCATGTCTAACATGTCATCAGCGCCTTTTTTGGCGTCTCCAATGCAGTTCTCTGCTCTTGCGACGGCAGCAACACCGATTCGGCCACATGCTGCTCCGACTTTACAGGCTGGCGTAAGTTCGACCACCCGCCCCTCCCCACCATCATGACTTGTTTCTAGACTCTTGAGATACTGACGATGGGTTGCAGAGGGATATGAATGCGAGACCACCGACCAGACTACCTACGCAATCTGCTGTTCGAACTTTGACCGTACCACCTCGTGCCGATAAATTCGTGGCGGGTACCTCATGTTGAAAATTGTGGAGCGAAAGTAGAGCACCTGGATGTCGGTGTGACGGACGAGTTGCCTAAATGTGTAACGACTAGTCAAGATAAGAATCAAAATTATTGGCGACCGTTTTGAGATCAAGTGCAAAGCCAAGAGGGTTATGGCTGTGGGGTGAACCTGTTGACTGCGCCAGGTCATGAGGATATCCATCAATGATCAGAGCTTTGGTGCTTCACACTGGATACAATCTGCATTATGAACGTGGTTGATTCCTTTGAAGAAGCGATATAGAGACTTGCGGCCTTATACATAAATACCCCTACCGGGATACACGAGCTATCCACAGCTTAACAATCGTCGATTGGAAGCATAATATGGTGCTTAGGACACGAGACGAGTTTGGAGACGGGTTTCCGGCTGAAGGGTCGTCGATAGAGAGATAGCGGGACTCCGGTGTGTGAGGAAACTAGAAAAATATTAGGCGAGGAGGGGGATATAATAGGAGATGAGATAGATCGGGACTGCCATATACTCAGCCACACATCTCGCAAACGGGAGCAAGGTAAGCTGTTGCTGCAACAACTGGAAGTAGAAAAAGGAACTCTATGAATGCAACCAATCGAAGTTTAGTGTCTGTGATATCAAGACGCCTCTTGTCTGTTCCAAGGGCGTTAGCTGACGCCACGCCACGTCACAGGCTAACTAAACTCCTCAAGTTCATGACGATTAGGCCAATCAGAACCACGTTACGCTAATTCTAGACTTGATGCAGCTGAAATGTGTAAAGGATCGCAACAAAACACACATGTTTATAGGCACGAGGCGAGGATCTTTGCTTGAGGTACGATGACCAAGGCAACGGACAACGATTCTCATCCATCTCGACCGCAATGCAGCAAAGGAGAAAGGGCCGACCGCTCTACAGACCCTTGAGTGGCGGAGAGATAAGGCTGATTGAAATATATCCCGGTGACTGGAATGACCCGATCACCTGCCAGCTACATTACGTCCCGCTTGTCGGCAACGCGTCGCTGGATTACGTCGCGCTCTCATACGCATGGGGAGACCAAAGCACGCCGAAGACCGAGATATCTGTGAAAGGACGGGAGCGGAAGATTACTCAAAGTCTTTATACGGCCCTTCGACAGCTGAGGAGCTTCGGGACTACCGGGGACGAGGCACAGCCGGCAGTGCGTTTCGACATAACGGACCCTGTCCAACTTTCGGAACCAAAACTGAACCTTGAAAAATTCAGGCTCTGGGCCGACGCGTTATGCATCAATCAGAACGACGACAAAGACCAGGAACACCAGATCCCTCTGATGGGGAAGATATGCCGATGTGCCAATGACGTCTTTGTTTAGCTGGGGGAGAATAAGCCACAAGACGAGCCGCTCTTCAAGTACTGTCAGAAGCGCTGCTCCTCAGTGACTCTCTCGACACTGGTTTTGCTGATACCTTTGATTACCTCGGAGGTTTTGAAAAGCATGTTGTGGCAGCAAAGAAGTTACTGCTCTGACCTTGGTTTACCCGCCTGTGGGTGATCCAAGAAGCGTCATGTCCGGCGGAACCGCCCCGGCGCCCACCCCAACGGTACCCCAACGGCCAAGCCCAGACGGCGGGCCGCGGCCCAAACGGTCACTGGCTTCCCAGCCCGAAATTGCCACCGCGGCACACTGGCCGGTCCCCGTGTATCTGGTTTTGGGAAACTCGTTTCCTATTTTCCGTTACTCAAATTTTCATCAAATACCCTCTTCTCCAGTCAGAATGTATTTCTAAGAACTAAAATATATATCCTTGCTGTACTTTAAGCTAGAGTTCATCGTAAGAGTATACGCTTCCAGGATAGGTCCAGCAAACCTTCGCCCGCTATCGTTAGCCAATCAACTAGACAAGTTGTGAAAATAGCAATACCAACCCGTTCGAAATACCCGCCCCTGTTCTTTATACAGAGCCCCAGGTAATTACAGTCCCAACTCAAAAGTACAAACCCATCAGCATTATCCTCGCCCGGGTCGAGCCTGGCTACCAGGACGATGTTGGGAGCATCCTCAAATCCACGGAGTAGCTTCCCTTCAAAGCTAAGTATCCACTCCCCCTCGCTTGTCTTGAACCAACATGAGCTTGCTACTACCGGATTGGGAATATATGGTCCTAGAAACTCGAGCACTCCCGGCGAGACACACGACAGATCCGGCAAAGCTCCAGGAGTTTCTGCTGAAAATAGCTCTAATAGCTGATCCGGTGCAATGTAATACCTCGAGTTTCCCGGAGCTGGTTTGTCGTAGTGCTCACGACTAGGTATTCGAATTTTGTTGAGACTATCGCCGCTTTGAAAGTATAGACAAAACTCGTCAACCAAGCTATATCCTACCAAAGATTT
Organism: Diaporthe capsici; assembly: GCA_013364905.1. Taxonomy (NCBI): domain Eukaryota; kingdom Fungi; phylum Ascomycota; class Sordariomycetes; order Diaporthales; family Diaporthaceae; genus Diaporthe; species Diaporthe capsici. The sequence goes on from WNXA01000011.1 coordinate 1,309,511, forward strand.
CCAAATCGTCACGGATACTGGGAAGCCTGCGTTTGGACGAAAGGGGAAGTTAACTGGCGCGATAAAAGAGGTCCAGGACCAAGTGGAAGGCGTCAATCCATTCACGACGCGTCTCCTTTCGTGTTGATTAACAGGCGTGAACCAGAGCAAGTTGCTGAAGAAGCATCGCATTGGGTTTCCCTGAAGCGCATTGATCCCAGGATCTTGAGTTCCAACACTGTGGTAAAATCGGTGGTATATTCCAGTGAGGGCGCTCAGAATATCTCCAGGCTCTGTGAGGGTCTTTCGTGTGTACTTGGATATAATGTTCCGAAATACCATGTCATGAGACTGTGACGTCCGAATCTCCGGCGGTGTTTCTGGCGATGTCCTGTCGAAGTAATAATCCTCGGCAGTTGCTTCTCTGACAGCATATCCGCCATACCAGGGAGCAGATTCTCTCCAAGGAGGCTCATCTCTGGATCCCTCGAATCGATACCCCTCTCTTCGTGCGCTGTGCAGGCATTTGAAGAACACTTCACTGGAGCTGAGGTAGAGTTTTCGATGTGACAAGAGTTGTTCTTGGTAAGTCCACCCGCGGGTATTCCAGTGAGATGATTGGATATGTTCCTCGATAGATATTCGACCGACTCCAATACAGTGTGTCCCGTAACCTTCATGGAAGAGATGTTGTCGCCCGTCATTGATACTATCGTGGCTCCTGGGTGTTATTCCAGCCAGACCCGCTTCCGCATCGCTGCCAGAAAGAGCCACAACAGTCAGACTTGCATTTTCGTATATATGATTCATACCATGAATCAAACGTTGTTTCTCCTCCACGTCATCCTGGGCAATACAAATGCTATCAACCCATAGGTACCTCTGGCTAATCGCTCGGCATAGGGCAATTGTATCCGCAATCGTTCGAGAGATCCGTTCTCCAGCACATTGGTCCTCTTTGAGCGGGTATAGAGATGAAGGCTCACTTAGAGCAGAGATATTCTGTTTTGTCGTGCGAAGAGGGGGTGGTTCGAGTTGGCCCCAAACATATGAAAGAGCAACGTACTCGCAAGGACGCGTCTTTTCAACCAACTTCCCTTCAATGACGTCAATTAGTCGAAATCCACCCGCAAAGAGCGGTACCATTTTGGACTTCTGGGACATTTGGTTGTCGTTGCAAGCCTTGTGGAATCCGCATTCTTGAAGCCAGATCTGCAGAATTTCAAGATCAATGCACGGTGATATTGGCCGTCTCAGATGTTGCCTGTGTTTAACCCAGCGAGTCACTTGAAAACCCAGGCATGGTGATGATATCGACCATGTTTTCGAACTTCGAATGACCGTATTTTTGAGCCCCGCAGGGTCGAGCTCCAATTCAGTGAGGACAAATTTGGATTGTGGCCCTCGAGACGGTTGCCCTATCAGCGGATGGCCCGGAGGCCAATGATCGATAGCTAGAATAATCCGGGCAGAAACGATACTCCATATTTTGGTTTGCATGTACACTCTTGGTCGACGTCCCTGGATCGTTGGTGGCCATTGGGAACCCCAGTGTAGCTTGACGAAATGCTGTATAGTGTCACACAATTGACAGTGTGGGTTGTTGAATGAGTCCAGGAAGCCCATCATTTTGCCTCTCCCAGTATGAGTCAGCATAGTTCCTAGCCCGAACTTCCTGCATTCCCGGCACAACTGGGGCTCATCCACAGATGATTGTTGGCTTTCGAGGGGCTCATAGAGGTCGGGGCGCACAACGCTGCTTTTGGCTTTTATTTCGAGACACTGACGTCGACTTTTGGAAGGTCTCGCTCGTAATGTTGGTTGTTCGGCTTGTTTGATCACTTCCGGATTGAACGTAAACCCCGGAGGGGGTAGGCAGCCCCGCCATTGCCAGCGCCACCATGTGTCAGTCATGATGCAAAGATGAAGGTCGAAGAGGGCAGCACGCACTCAAGGGGAGGAAATGTGTGGGGAAGGGAAGAATAAGATGTTTTGAATGTGGAAAAAGGCGACAGGATCGAGAAGTGCCTAAAAGCCCAACATAGTCACGGGTGGCATGTCTGGTTAATGTTGTGAGACCTTGGCGCAGTGGCTTAGCTGAAGAGTGAAGTGGTCTAGTAATGGCCATGCCTAAATAATGACCCTGACGACGTCCATCATTGACATCCTCGCCAATGGGACCCTCCCCCCTCACGAGCCTCCAGAGGTTAGCCAACCTCTCCATCAAATGCTCGTTCCCGCCGCTCTGCCCTCCCACACTCTCGGGTCTGCGTTTGATTGCCCTGATCGCTCTTTTCATGTCAATCCCTGTAGTGTACTCCGGAGCGCACAAATGAGGGTCACCTTGGACCTCACTTCTTCGACTTTACATTCTGGACACCAACCCCAGCCAGAAAAAAGATCCTGATAGCAGTGACGAACCCAGTGAACAAGATGTTGGACCAGTCTGCCGAGCGCATAGTCCCCAGACTCAACCGATCCTGCTGCTTCAGACTGGCATAATCACTGGCCAGCATTGCAATGTCAACGACCAGGACTGCCATGATAACGACCCTCCACACCTTGATATCCTTGCTTGCGCGTAAGAGTCCTCCCAGTATGATAGCCACAAATGCATATAGAGCAGCCAGATGATGCAGAAGGAAGGCCTGGTTGGGATTGTAGGTTGATAGGGGTGGCGGAACCAGGGCATCCAACATAGCTTGAGGCCTGAACACAAGCGCATATACAGTCACGGCCAGTATAGCAGGGTCTAACCACAAGAACCAGAAGCGGTAAAAGACGTGGATCTTTGGGAGCGCCATAGTGACAGACCGATGAGTGAGGAGGGATGTAAGGAAGAGGAGATGAAAGATGATCTCTCAGCGTAACGGCTGAGCGGAGCAATATGAGATTTTAGCACTTGCGTGGGGGCCGCGGATTCAGCTGTGCCAACCAGTTGATCCCTGTACCAACAGATCCCTCAGCGCCAAAAGAGAACACCAACAGTCCACAGCCAATCGCCATTTCCATGGCCCAATAGAGAGAAAGTCTAGGGTTGTGGGTGGAACGCAACCTCCCCCAGTTTCCAGCCTCATTTGGTTGCGTGGCTAGCCTTGTCTTAACACTGGGCTTGTGGGGAAGTACTGGAAGATCTGTCTCCCTGCAAATAATCACGGTGGGCAAAATTAGACCATCAGTGTAATTAAACCAGGAGATATATTTGCAAAGCACTGCAGCTAACAACTAAGCAGACGAAGCTTATTGCTTTTCTTCTCATCCATTATAGGGTCGAGAAGATAGGGATTGGAGGCGGAAAACGATTGGCTAGCAAAATGCTAAGCTCCGCTGTTGCATCATCGGCCATGGTCCGATGTCGGTCCTGGTCCGGGGTACCACGGTCCTCTGACAGGAGGGACTGTTATTAGATTACTCATGACATGCTCCAAATACAGCTTGATAGCACTTTGCGGCATACTCCTCAACCTATGTCAAATAGAGGAATTGTGCAATATGACGAGTGGCAAGGAACTGGATCCGGTTACAATCCGCGACGTGCGGGAAATCGCAAAGAAGCGTCTCCCGGGCAAGGTATGGGATTATTACAGAACAGGTGCCGATGGAGAGCACACGCTTTGAAGAAACGAGGAAGCCTTCCAACAGTACGACGCAGAAATTACCCTGATGTCTCCCAACACCCTGCTGACAGTTCTAGGTTGATTCTCCGGCCTCGAGTTCTACGCGATGTGAGCAGCATCGACACAAGGACCGCGGTCCTTGGTAAACGCTACGACATCCCGATAGCCGTCGCTCCTAGCGCGTACCAGAAGCTTGCAGGCGGCAATGGCGAAGTCGATGTCGCACGCGCGAGCTTCGAGCTAGGGACCAATGTCATTCTTTCGACCAATGCTACAACAACGCTCGAGGACGTTGCTGGGGCCGTGCCGCAGCGCGCGCCAGAATATCCCGCGCCATGGTTTCAATTATACTTCATCAAGTCCAGGGAGCTCACAGCTAGCCTGGTGCAGAGGGCAGAGAAGGCAGGTTATGAGGCTCTCGTCCTGACGGTCGACACGCCCATCCTCGGCAACCGGCTCCACGAGCGGAGGGAGCCGCTGGAACTGCCGCCAGGTATGGCTATGGCGAACGGCCTGTCTAGGAGGGCCGGTGCCATCTCCCAAGCGGGTCTTCTGCTTAGGGCCAAGACGGCTGCTGATTACAAGAGATTGGTGGATGAAACTGCGGGCTCTCTCGTCGACACTAGCCTTGGTTGGGCAGAGGTTATTCCGTGGTTGCGATCTCAAACAAAGATGAAAATCATTCTCAAGGGAGTCATGACCTCGGAGGACGCAGAACGGTCACTGGAGGCGGGCGTGGACGGCATTATAGTGTCTAATCATGGCGGGCGGCAGCTAGATGGCGTGTCCTCAACTATAGAGGCGCTACCCGAGATCGTCGACGTGGTTAGGGGCAGGATCCCGGTCATCTTGGATGGGGGAATTACTCATGGCAGTGATGTTTTTAAGGCGCTGGCGTTGGGAGCAGACTTGTGTCTCATTGGCAGAACAGCACTTTGGGGGCTCGCGTGGAACGGTCAACAGGGTGTCGAAGATGTACTGCATATCCTGGAAAGAGAACTGGCCAGGACGATGGCGCTGGCTGGTGCAGCGAGCCTCAAAGACATCGCAAAGAGCATGCTTGGCCGCGCAAAGACGGATGGTTTCGGTATCGCCAAGCTATAGATTTACCACTTCCTTCTCTCAGCATCACCTCGCAACTGTCATAATATTACATTTCGATCTAGAACATATTCTCAAGCAACAAACCTAGGTAGTCCAGGTCCATTCCCGCCTCGGGCCATATGACGCAGGCTACACCGTATTCACCTATGATGAGGTACTTGGTGTCGAGGCGTCCTTGGCGATGTATTCTCATGAATGCCTCGCCCTCGGACATATCTTGTTGGTCCCAGGGTATATGTACAAATGGCACGATGGCCTTGCGATGGTGCCTTGATTCGGTCGTTGCCTCTGTGGGTGGCCAAGCTTTCATTATTACATGACAGCGCAGTGTGCAGCTGGTCTATCCGTATAAACTGGTATCTCCTGGTCGTCTGTTGGACTTGTGATGCTTATTCTGACTCATGGTAGCCTGTTGTCGCGTCCAAGGTGCGGAAGGAAATCCAGAATCATGGCCCGAACGCGAACACGATCTCATGTGAAAGCCTGGCGATCAAATCCACTACTCTCAAGGCACAAATACCGGAAACCACAAAGCCATCTTTTCCACAATGCTCAAAAGGCGCAAGGTATGAGGTGAACTGATTCTTGTGGTAGCCTCTGACACCTTGCCATGCTGCCTTGGCGGTCTCTGTTTACCCTGCTGAGAGGACATCTGGAATGATGCACACTATTTGTGGGCACCGGCACCGGCACGCATCCCACGCTCTGTGTACATATGCAGTGGTACCCTCGGACATTTTCCATTTCAACTCCCTCCTACAATGGCACGAAGTCCAACGCTCATATGCCCAGATTCGACATCCTCTTCCTGCAGCGCTCCTCATGGTCGGACTTGATGTTCCATTCATTGGTACCGAATTTTGGGCAGAACGCGCAGAAGAATACCTCTGGGAAGTAACCAGATTCAGCGTCAGGATGGTTTTCCTTCTGGTGTTTCCGGAGACCGTACCGGTATTTGTAATTGCGTTGACAACCATGAATCCCGCAGAAAAACCTTTCCTTTGCCGAAGCGCTCGGGGTGACCAAGGCAGGCTATGTGACCTCGCAATGTTGATCGAACCGTGGTGTGTTTTCCAAGGTGCTACAATTCGAGACTGAGTCCTAGGCGATGTTTGATAAAATTCATTGCCATCCGTGGCGACTGCACAACGGATCGCCGTCCCTTCTTAGGTAGAACGCAGTTGCATTAAGACAATCGCAACGATCGGTCTTGTCCCTGATTATAGGCCATGCTTCACCAGTTCAAGACTCGAGCGTCAAACTCGCGATCTCGGCTCCAATGGGATGGGCCTCGGTGGATGGGATAAGTCCAAGCTTCGGACTTGATATCTAGCCTTTCCGAGATCTCTTAAAACACCGTCGGTCCGTTCCGCGGTGGTGATCAATTATGGGGCAATGCATAGGCGTCTGACTTCCATTCGCCAGGCGTGACCGGAGCCGAAGCGGTGCCGTGGTGCTAAACCCTGAAATCATACGTTGAGAGAGCTCGGTTTCCACATGCCGAGTTTTTGTTCGGAAAGTCGGAGGTGACACAAATGCTACTTGAGTCTACTGCATAACGGATTCCTTCTCGTGCTACGGCACATGACACTAGCAACGCTACTATCAGGCAAAATGTATATCCTGCTTCTGCCAGCTCCTCAAAACTGGTGCACGCAATGACCGACTCCACTCCGACCTGGCATCTGGGCTTGGGCGTGGGCCCGACTTGGTGGCTGCTTCAATGTGCATGAACTTCGGACAGCTTAAATCCCCGGGATCTAAAGTATAAAAGCAGCGCCTGGACTGAGTTCTAACAGGAAAAGCCATGTCCTAGGAAGACGAAGATGAACACTGCATCGGCCCGTGAGAGTCAGTCACTCCTCGCCCAAGAGCCACAATACCACCGAAACGCACCATAAGCCATCGTAGTCATGGCAGCTACCACCAAAGACCTGAAGAAGAAATACGATGCCGAGCGAGACAAGCGCCTGCGCAGCGATAACCTCGCTCAGTTCATCGATTTCTGGTCTCCCGAGCTGCAAGACCTGGACAAGGACCCGTTCATCGACTACGATGCGCTCGCGGCCAAGGGACTGCCTCCTCAGGCCCAGAACGGAAAGGACCTGACGCTGCTCGTTATCGGAGCCGCCCACACAGGGATTCACGCTGCTGCTCGCGCAATTGAGGCTGGAGTTCCAAAGGGGAAGGTCCTCTGCGTCGACAACGCCGGCGGGTTTGGCGGGACCTGGTACTGGAACCGGTATCCTGGTGTCATGTGCGATGTGGAAGGCTATGTATACCTCCCTCTGCTTGAAGAGACCGGATATCGTCCCAAGCACAGATAGTGAGCAAACAACCACTGACTCCGAATCTTCGACTGCAATGCTGACAGACCGTCCCAGCTCCTATGGCGCTGAGATTCGCGGCCAAGACGAGCGTGCTGCCGCCCACTTTGGAGTCACCGGCCTATTTTCGACCGTCATCAAGAAACAGGTCTGGGATGAGACCTCGGCCAGATGGGTCGTGAGCATGACCCAAGAGCGTGGACCGGGTCGCGAAAATCAGGACATCACCCTGCGGGCCCAGTTCGTCATGCACGCCGCAGGTCCCTTCTCCACGCCTCACATCCCGAACCTCCCGGGCCTTGACAAGTTCCGCGAGCGCAAGCCAATCTTGCACTCGGCGCGCTGGGATTGGAATCTCGTGGGGGGCTCCCAAGAGCAGCCTGACATGGTCAAGTTGCGCGACAAGCGTGTCGCTGTCATTGGCACCGGTGCGACGGCTGTGCAGATCATCCCCGAGGTGGCTAAGTGGGCTAAGCATCTGTACGTGATTCAACGCACGCCGTCCTATATTGGACCCCGTGGCCAGATGGAGACAACCGACGAAATGTGGGCCAGGGTAGCCACGGGCAAGGGGTGGCAGAGAAACCGCATGGATCATTTTGACTCTTTCGTATCCAACGTCCCGGACCCGGTCGATCATATCAACGACGGTGTAAGCAACTACTCAATTCGCACGTTCGAGCGTCATGGTTTCTCCTCAATTATTGTCTCAAGTGGAATATCTTCGGGCTAATATAGGAAATGGTAGTGGACTGAGACACGAACTTTCTCCGGATTTTCTGGAGGAGGCGGCAAGATAATCAAGCCGCAGGATGTGGAGAACCATCACACAGCCATGTTCGAGCTCGATTTACCACGCGCCGAGAAGCTGAGGCGATATATCGACGACAAAGTCCACGACAAATCTGTCGCCGAGAAGCTCAAGCCCTGGTATGGTGGTTGGTGCAAGCGGCCAGCATTCCATGACGAATATCTCGACATTTTCAATCGTGAGAACGTCACGCTAGTTGACACCGACGGTAAAGGCATCGAAAGATATTCTGAGAATGGGCTTGTGGCCAACGGAAAGGAGTACGAGGTCGACATCATCGTGTTCGCCACGGGCTTCACGGTAGCCGGTCACAAAGGCGGCTGCCCGTCGCAGCAGACACGGGCTCCAATCATCGGGCGTGATGGGCGCAACTTGGAGGATAAGTGGATGGGCCCTGATTTCAGCACTCTTTTCGGGTCTGCGACCAACGGTTTTCCGAACTACTTCTTCCCCGGCGTAAGTACTGCCCACTCTAAACCGGAATAGATTCTAGCGTCAGGAACCGTGCTAATAACTTAAATTCAACTTGACAGCCAATCAATGCCGGCGCCACTCCTAACATCACGTCCACAGCAGACTTGACAGCGAGAGTCGTCGCGCACATAATCACCAAGGCGCGCGAGGAAGCCCTCGTTGCAGACCGAGCCGTCGTGGAGGCAAACCTCTCCGCCGAGGCCGCGTGGACCGATGAGGTCAAACGCAGGGCGCTCTATTTCAGCGTCATGCCGACTTGCACCCCATCGTATTTCAACGCAGAGCGCAAGGATGCGTTCGAGGAAAAGTCACCCGAGCAGATTGAGGCCGAGATGAAGCGCATGCCATGGGGAACCGGTCCCCTCGACTACAAGGCTCGGATGCTTGCCTGGATGCAGTTCAGCTCACTAGATGGATTCAGTGTCCGCAATTAGACATGATAGAAGGCCACAGTGTCCTACATCAAGAGCGTTGCAAGATGTCTTGATCGACGGTATAAATACAAACCTTAGCATACACCTAGATATTATATGATCGACACAGTTCTAGAACGATCAATTCAATATATAATGGCTGGAAAACACCTGTAAATGTTGAATGTACTAAATTGACAGCTCTTAAATCCCACTTGTGAATTCATCCAAATTGCTGAAGCCACTGAGAGATTGAGCAATGGGTATAGCTGCGCCTGTGAATCCGGAGGTCCTCCGAGTCGGCCCCACCTGTCATGGGGTGAGCCCACAGAGCATCATTCTGGGACTTAGACATGAGAGCATTGAGCGCACTTGAAACTTGAAAGGCCACCCTGGGGTTCTCAAGTCGAGATTTCAAAATGCGGCTGATACGAAGTCCATTTTATCACGTGTGCTTTTGATCGACCGGCACCAGCCGACAGCCTTGTTGGTATATCTATCTATGATAAGTTTGTGACCGAAGTGGCAGTGAGTAAGTAACAAGCTTATCGGAAGCGATCGCAAATCCTTGCAAATAATAAAGGCGTGTGTCGCCACACGTGCGGTCAGCAGCGACCAAAGTCGCCAGTGGAGAGACAGACCTTTTAAAGTAAAACACTCGGCACGGTGGTGTCAGTGATAAAACCTGTGGACCCCACCATGCGAGCTAACGTGCGAAGATACTCTGTCCGCATGGGCCGTCGGCGGAAACCCGCATGCTCTCCCACGGTCTAGAAGTAGTAGAAGGTCTAGAAGGACTTTTAAAGTACTTCATGATGGCATACATGCATGGTGTAAGACGTGCATGAGTAGCTCGCTCTCGGCTTGGCGAATCTCGCTTCGAAGCCTCCAGGCTGCAGCCAAAAGAGAGTGGCAAACGATGCCCTGCATGCCAGGCGTTGGTCCGGAATGGCTGCCGAGTCTATTCCAGATCCGAGCACTCGGCCCGCCTGAAGGATTCTCGCTTGTATAGTTCAGTGGACGGGGACAGGTACTGGCCCAATGAGATGCGGCCACCGCTACGAAATTGAAATACCCTGAGTCGAGTTGCCGTTGACAGGCACCACGACCACAAGCATCATGAAAAGAAAAATGATGAGGAGGGCGTCGTACACGTCTTTGCTTCCTGGTTGTTCCACGTGCCGAGAGGCCTTCAAGGTAATTTTTCCGACGCATCGGTGTAGAAGCTCTTCACTTGAGTTCAACTGAAGAGCATCACGAAAGGCACGGTGTACCTAGCTGCGTGTGCTGGGGGATATCGGAGCTAGCGGCCTAGGAAGCAGCCTAGAACGCGGAGACACTTTGCATGGCAAATTGTCCGCCAAAGACATTGGCCCGCATCTGCGCTATGCAAGTCGTACAACCATACTGACGGTCCACCTAAAGACCGAGGTCTCGCACCTGGCCCACTCTCACCGTCGAGGAACCGGGGTGGATGACGCCTATATAGCATAAAGCTCACGATGGAGAATCTCACTTGGGCCCGTTGTCTTTCCTCACGTGTACGGCCAGTCCCTTCGTATCCTCGCTAACTAATCATTCACTTCACGCCCTCGGCATTGCATGAAATGGTAAAGCTACTGTCTTGGGGCGCTGTGTGCACCTCTGCCGCTTTGGTGGCCGGCGCGACCGCCGAGAATGCGGATGCCGAGTATGACTACGTGATTGTCGGAGGAGGTCTCACTGGCCTCGTCGCGGCGGCACGTCTGTCGGAGGATGCTGATGGTGAGATGACCCCAGAGGACTTCCTTTGAAACATCCTGACCGGAAAACAGTATCGGTTTTGGTTTTGGATTACGGCAGGTTTGACCGGAGCAACAAGACGCAAATACCATACTACGCCACCGTCATCTCCACGTCCGGGCCGAGTAATCTGCGCGACATCCCCTCCGTCCCGGAACCGGGTCTGGGCAACCAAACCTTCGGCGTCAGGGTGTCGCAGGTTATCGGGGGCGGGTCGCAGGTCAATGGCATGACCTGGGACTACCCGTCGGTCGCCGACATCGACGCATTCGAGGCGTTAGGGAACCCGGGATGGGGATGGGAAGGCTTGAACCCTTACATGAGAAAGGTTTGTTGCTCCAGTGGCTATCCCAGACGCGTCTTGTTGTTAATGTCGCCCGTTCCTAGTCCGTGACATTTACAGTCCCGAGTCCCGAGACTGAAGCGAAGTACAACTACTCGTACGACGCATCCGCATGGGGCCAAGATGGGCCTGCGCAAGCCAGCTATCCCGACTGGCAAGCCCCTGACTTGTGTAAGCAAACCGAGTTCTGAGGACAAGGATACGACTCCGGAAGCTGACCCGCCACAGACAAGATTATCGAAGCATTTGACGAGCTTGGCCTGCCATTTGTCGAGGAACACGCTACCGGAAAGTCTGTGGGTCACTACTGGGCTCCGTCGTCCATAGATCCCGCGACCAAGACACGCTCTTCCTCCCTGTACGCATACTACGACAAGGTGTCGTCCCGCAGCAACCTCAAGCTTCTGCCCATGCACCAGGTCAGGGAGATCCTCTTCGACAACACCACCAGCGGCGACTCGTCGCTTGTGGCGACTGGAGTCAAGGTCCTGAATCGGGACAACAACGACACGCTGGTGTTCTCGGCGAACAAGGAGGTCATCCTCGCAGCTGGCGGCGTCTTCACCCCGCAGCTCCTCCAGCTCAGCGGCATCGGGCCCAAGGCCGTGCTTGAGGCAGCGGGCGTCGAGACCAAGATCGACTTCCCCGCCGTCGGGAGCAACTTCCAGGACCACCCCGTGGCATACATCAGCTGGACAGTCAACAACACGTTCCCCTCCCCCTCGGAGCCATCCACCAACACGTCCTTCTTCAACGAGGCCTACGACCTCTACCACCAGAACCACACCGGGCCCCTGACCAAGGCACAAGCAACATACATCGCTTTCCCCTCCCTGGGCATGCTTACCAATGCCTCCGAGGGACTTGTCGACGCCCTAGAGGCCCAGGACCCCAGCGCCCACCTGCCCGCCATCTACGCCGACAGCCCCATCCTCCGGGCCGGCTTCGAGCATCAGCGCACTGTTCTGGCTGCCGATCTCCGCGCGGGAACAGTCGCGGCCGCCGAGCTCCCAGCCGCGGGCGGCGGCGTCATGGCCAACGCGATCATGAAGCCCATGTCCCGCGGCACCGTTCACCTCTCCCCCTCGGACCCCAACGGCATCCCGAACGTCCTGCACAACGCGCTCACGAACCCATTCGACCGCTCCGTGCTGCTCGCCGCCGTGGGGTACACGCGGCGGGTGTACGGCAGCGATGCCGCATCCTCGCTGGCACCCGTGGAGCTGGTCCCCGGCGCGGGTGCGACGACGGAGGAGGCCGTGATCGAGGCGCTGCTGGCCGCCGGGCTGCTGAACCCGACGTTTGCGCACCCCAGCTGCAGCTGCCCCATGATGCCGCGCGAGCTGGGCGGGGTCGTGGACACGGAGCTGAGGGTCTACGGGACGGAGAGGCTGAGTATTATTGATGCGAGCATACTGCCCGTCATCCCGGCTGCGCACTTGCAGGCTACCATGTATGCTGTTGCGGAGAAGGCTAGTGATATTATCAAGAAGAGGGCGTAAAGGGATATTCTTGGGGGCTTTACCAAGAGTATCATTTAATATTGCGTGGATAGGTTCTTTGAAGCTCACAAGAGCCATTCTTTTAAAATAAAAATATTAATATATATATATGCGGAGGAGGTTCGCCCTCATTTCCTCGCTTCGCTCGTTCGCTTCGGCAAACCTCCTTTATATAGGACAAGGCCTTTTCTGCTTTAGCAAACCTCTTTTACATAGAATAAAGCCCCTTCCCCGCATACAGGGTAATTAATAAATTTAAAATTTAAAATCTAAAGTTTAACCCCTTTATTAATATCTATTAGATGATGTTATATAAACTTTTAATATTTCTTTTCTTTTTAATTTTTCTCTTTAAAGATCTTAAAATTCATAACCTATAGGTAGGCGCGTTTTATAGAGAAACATTTAAAGAATATTCCCTTATACTTAGTTTTTTTATAAGAGATATCTTTTTTAGTAGGAGCTTGGTATTAGACCTTTTTCTCGTCCAGGGTAAGAGAACCATTCTAAAGGAATGTCATACATGACTACTTCGATGAATTCGCATGATGTTTCCTCTTCTTGAGGATCTCCGGCTTCCTGTCGTTCGGGTCCGGGATAATCTGCCCAAATAGTTCCGTTTCCTACAGGAACCTGTCGGAATCAGAGGAGCTGTGCCACTCTTGGTGGTGTTGTACGCCATCGGCTAACAATGTGCCACTACTTAACAATGGCTTATCTAGCCACTTTAATTAAAGGAGTCGACACTCTCGTGAATTCAGTCCCGATCGTCCTACCACATAACTGAATTTATTAGCGCGCGGTTCCAGAATATGCTATCGGGCTTTCCAAGAACAGCAGCACCCCTCTCTGTTTATCAGGTTGAGACAATTGTGCAGTTCTTTCTGCAGAAACTTGCTCCAATTATGATTAAACACAGACATACATGTAACCGCGGTCGCTATTTTTGGGGCCAAGTCGGGTACAGATTGGTGTGTTACACAGCATTGAGAATTCGATATCCATCCATTTGCGCCTTGCATACGTTGCAAAGTGGTCCTCCATGAGCCTGGGGGATCTGTATAACTTTCAGCTTTCTCAAACTTTCTCAAGGCATTTCCACTTTCCGTAGCAGATACCCTGAAATCACTATTTTGACTCACGGAATTCTTCCTTGCTCCCCCGAGCATCTACAAACTCCCTCATAAACAACAAAAGATGGCCAGGGGAGACAAAACAAAGGCAGCTGGTGCAGCCGCTCTCACGAGCCTCGGCACCGCCTTCATCGATCCCACCGGCGTTTCAGCCGTTGCCTTTCTAGCCAGCGGCACCGGCTTCGCCATCGGCAGTACCTACCATGTCGCCCGCAAGTCCCTCAAGCTCGTAAAAGAGGGCATGGCCTCCAACCGTCAAAGAAAGGCTGCCGCAAACACCTTTGGCATCCCCCCGGCAGTTCACGTCGACATACAAGAAGAGCTCGAGAACTGTACGTGGTCCTTTCAACCGTTCCCTAGAACGCTTTTACTGACAAAATTCTTTATGCAGCCGTCCGCCGCCTCGCCGCCTCTCTACTTGGATGCGCAATCCAGGGAATACTGTTCTTCGTGATGCCACACGCCGGGGTGGGGCTACTGATCAACATCAAAGAGCTGGGATGCACCATACACAAGCTGAGCAAGCTGAGCCGAAGCGTCGGCGGCAAGAGGCAGCTGATGTCGACGGTGTCCCTCCAGAACGCCGGGTTGCAGGCCCTGGCGGGGCTTCTCATCAAGGGGGCGGTGTCGACGTTGTTCCTGGGCAGCGAGGTCGACACGTTCCTGGACTCGGCGCACAAGTCCGTCGAGGCCTTCTCGATGAGCGGCGCCAAGGACATCGAGGCGGCGCAGGGTTTCCGCAAGGAGATGGTCCAGCTGCAACCGTTCGCTGAGACGACAGCGTTCGCGTCCGCGCTGCCAGATCTGTACAAAGACCAAATTGGTCTTGAGAACAGATTTGAGGCCTTCAACATGGACGGGGGGATGGAGATCCAGTGGGGTGATCCCGTGCCCCCTGGGGAGACAATGACTGTTGGTGCTTACGCTGCGGCCTCCGATTTTGTTGTCAAGAAATTCGTGGAGATACCTTTGGACAATGGAGTAAAAAAATGGACAAGACATGAGAATCACGGGCGGGCATCAGATGCACCGAGAGCTGCCTGAAACCTTGAATACTTTTACATCTGCCGGGTGCAGCCGGATCTGTGATCAAAAGAATCGGCGGTGAGATTCCACGAGCAAGATTGACGCAGAAATCCTCTTTGAAGCGATGTATACTTGGATCCGATATATATGCCACTGTGTAAAGGTTTTATGAAACTAATGAAATAACTTGAACAAGCTATAGACAACAATACTTGCAGACATAATGATAGCGTTCCATTAATCTTAGGCATAAAATAATGACCTTCATGAGTGCCTCATGTTGGTGAGAGCCTGTATGTGTTGATTAATCCCCACTCATCGACCTGAAGAATGCGACACTCTCTCTGGAAGATGTTCAGTCGCCCTCACCCGCAGAGCCACCGCCAGAAGCGAATGAACATTGGAAGTACAGATTGAGTAAAGCGAAGAGTGTGTGCGGGACGCCGGTAGCCCGCACGGGGTGACTCGAGCTCCAGAGGACAAACATGTATAGATTGTGGATCAAAAATAAGGGAAATGCGTTCTGAGTCTTTTGGTGAAAGATAAATCATTTCTAGAGTAGTGTAGACCTTCTACCGCCTAGGGGGCCCGAACATTGTCCAGATCGCCCACTGATCGTATGTGCCACGGCATTCTTCTACTTCTACGCAAGAACTTATAACCATATCCCCCACCTTCAGTGGGTGTGCAGCCCTAGAAAAACTGAAAGACTCTTGGTCTTCATCGAGAGGCATCTACATCATGCAATTAGCACATAGCCTCCGTTCTCTTGTACCTCCACCATTGACGTACTGTGTCCATATTATGCATATTCAATACTAGCTCTACCCAAGTATCTGACCATGGTATATAGTTGAGAAAATAGGACATATCATAATCCTAGATGCACTTACTCATAGCCCGTGTTCTTCACGCTTTCCTTTATATTCTACCTATCGCCCCTTTCCAAAGCATATGGATACTTTGGAGAATGGACGCTGTCTGTGACTTCGTTTCTTGCCAAGACTTCTGAGTTGCATCGTCCATTGAACAGCACCTTCGGCAGAAATTAATACCAGGCAGGCGCTGGACTTGTCGATACTGATGCAGGGCTTTTCCCATGGCCTCAGGCCTTCATCCACTAGACTGCTACGAGAAGGACGCTAAATGTAGAAACCAGTACGTCTGAAGGTCATTGAATGGTGCATCTAAGCTGACTTGTACTGTGCTGTTCCAACTTTTACAGCCAACATAAATCTGCTGGATGCAACCTGCCCGCTCCTGCACCGTGCTCATTGAGACACCCGTGACTCGTTGTGGCGGCATTCGATCAGCCGAGAGAGTCGTGCTGATGCCGCGGCGTACGTAGTAAACTCCCCTAATTCGTTGGCGCGGACAGCCGGGCGGCGCCGGCTTGCTGCTGCGGCGCTAAGCCACCCGCAAATGCATAGCTGATTAGACACGGCGCACCTCGATCATCTCGCAATACTCCAGGTCTGCAGTGCTCCCTAGGGATTCGTGCCAAATCTGAGCGTATAAGTCGAGCCAAAGCGCTCACAGCCATATTTTGAGTCACCGGCGATTCTGCTTCTCCATCTACGAAGGCAAAGGGCTCTAAGCCACCGCGCTCTGTTTCTGGTGGTTAAGTGAAGTTACGGTGGGTTCCGCTCCCTGGCTGTGGCGCAATCGGCCACTGCCGGGGAAGGCTATCGAAGAAGGAATATTGCTAGACTCGGTTCCAAGAATACGCGTGACTACGTGTTATTGGTCGAAAATGTACAAGTCTGAGCTGTGTTTTTTCTTTTTGGCTTGCAAGTCCCAGGAGTATAATAGAGGACATGCATCATCTCGCAAGCGCAACGTCACCAACCCTCACACGATACTTGAGTATAGAAACCACAGCTTCACGCGTCCCAAGACTGTCACCGCACACTTCATTCAACAATCTAACGACTCGCTATCTCGTTGCATCAACATCAAAGATTGCCGACGATGATGACAACGAAGCTTCGAATACGTCCCGCCCTTGAGCATGAAGGGCAGGCTTTGGCCAAGGTCGCCGCCGCAGCCTTTTTGAACGACCCTTTCGACTCCTACATGTATCCAAAAAGGAAGCAACACTACAGATCCTACCAGAGAATGTACCAGCAAAGGTTTGACTCTCAAATCAACCAATCTCTCTGCTGGGTTATGGTTGCCGAAGCTATCACCCAAGTACACGATAAAAATGGCAAACTCAGCTACGAGGGCGAGACGCCAGCGGCATATGCCGTCTGGACCCGGGAATCAGCCAAGAAGACGAAGCAGACACAGAGGCGACTGCAAGCCCTGGGCCTGCGGGATCCAAGCGTCGGCGTGTCGCCGATGCGACGATTCAAGAAACGGATAATGAAGTGTGGTCTCGTCGAGGCGATTCGCGATCGGTCCAACCCTGTCGTCGATAGGAAGCGCTTTAGTGCGTTCTGGGAAGGTCTAGGCGATATGGATGACGATAGCGACTCTGACGGCGAGCCGGAAGAGTACTGGCACCTCCAAGGGCTTGCGGTGGTGCCGGAGTTCCGCCGCCGTGGCGCGGGAAGAGCACTGCTGAGATGGGGGCAGGATTGGGCTCGAAAGGAGAATGTGCCAGTTCTTCTTGAATCAACTGCAATGGGGAAGCCTTTGTATGAGGGGCAGGGGTTTTTGCAATACGATCTCTGGGAGTGGGGTGACAAAGCTGACATGGTTTGGTACATGATGCAGTGGCAGCCATCCGTCGCAACTTGAGGATCAATTTGGATACCCGGCTGCAAGATTTGGTGTTTTGAATACATTTTCATGTGGCCAGCCTTTCAGGGTTAGCCTATACAGGATTCTTAGCTCAGGCCTACCTTGAAATTGCTAAGTTGTTAGTATACACTTGATAATGACCGTGGAAGTTGAATGGGGACTCTTAAAACTCAGTCGAGGCCACATTGTAAGCTCTACCGGAATTATCCGAGCTGGCCATGGGGACTTGGGTCATGCTCTGTCCTGAAATGGGTCAGTCTTTCAAACATGTAATTATATACATCTACCACGATTGAAACTCCTAATCTCATAGCCACAATGCTGATCGTCCTGATTGGGCATCGACCTGCATACGCACATGCACATCAGCGCCACCTTCCAAAGTTGTACAACAGGATTTTACGTGGCACCACCACTTGTTCTCGTTTCCAAGCCATTCATCCTTCTGCGCTTACGGGTCCTCCAACTTTTCCCTCTTTTCCTCTTGGCCCGCATCGCAAAGCTTCATCAAGTCTCCGCCCTTAGCTCTTTCGACGTCTGTATTCATTGCACATAGCAAGCTTGTTGCACAAATAAGACAGGCCACAACTTGAAGTGCCTAGTATCATAGAACATCATTCGGAAAATCGAAGTCATAGCTCCAGCTGGAGATACTAGAGCCGTTCAGAGCCGCACTCCCAGGAAGACGCGAACATGTCCGGCTTAGAGCCCATCGCAGCTTTAGGCCTTGTCTGCAACATTCTCCAGCTCGCAGAGCTTGGGAAGAAGACCATAGATTGTATCAAGGAAGTATATCAGGGAGAAAAGCCAGACGAAGATCTTAAACAAAGCGCTGCTGTCCTGGAGGAATTGGCAAAAGAGGTAAAGAAGCACAGCCAGCCTGGACGCAAGAAGTACGAGGAGATCCTACTCAAGTCGGCCGCTACTTGCGCTACCGCTGCAAGCGACCTGGGCGAGGAAGTGCGTTTCTTGTTTGAAAATGCAAAGAAGGGGAGCCTCGTGTCTGCGCTCAAGGTCACGACAAGAGTCGCCTGGCGGCAACGCCGATTGGAAAGATTGAGGCGGAACTTAGACACGGAGGAACAACGCATGCAATCAAGCCTTCTTGCGCAGATTTGGTAAGCTCCAGAAGCCTCAATCGGTCCTCCGAGGCCTCTCTTGTTTTCGGATTGATCTTCGCAGTCACGATCACTCGATTTGTTCCAGTTCCCCTACATTGTGCACGTCGGACATCCACTTCCCATCTGCCCTTCTCTTTCTTTCCCCTCATCTGGTGGTCTCCTCCCTCTCGTTGAAAACGCCCTCAGCATGCCGCTAATAGTATCTGAATTGACCAGGTCAAGCACCAACGCAGCCGGCATTGAGTTAAACGGCGTGAGACGGGAGCTCCGTTTCTTTATCGAACAGTACAGACAAGGCCGACGAGAAACGACTGAGCTCATTTCTGTAGAAAGTCTGAACATACGAAAGCACGTCACACTCGAGGCCGAACGAACCAACGAGGCAGTGGGGTTGGTCGCCCAAAAGGTGGATCGCCTCACTGCCCTGGAAGGTGCACAGGTGGACGAACGAACGCGCGAGCGTTTCCTCGAGAGCCTGAAATATCCAGGGTTCAATCAGCGTCGGAACCAAATCGACGCTGCCTATGGAGACACGTTGAAATGGATATTCGTCGGTGACAACGAAGAAGAATCGAGCGACGATTCTGGCTCCGATGAGTATGACGACTCTTATGGATATTACGATTCCGACAGCAACGAGTCTGGGGAAGTGGATAAGGAAAGAAAATCCGACCAAGGTCACCACTCCGGCGAAGAACATATTTTTGACCACAGTAATGGCGCTGATGGACAGCATGGCTCCCGAGGCGCGTTCAACATCGGGGCAAGTGACTCCGCCGGCGAAGCATCCTCGAGCACGGTCTCAGATTCAGAGGCCACTGATTCGGAAGAAGAAGAGCGTAGAGACAACGAAGCTTGCTGGGAAATCAAGTGGGATAGTTTCTCGAACTGGCTCAGCTCGACGAATGCCATCTACTGGATCAGCGGAAAGCCAGGCTCAGGCAAGACGACAGTGGTCAAGTACATCTTAGCTGATGAACGGACAAAGAAGTACCTCAACATTTGGTGCCCGGGCTATACGATCGTGTCCCATTACTTTTGGTTACCAGGCTCCCCGATGCAGAGAAACATGGAAGGACTCCTCTGTTCACTGCTCTATCAGCTGCTAGAAAACAACTCTAATGCATTTTTGAAGGTTATGTTATCTGATTCCGGCCAGAAAAGCTCTTACATGGATTGGTCCAACGCTGAGCTTCATTCAGCATTTATGATGGCTTTGGAATCGTACAAAGATGGCGTTTGCTTATTCTTGGATGGCATCGACGAGATGAAACCAGAGGATGGGACCAAGGACGGCATTCCAGAGTTCCTGGACTGGGCCATTGAGTTGTCACAGAGGAGCAAGATTAAACTATGCCTAGCAAGCCGGCCTGATCCCCATATACTGGAGACGCGATTGTCGAGGTATCCACGACTACAACTTCAAGATCTGAATTATCGAGATCTGAAGGTATATGCAAAAGGGCGCGTCAAGATTCCTGCTGAGGCCATTTCCGCTGAAAAGAAGGACCTCATCCGGTCGTTGGCCGGCAAAGCCGAAGGAGTATTCTTGTGGCTCATTCTTGCAATAAAGAGCGTCAACGAAGGATTTAGGAACGACGACAGTATTGAGACACTACAGGATAGAATCGACTGTTTGCCTCAAGGCCTGGACAGCTTGTACAAGGATATTTGGGCAAGAGCCGGCGCGGACAACCCATCTAAGTACCGTCAGACCGCCGCACTTTATTTCAAGTTGCTTCTTGCAGCGGGATTCCTATTTCCCATAAATGCTTTCGACGTCATGCTCGCCACAACATGCATTGCGCGAAGAGTGTTGCACGCCATGACCGATCGGCCGAATCTAGTTCGTGAGGACGACATGCTGCAACAGTGCAGAGAAGTGGAGAAGAAGCTGACCATATACTGTGTCGGCCTGGTTCAAACGGCATCTGTCCCGACGCACGAATACTCTACGAAATTCGCGGCTGGTTGTAGCTGGTATGGGCACATGTACGACAGAGTATTCCCGGTTGCAACCAGGACAAGATTGGAGCTCATCCACCGGACCGCTTGCGACTTCCTTACCGACACAAAATCGGGCCGCGAGATACTGGGTTTCGATACCTCCTCCGATTTTATCATCGAATGCCGGCTTCTGTACGCACGACTGGCAAAACTTGCGATAATTCCTCAAGTAGGCACCGAGGCGACCATTTTGGCTTCATCCTTAAGGAGATTGATCGACTGGCGGGGGATCATTGGTAGAGAATTACCGCAGAATTGGAACCGACTCGTGTCGATCTGCGAACAGCTGGCAGACTCGGGAAGAGTGTGGCTGGGGCAAGGTGATTTCACATATCTTTGTAGTGGCACTCAGTTTCTGAACGTCATGGCGCGCACTAGCCGTCATGACGATGATGACGAATTCCTCATCTCCAGGATAAAGAACAGATCTCTGAGCGAGAACGAGATAAGTTCCCTCCTATTGGCATTCACTCGCATTGACAAGATCCCATCCCTGCTTCGTACCTGCCGCGAAATGCTGAGGGCTGGTGCGGACCCCAACTGGCAAGGGTGGTTCGACTGGGTCGGTATTCCTAACGGCGAGACTGGGGCATGCGGACTAATTCAGACCCCTTGGCAGCGACTCCTGTCCTCCTCGGTCGAACTCTTGCTACCTGGGGCTCAAACTCGTCAATTCGATGGTAAACCGCCACCAACACTGGCCGAGCTGACTTCCCTCGCAGAAGTGTTCCTGCTCTTCGTCTCGGAAGCTGCGAAGCTGAGTGACCAGGTCAATATCGCGTTTCATGAGGTACGAGTCTCTCCAGATTTGGAGCGATGTACCCATACATGGAGATGGAATCTTCTTATCTGGTCGGACTCATACGAACATATGATTGTGACATCGATCCCGGCATATATGATTGTCAAACTCCTGACCAACACTCTGCGCAGCTCCTGTTCGACCTTGGATAAAGAATGTTTTCCAAAGGTCTGTATTGATCTCGAGAACGTATGCGAAAGTTATTGCAACAGTGGAACATGTCGCGTGCTTGGGAAGTTGGAAGTACAAGGAGGGGAGGTAAAGGGATACTTTACGTGGTGGGAGACTACTAATGACTTGCAAACGCGGCTTGGCAGCAAGCTTATGGAGTGGTTGGAAGCACAACCTCTGTTATCCACGCAAGTCATCAAGGGCCTCAACAGTTCAGAAGCAAGAAGGACTGACATCGAGCAAATGTTTCGGTGTATATGGGACCACGAATCTTGGACCCTACGCACTAGAGATTTGAGGAAGAGCGCTATTTGCGAGCGGCTCCAGGAGCTAGGAATAATGACAAGACTTGATGGGGTAGTCAAGTTCCACTCAAGGAAGGAATGGGTCAGAAAGCACAACCTAGAGAACCCGCAATAAAAATGCCAATCCTTTTCTTTTAACCGGCCCGACTCAGGAGGTACAAGTGACTGCCCAGGTGGTGTCTGCCACTTGGGCTAGACGCTAGCCGAAGTTCCTGGCGGTGCTTTACAGCGTCACATAGATAGTAGCGAAGCACCTATGGTCGATTGCTAGGCTAACTCCAGCGCGGAATTTGGAACGCGATAGGCTCTCCATAGCAGTAGCGGCAGTAGGCAGTAGCCCTATTGTCAAATTCATCTTCATTCATGATATTCTAATAAAGACAGCTGGAGCTATAAGCCCTGGGACACGGAATACATTCTGAGTATAAGTGGTCTCGTTTTTAATCTATATATATATACCTTTTAAACAGTATGCATTAATCCCTTTCTATATTAAGCTATATACGACTTTATATATAAGCTTAGGGCTAAAAGAAAGTTGAAAAGCTAAGCAGACAGCAGCCAGATTAATAAACAGTTGACTTAAAAAACATAGTGTGGCCAAAGCTATTCTGAATATAAAAGAACGCTATTCATAGATACACAAGCAAAAGGTAAAGGCCGGCAACCCATGTACTAGGCCATAGACG
Organism: Diaporthe capsici; assembly: GCA_013364905.1. Taxonomy (NCBI): domain Eukaryota; kingdom Fungi; phylum Ascomycota; class Sordariomycetes; order Diaporthales; family Diaporthaceae; genus Diaporthe; species Diaporthe capsici. The sequence continues at coordinate 1,331,865 of WNXA01000011.1, forward strand.
TCTTATCTCTATCACCATATTTCCAAGGGCATGTGGGTAGATAAAACACCTTCCTGTCTGCTCCTCCTTGAAGCACGAGAACGATATCAGACAGTGGCGGCTTCACAATAGTCTGCCGGGATCATCATATCTACACAATACACGCAAAACGTGGTCATTCTCGGCTCCTCATGATCCTTGTCGACATTCCATTTTGTGACGCTGTAATTCAATGTGATACGCTAGTTGTTCTGCCGTATAAGGACGCACTTGTGTGATAGGGCGTCAGATTTAGTTACTCATCTATCCGAAACAAGTCTCCATATCCGGTCCATCGTTTACTTCGTAGTGTTCTTACATCGACGGGTCTACGGCCGCATAATTCCGAGATAACAAAGAATCTCGGGAGGACGCTAAAGAGTAAGGCCAGTGACCTCATTGAGCCTTTTTAAAAGACACAATCGATGATCATTGACTTCAGGAGTTCTCCGTATGGAGCTGGAGCCCTGTTAGGTACCGGCCTCATTGGGATTATACGAGTAAGAAACTCCCTTCGATGATGCAACGATTCCTCTGTGAGAGAATCAAAGTCATAAATGACATGACACACTGTGAATTCTCTGGTCGTATTTCTAGATGAAAAGGAACTTTATAAGGTCTTAATAAGGTGTAAAGCGTTACTGCCGATCAGAGCGTAACCCATTTCACCCATACCTCCAACCAGACTGTAGATGATACTCGCAGCAAAGACTTCGTATACCTAGGTAGTTATGCCACACATAACGAAAATCATTCTTGAGCTCCTACAGATCATAGCTGCCAACACGGCTCATATAAACTCAACTCATAGTTTGTCGGTCTTGCAGTCACGCGGGAAATCCGGGGTTTTAATCCTATGATCCAACGAATCTGTCCGAAGCTTAAAAGACCTGGCACAATTTCAATATCATGCAGCATCACTGAAAACACAACTCATGTGACGAGATTTGACGGTGATGAAGTCTTAATTTAAAGGATTTGTCATGTTTCTTAACCGTGTGTGACCGTGTTTGTCATCGCCCCAACTCTATCCCAAAAAAGCCAGACCATCCATGATCCATATCCCCCAAAAAGTTGGTCTCCGCTCGCCTCCCTACTTCCTGCCTCCGCACTGTCAGCAACCCAGTTCGGAAGAGCCATTGGGGCGAGAAGGTCGGAAGACTCACGCTAAGGCCCCGGGTTGCCTGGTCACAACTCTAGCCGCGAGGATCTTGGCGGCGTGAGTGCGAGCTATCCCAGACAATCGTTAGTCATGTTCAAGTCATAATGGCCAGCCAGTGGTAAGTTAGGTAAACGCTAGATACCAACCTCAAGAGAGCTCCCAAGAAACACCGGGGACGCGGCCGACCGGGAGGGGAGCAAGGTCCTGGAACGCGGTCGGGGTGACGTCGATGTCGCCATCCTTGCAGGCCTCACACCTGTCAACGATTGTAACCGCCATGGTCTTTCCCTGGTAAGAGACGGTTGCAGTCTTGCCGCAGATACCGCGGCCGTCGAAGTCACTGGCCCCCAGAGCAGCAATCCGGTCGTTGGTGGTGTAGAATCCACCACAGGCGACCTGATTGCCGGTAACGGGATCGTAGTAGGTCATCTCGCCGACTTTAGCGGTGGCGGCCACGACAAGAGAGAACAAGGTAACTGCGTTGAGCATCATTTTGATGGTCGTTTTGAATGGTAGTTCTTTAGATATTCTCTTCTTGACTTGAATGGGTATATTGCTTCGATGTAGACAGATGTCCCCGAGGCGTGTGTTGATTGAGAGATGAGGAAAAGAGAACAAAGATGAAGCATTTGAGAAGCGAAGGAAGTGTGTCCTTATATCTTAAGATCAAGAAAGGAGGCTGTGGTGATTCACACCGGCCGGGCCGTCACGGACCAGCCGTCACGAATAAAGGCGTTTTCACAAAGAAGGATCCTCACTCCGTCATCCCATAAACTTGGGGGTTTTGCGAAAATCGTTTGGTAATTCAGTGTCTAGTCATTCAGCCCAAGGCCAACGAGAAGCAGGAGTGATGACTTATCAAACGGAATGGCCCTCAGAGCAGTAGACAAACAATGGACGAGAAGAGCTATTCACATATGGACTGATGGTACAGTTTTCAATCAAGATAAATAAATTTACAAAGTGCTCAAACATCTTCTCGTTTGTAACAAATGGAAAACCCGGTTGGAACTGGGATAGTGAACGTCCAGTCATGGTCATAGGCACTCTCGTTATGAATTGATGGCGTATGCGGACGAGTTGATGGACCAATTGAGACGATTCGTGACCAAGATATGAGCCATGAGTCTTTAACTAACAGCCTCTGCAAAGGCTCGTGAACATGAAAGCTCAAAATCACGTTTTCGTGGCAACATCTGGGGCTGTCCTTCCGGGATCAGGGTTGGCTAGCTGCCATCCTACCCTCCGTCGTTGGACTCGTTCTCTAGAGATCATGGCTTGCTTTCTTGATAATTTCTGCTTTCCTTGTACGGCGAAAGTGACTTGATACATGTTTAGAAGATAATTATATCTTCAATTTCCAGATCGCCTCACACTGAATCGGGGACTTTCATATCCATCAAAAAGAAAGTCATCCTCGTAGGATTAAGTCAGATATAGAATCGTTCAAGGTGAAGATTTTCTGTATGATTCGTATGACTTCAGGGTTCTGATATATCGGTTCAACTTGAATCCATTGATTCAACATGATTACCTATTGTACTGGAATGTTAACAAGTACGCTCACGGTATTACATTTGATATCCTAGGCCGTTATGCTGTAAGCTGCACCTGGGGAATCTATGACATTTTTACCACCTCTGCTAATTGATGCTTATGAGTACATCTTCTGATTCTTACTGATATCAATCATTTTCCTGACACTTTGTGCTTAAATACCGTACTAGAGCTTGGCTTGATGCTCAACAAAGCCGAAACAAAGCCATTATTCTGGAATCACTGATCCAATGTAAACAATTCCATTATGAATACGCCATTGACCTTTATACAGTTATGCCTATAACAATGGGGTTGTTTCCATTTGGAATGAGCCCCCTTTATATCCCCTTCAATCATAGACAAAATGGTGTCCTATCCTCTGAAGTATAAATATTCTTACTCCATCCATCTTCCATCTTTCCTGTCTCTCCCACATCTGCAAAGTGCAGCAGCTACTTGAGACACCCAGAAGCTTGGACTCTCGGCGAATCAGTTGGATCTTGGCTCTTCTCTGGTTACTGCATTGCACCCGCATCCCCACTACTACTCAAAAACGTACTCACGCACCATCACAGCATGAGTCTTTACTCACGAAACGACATCACTTCTCCGGAAGGTACAATGGACGCCAAGCTGGCCTCCACCGACACGCGCGCCTACGCCGCCCTCGCCATCGCCATCATCGCCATCGGCGCACAGCTCATCATGGTGGTCTTCATGGTGAAGCTGTGGCGCAACGCACGGCCATCCCACCGGTCGGCCGATCCCGAACGCGGCCTCGAACTCGACAACGTCCCCCGCGGCGCGCCCGCTGACACACGCCCCCGTGCTCTCCCGGTCGCTCCCATCGAGTATCCAGTCGCACCCGCTCCGGCGCAGGCCCCTGGCCGCCCGGCCGCGGCTTACAAGGCTTACACGCCTGATCGTGCGCGCGGTGAGGCTGACGAGTACTTCTACCCGCCGGCGCCGGCGAGGAAGCCCACGTACGCGGCGGGTAGCGGTCTCGGGTCTCAGACGCACGGCGCCGACTACTACAACCAGCGGCGCGAGGCCCGCCACGGGTCTGACGGGCACAGGACCAACACGAACAACGCTGACTATGGCCGGAGGGGCAACAGGTTTGCCCACGGTACTTAGGCGTGTTCTATGAAGGGTCTTGTGGCTGAATGGCTCCAAGGCAAGGGTCTTCAGGTTTGTACCCTCTCCTTTGTTTGTTCGGAGTTAACCCTTCCCCATCCTTTTCCCATCCTTTTCCTATTGTTTGATATCAAACTCCATTGGTCTGGTATGCCCCGAAGACAAGGTAAGTAAGGTAAGTAGTTTTCAAAAAATGAAAATCATAGTCCTATAACATCAATTAGATGAGTTTCCCGCTAGTCTTGGCCCTCCGTGTTGTTAAGTTTTAATTGCAATCTTCGTTTTCTTTTGTGTCCCGTGCTGTGCAACAATTCCCTCCCGTCAAAACATAGCATTTTGAGCAATAACAAAGCAGACAAGTCTGAATCAAAATTTGGGAAAGTTTCTTTATTCTTTTACAACAATTTGTTTGTTTTATTGCTATCCAGAGCATTGCTGCTCGAGGGGGTTGTGCCAAGATTTTGTGACCAGACACAATGCAGCCCTAGCTCACTAGTCCTTGACCAATTGCCTCTGTTTGCATTTTGCGTTGTCCCCAACATGTGACCGCTCACATCTAGAATCCCAAGAAACTAGAAAGGTAGTCGGCCTTGCCAACCTGCACACCCTTGGCGCGGATGATCGAGTACCCGGTGACCAAGTGGAAGTAAAAGTTGGGAAGACCGTGGTTAACTACCGCAGCCTTGACAGTAGACTTGTGTGTCTTTCCGAGGGCAGGGCTATGCAACTCATCAGTTTTCCGTTTGGTGACAGCCAACTCCGCCAGCTCATGGGATATGCGGTACTTACAGGTCAACGGTGGCATCCTCCCTCCCAGCGGCCTTGCTGGCATCGGCAGACTTCAGCAGGTCGAGTGTCTTCTGAACCACTTTCCGGAGGCCCGCAACAGTCTTCTCCTCAGCCTCGAAGGGCGTAATCTCCTGTCCGGTCAGGCGGCCGAGGTTGATCTGTGCGATTTTGGCAGTGTTCTGGACCTGGAAGTTCAGTGGCAACTGGTCGTCAACCAGACGTGCCTCGAAGAAAGTTGCATCGACATCGACGCCCTTTTCCTTGGCATATGCCTCAGCCTTGGAGAGAATGTGGTCGTATGTTGTGAGGCCCTTAATGAAGATAGGCACGACAAAGTCATATGTGGCGTTGGAAGACATGGTGAAGTAGAGGTATCGTGTGTGATGGAGTGAGGTTAGGGAGCTGTTGGGAATACTGTCACAGAAAGAGTAGTTGCTTGAGGACAGCGAGAAGGCACAGTCAGAGGCAGAAGGCGTTATGGCCAGGTCAGGCTCAATATATAGTCCAAACTTTAACGTCTCAGCTGCATGTCGAGATACATACAAGTTAGTCATCCAATGCCAACGATCACGTCGCCTGGATGGGGCCTTGCATCTTTAAACATCATGACTAAGTCCAAGGGCGAATCGCGTTATCGGAAGCGTGCGTCTCAACGTTTTGCAGAAGGAGGCTATCGACATGGTTCCGATTGGCAGTTGGCTGGATGTACGAGCTTGTCTGGTCAGATGGCGTCATCTCACGATGCGGGGGACCGGCAACCAGCCATTGATATCCCACCAGCCTGATGATTATTCAGACCGCAAGATCTGGCTTCAGCCGGATTATAGTAATTGTTGAATGACAAAGCGGGAATTCTTATTTCTATGCAATGAAACAGTCCCAAGACTACAACCCTCTCCCCTCTTGTAACCTTCGCTGGTCTGAGGTCTGCCGCCTCGCCTTATAGGGTAGTTCACCGTCCCTCATGGACGACTTCAGGACACACTCGCCCTGTACTTTTTACCGTGCGGAGCCTTTGCCCCACAAAGTGTGAGAAGTAAGACACAAAGTACCAGGCATGATCACGGCCGCCACCTGAAGTCTGGGTGCTTCCAGTCAAGGTCGCCGACCTCCTCCTTATCCAGGCCAGACAACTCAGCCACGGAGTCTTTTGAGTCCCTTCGTCTATTATCGAAGCGCATCCACGCAGATACTCCAATTCCAATTAGACACCATGTGCTAGAAGTCGCCAAATTTAGGCCGTTACCGATTGGGAAGCGAGGCCCATCAAAGGGCAGAAAAGACCATGTTGAGATGAGTCCCTATTGACGGCACTTGTCAGGCAATCGAGGGTCACCGCATTGGGAGGAGGATGACAGTTCTTTTTTACTCACTCCTAGAGAAGCAAACATTACATTTGTCGCCATTGCCGCACTTCGGGCTGTGTCAGTCACCACATTGCAGCTGATTTGCGCGCTGGTCATGCTCCCCATGGTGGTACAGGTGCTAGCAACCAGGAATGTCGCCGCGTAGCGTGCGTGTGCGTCGAGCGTTCCAATGAATATTGCATAACCGGTCAAGATTGGCAGGGCACTGATTGTCATGATGATCTGCCGCCTGTCGAGCATCCACGAGAGGCCCGAAAAGGCAACCGTGAAGAAGGCCCCGATGACATAGGGTGGCACGGTGTAGAGCTGCTGCCTCGTGACTGATGCATCCGGGTAGATGGTCGATATGATGGTTGGCAAGAAGAAGCCCAGCCCCTGGACCGTCACCGCGTTCATCAGGTACATGCTACCCGTGGCCAGCGTGACAGGATTAGCCACTCCGCGCCACAGTTTCTTGCGGCCCATGTTGTCCAGCAAGACTGTCCCTGAAAGCCTTTCTGAAGTGACACGATGAGACACGAGCAGGCGCTCCTCGGGCGTCAGCCATCGTGCAGTTTCTGGACGGTCGGTCAAGAGGGCGAACGCCACGATGGAGAGCCCAACTGTGATGATCCCCTCGACGACGAATATCATGCGCCACCCATGCAGCGTGCCGATCCCCGGGAGGGAAAGGATGCCCGACGCCAGGAGGCCACCGAATGCCCCGGCCATGGGGGCCATGGCAATATAAAACGACAGGCGGAATCCGAGCTCAGCGCGGCGATACCATCGGGACAGGTAATAAGCGATCCCCGGCATCAGGCCGCTCTCAAACACGCCGACCAGACAGCGGACAGCGAAGAGCTGGCCAGATGTTCGCACAAGCCCAGTGCAGATCGACGCGATGCCAAAGGCGAGTGTGACACCGGGCAGGAACCAGCCTGGCCCAATCCATTTGCAGCAGATGGTGGCGGGTATCTGGATGGAGGCATACGCAGCTGAGTAGCATGTCAAGGCAATGTTGAAATCATACCCATGTAGACCCAGCTCTCGCTCAAGCCCGGCAATTCTTGCGTTGCCTTGATACAGCAATAGTCAGCCGTTAGTGGTGTGTGACACCAGAGATCTTATGGGGTAATGCATCCCACCTATATTTGCACGATCGATGTAACAGAACAGGTATAGTGAACAGACTATCGGACATATGGCGAAGTCAATCTTTGTTCTAAGGCGTCTCTCCGTAGTTTGGGTGGTCACGAGTAGCTCCTCGTCAGCAGGTGAGGGGGCGTCGTGCTCTTTTTCACAGCCTGTGGTGTTTATGATACACTCTTGGGTGATCCCGGAAGTTCGAGTAGCCATGGCTGCCAATACTTGATACAACGGATGGTGGGCAACTGCGGTATTAGGAGTGGCTCCAAATCTTGAGGTGCACAAAGCGTAGAGAGCCACCAGCTACGAATACCAGATCGCTCACGGGACTGTCTTCTTTTCAATTCGGCATTTATTTGGCTGCATGTACCGATGGGAAGACCTCAGAGGCTGGAGATCTGCGTGTGGCTACTCGGGTGTCGGTAGCAGGCTTGGCTATCACAACATCCAAACAAGATGGGGCTTTAGGTTGCACTGCATTATCTGGTCAGCAAAGGTATCACATCACATAAGCGAGTTACATGCATCCGTCGTACAAGCTGATACAGATTTCAAGTGTTCTGTGCAGCCACCAATGCCTTGGATATGAGAAGCGATAAGAGCGGCAGCAGCTTATCGAGCTGGTCCACGCACATCTTCCTGAGAACGGGCAATGATTAGAACACATCCCACGCTCTGCCGGACCCCCAGAGGAGCTAACATGCTTCAGCACGAGAGACAGGATTTTGAGGATAGGAGGACAGGAAAGGAAGATCTATACTAGTAGTCAAAAGCAGAAGTAAAATCCGAAACGAAAGCTGTTGGAGTTCTGAGTAGGGAGCTTCCAAAGCCGCAAGCCACTCGAGGGCTTCAAGTATGGACCCGTAGCCGGAGATCAACTGTTTACCTAGGTGCTTAAAGTCAACACGAACTAATCGGTATGCACGTCGACAATACATACGTTTGCACACTGTATGCTAAGGTCTCTTACAACTGGATTATTCTCCCTCCGTCGTGGCCGCGAGGGTTGATGATCAGTTTAAGACCTGTTCACCGATACTAATCAAGGGACGAAACATCGTTGACTAGTACACAAACGTCTCCGGAACCCATCAGACGCCCTTCCGGCGGGGCTCTCTTATCTCGTGTTTCGCCTTGCCACACTTTGGTCATGACTGCCGCCGAGGCCTCGACTTCAAGTTCGTTGCAACCGTAGGATATGCGGGCATGGACTCTGCACCCATACGCTCCTTGCGGGGAACTGATGAACACCGGCTTGAACAGTCACTGCTACAAGTTTAGACTTTGATCGGTCGTTGACCAGACTTAGTTAGCTGTTCACGAAATACGCCAATCGAATGTTCTCGTCGACACCCATTTCATCTGACAAAAAACCATTGCTCTTTGTCCTCCTCTGATAATCCTACCGCAGGTCGGTACGCGTCTGTTAGGAGCTTGGGTTAGACCTTGCGGCTGCAAAACAAGTACAGGAGTTGGAAATATTCCGAGACTCGCCTTCAAATACAACAGCAACATTGAGATCCGCAGCCAAACCCTTCAGCTGCGGCAAGGTTTCCGCATCAGGTCCTTGGGTCGAGTCGTTGACCCATTCCGGGAGCTGGACCCGTTTAAGACTCGGAAACCTGCTGGTGTGACCAGAATGGTGCAGGAGCGCAATGATTTCCAGCCTCAGGCTTGGCCACGGCCGAACGATTGTTGGTGGGAAGCCCCGGGGATGTTCTGGCCCTCCCACCAATGCCAAGCGCTCAATACTCCCAGGTAAGAAGTCGACAAGTCCCTTTGAAGCCGGCAGGCCTCCAGTCGTGGTGCTGGGCGATAGCTCTCCGCCATAGAAGCAAGCCATGTGGACTGTCAGGTCCTTGAGCGCCAAGAATGAGGGAAGCTGGTCCTTCAGGCCACCATGTTGGTTAAGTAGGTAGGTGCTTATCTGAGCCTCGTTGGGTTTGACTTCGAGGATCTCCAAGGTAGCCGCGTGGCGGGCAATGGCTGATCCCATGGCCTTGTCCAGATATCCACCAGAGCACTGCATTTCTGAAGCCCCTTGGCCCGAGTGCAAGACGAGCTTCCTGACAACCTTGCACGCGCTCATCAAGGCGTCTATGCCACCCCGGTCAGTCTCGACGTCAGACTCCTCAAATATCAGCTCCTCGATTGTCGATGTCCCCGTCGAGATCTCGTCGCCAGCTAGGACATTCTGGAGCCCGCACACGGTCACCCAAATCCCATGAAGTCGTTTGATATTTGGAAAGGCAACGTGGTTGAAAAGAATGGGAAACTGGCTTAGTGGTCTGAATTTGCCAGGACTCCCACGGAGTTTTGCCTCCCTTGCATACCCCCGCCGCTCTGGGTGCCGTCGAAATGACAGACCGAGTGATTGCATGTCCTCCCGGGGACGACCGGGCAGCAGCTCAAGGCGGCTGTAGAGTAGGGGGATGGCGATGTCGTGGAAGTGCTTGTTCGTCTTGACGATGCCAAGGAAGTGTCTGGAGCTCTCGGACGCGACCTCGTGGAAGATCTTGGCCAGTATCTCGTTGGGAAGCTCCGAAATGTAGCATCGTTTCAAGCGCACGAGTGGCCTGGCGTAAATTCGAGCATGGATAGATTCCTCTTGGTCCCACAGGGCGCGATGAAGCTCTTCTGCCCAGGCGCCTGAGCTCTCCTGGATTCGGATACAGTCGAGCACGTCGGCCATATTTGATGGATGGGCACATACACAGTAGGGGATATTGAGGGAGGGAAGTTTGTCTCATGACTCTTCGTCGCAAGCACCAAGCCCATGTTATTGTAGTTAGGCCGGGCGAGGAACAGGACATTTATGACGTACAGTGGCTTGAGATGTCTCGCAAATCCCGTCCGTTGACATTGTTATTCTGAGCACCTGTCCCAGTGATTTAGTGGCTTCTCATGTTGCCGGCACATTCGTTCAATCTCCCAGCATTCCACATCCGCACTGGCTTTGTTTATGCCCGCACCGGGCCGCATGACAATACGTATCGGCATCTTTGGGCACGATTCTTTCCGACTACGCTTTTGGGCTTCGGGAATTAAGTCTAGAAATCACCAGCATTGCGCGGGAATAGATCGGCCCCCTCAGCACGATCAAACCCCTGAATTATACAGGCAAACAATGTCTAGATTCAACTCTTCGCCGATAGCCCTGTGTACACTAGTGCTGAATACTGAAAGCATATAAAACTATCGTCAGCCGGGTTGTAACCATATATCTAGAGTACGTCGATCATACATTCTATCCACGTATAAAGCATTCTAAGCGAGATTAGAAAGACTGGATACGATTACTAGAGTTCGAATCAGCACGGACTTAGGATGAAGACTGGTGCAGTCAAATATGGCTAAATATAGCTCACGCACAAGCTCGCACTTCGACAGAGATGCTGCACAGGCTTGGCTTTCCGCGGGCACTTCACATTGGGTTTGGGGAGACCAGGCCCTTTATCATGGGTAGAGCGTAGTCATGCCGTCGGCACCATTCATGCAATATATCTGAGCCTGCTAACCAAAACCTCTCCGTCACCTTTTCTCGTCCATCACTCGCCTTCTATTGCAAAAGCGATTAAACCAATGCGGTGTTGATTCGAATCTTGTCAACAAAATGATGTCCCTCGCGGTCGTCACAATAGCTGTGGCCGTCATCGGTCCAGTAGCCGCTGACCCCTGGGAAGACGACAGAAAACGCGGCAATGGCTTTTTCATGGAATACCTCCCACTCGACAACTGGATCATTAACGCCACATATTCAGTAACACTGCCAAATTTCCCATGTGGTTACGTCCCAGGCGGCGAGGAGCAGCTGGCGCTCTGGATCGGCATGCAGGACAACCCGGGCAACGGCAGCACCCAGGACATCAACTTCGTGCAGCCGCTGTTCGTCTGGGGCCCGACCTCGAACGTGACGGTCGACCCGGCTTGCAACGCCGAGACGTGGTGCGGCACCGCGAGCACCTACATCGGCCAGGGGCCCGACCAGCAGAGCGCCGGCTTCAAGCCCGTCGCGGTGGGCAAGACCCTCGACATGGAGATCATTGTCGGTGAGGCGGTCACACAGATAATTTATCTCGACGGCGAGGTATTCTCCACCCAGACGGACAGCCCTGGAATGCGGCCTGGGGTGTTCAACTCCCAGAACGAGTGCATCACCGACTCGTGCGGCACGCTGGAGAGCTTTGAGTGGAAGAGCCTCAGATTGACGCTGAAAAAGGCGCAACCCGGCTGGGGACCCAAGATGGAGCTTGCAAATGCTACGACTGCGGGCTGGGAGACGCCGGATGGTGGTGTTACGTGGACCAATGCTTGCATCAAAGTCGAGAAGGACTATCTGTACACGGACAACAGTGCGCGTGAGTGTTAGGTATGCAGTAGCAGTTATTCGCGATGAGCTCACGCTGCCCAGTAAATGAAATTCAAATTTTATTTTCCTCTGCCCATGAATTTCAAGACTCCAACAGCCCAAAGGCGCGTTTATGTATCATGCTCGATAGTTATCCAGACACTGCTGCCGCCATCTTCCCAACATCTTGAACAATGAATGGACCTCAAGATTCACCACTTGCCATTTTGGAGCCATTATGTCCTTTGTGGATGAGAACATCCAACCCCCAAGGATCTTGCAACCTTGACTTTGGCACATTCCTCCCCTCACCTTGCGCTTCCTGCCGGGGCGCCGTACGTTGCTTGTGCTGCCGTATACCAATCGTCGTCCTGCTGGAGATACAGCTGGCTTTGTCGGTATTCCGAGAGATAGTCAGCCGAATCGGGCATGACCGCTGGGCTGTAACCCTCGCCAGAATATGCCCCAGGCGGAGCCATCGTCGACGGTTCCGCGTAGCCATCAGAAGAAGAGCCGGTGTACTGGGCTTGGGAAGAGCCAGTGCCGGAGGCTTCGTTGTTCCCTTCCTGCCAGTATTGGTCCTCTGCATCCTGGTCTTGCATGGCATTGTCCCTTGGCATGGGCGGCGGCGGATTCAGGTGTCCTGGGTAAGCCTCGTAGCTCTGAGCATTGCCGTGGGTTTCTCCATAGCCGGGACTATCCACATCGTCTATGACAAACTGTGATGAATCGGGTAGAGGCAGACCCTCGCTGGTCCATGGCATGTTGGCTGCCTGCTGACCGCCTTCAGGCCCTCCATGCCAGTCTCCTCCTTCAACCATCGCCCGCTCGCCGTGGGAAATATCCGATTGAGAGGCCCCGGGATCTGATCCGGCCAGTGTCGAGTCGTCGCTCAGGCCAGTTGTCATTCTCTCCGGTTGCCATGAATACCGGTCCTGGTCTATGACTCCTTCTGGGCCCTCTGATTTTCCGCCCTCAACTTCGTCAGGGAACGCCCGATTTGCATTTGCCTCTAACTTGGCATCGGCTTCGGCGTTGCTCTCTTTGATCCTGCCAGCCAGCATGACCTCACAAATGCCGCCCACGGCGCCTATGAGCATGATACCAAGTAAGGCACCTAGTATCAACAGTGCAATTTCCCAGTCCTCCAACGGGGCATCGCCTATTATAGCCCGCTTTTCGGAGTGATGTCCTTCATCATCTGTTGTTGAAGGGAGCGGTGATCCAGCTCCTTGGGTCAATATGAGACTCCATTGAAGAAACGAGAGAGGAATGCGCCTCATAAGTTGAGGCGCCATTGAAGTGGTTAAAAATGCTTTGTTGGCAATATGCAGATGGTGTAAGAAAGGAGTGTGGGGGTACTGTATTATGCGAGAGAGTAAGGACCGACAGACTTCAAAGCAAACATGAGGAGCCAAGTTCGGGGGACTTCAAACCTGGTGTAGTACACTATTTAGTCATTTGCCTTGAGAGGGCTCTCCTTTCATTTTGGAGGCCACTAGGCCACCTCATTAGTATCGGCCGTCAAAGAGTGTCTCTTTCCGTGACAGTATCATGGCCCCGTACGGAAATGGCCCGTTTTGGTTGATGGGGCATCGGTGACCTATCTTGTCGCGGTATCTCTCCGTGGCCCAAAAGGCGGCCTCGGGGCACATCTGAAATCCCGTGAGGTCCAATCTGTGCGGTCAGTTGGGAGGACTGCGCAAGACGGCCGGGCTGGCCGCGGGCAGGAGACCACCTCGACGCACCACACCTCGAAACACAAACACGACAAGACCTTGGGTCTACGGTCGCTGCCAAGATAATTCAAGGTACCCATCGACACGTACAGAAACACCAATGAAATTTTGTGGGCTGAACGGCGGGCGGACATCTTCGTAACCTCTCCTGGCTCAAGGGCCTGTCCTCTACAACGCCACTTTAAGTTTTCCACAATTTGCAGAACAAGTTCCTACCTAGATTGGAGTCAAATTTGTCTCCAAATTTTGATAGCCGCATGAAGCGGCTATGGTTGTGCTGCTATGAAAGAAAGGTTACCTTAGGCATGATTTTTCAACTCTAAGAATGAGCCTGCTTAATAGTTTTTATCTTCCTACTTTTTAAATTATTGGATATAATGAGTGCTTCATCTTCTTTTCCCTAGACTGGTCTATTGTCTGCAAATTCTTCTGGGTATTTGAAGACACAGCTTCTGTTGTGACACCACACAACTGCAGGACGGAATTAAGTGTGTTGGGCCACATCATACTAGTAGCACAACATCAATCACCACCACCATCGGGCGACGGGCTTGCAGCATTGTATCTAGCCGCCCTTCCCAGAATAGATCAGCCAACTGCCCGCTTGGCAATTTGATGTACCCTAATTGCGGTCTCGCCCTAGTAAAGCATGCGGTGACACTCCACGATGTGCACCTGCCCTAGCCGTCGTTGCTTAGCATGCTGTCCTGAAGATGCTGATTGATTGAAGGCGGTCACCACTTTGTAATAAAATCCGCTTTTGTTTTCAGCTCAGCCAGTGTGGCGCGACATGTTCGGCGATGTCACCATGAGCGTGCGCTACTATGCTTCTGAACTCTACCCAAGCGCCACTGCTTCTAAGCCTCACTGGCAGGCGAAAGAGACAGGCAAGGTGGAGTGCTAAGGACATTTTCATGTCATGAGGCGCTTGAAGTGTCGAGAAAGGTTTAGTTCTGCCAAGCTGGTCAGGGAGGCAAATGTTGCATTTCGCATCCTGCATTCCTCAGTAAAAGAATCATAAATCAATAATTAATGTCACTCAACAGAAAATGCTAAACGTTGAAAATGTGACGATTAATCCCACGGTTACTTTGTTTCATTCCTTTACCTTACCTATTCAGTCAGAGAGCACTAGACAGATACGACCCCTAGAAATTCGCTGATACTTTTGTTTTATCAGCCACAGCTCAAGAGTGATGTTCACCGGCTGCAGCCATTTCGCGTAGTGGCCTGCGGGGATACCATTGGTTCGGGAGAAAGACCTAGGCGGAATCACACACGATCACCGGGCGAATTGTATATATTGGTTTGTGTACAACGTGATATCCATGGCGTCTGAGACAGCTGTCGTGCAATGTGAGAAGGCAGACACTTCTGTATGCATGTTCTTTTGGATGAGGATTGTCCGGAATTGCCCGATCCACTGTATTGAGAGTAGTCTTCACCTGCAGGTTTGATGCCGGAGATTGGCTTTAGGGTCATGTGAAGGAGGTGTAAAAAATCACTTACTCTTTTAGATCTCGGTCAGCATGATCCAATGGTGTTCTTTTAGTATATTTGAGCTGTTCCACCTGGGCAACAACTGCTATTAGTACTTACGTACTTGGAGCCATGACAGATAAAGGGATCCACACGCTCTAAATGGGTTTCGAGTTAATCCAAACACATGAAACCCATCCTTTCGCTCCCTTGCAAGCGTCATCGTATCACAATGAATACAGGATATGAGTCCTTGTTTAGTTACAATATTTCTCGGCCTTTCCCATTCAGATGGTTCACCCCAGTGGCGTTAACCGGCGGAGCCGTGCTAGTCGCCTTATTCACCTTCTTAAACTTTGCCTCAAGCGCGTATATCCTCACTATCGAGACGTCCGCAGACCCTAACACCACCGTATCAAAATCCATGGACTTGATGCAGCGGTGGCCGTCCTACCTCGCCTCCAAGGTGAAGCCGACCTGCCAACCGACTTCGCTGCCTGTTAACACTCAATTCTTCACCAATCAGACGGCGCTGGTGTACACGCTCACGAGCGTGTGGCAGGAGATGCCACAGGAGATGGAGCAGGATGCGCCGCGACGGACTTACTCACCATCGTTGGCGTACCTTGGCAACGTACTTGAAAATTGCCATATCAACTCCATTCAGATCGATATTGAATCACAGGACCGCGCAGCTAATCAGTTAGCATTGACTGAATGGGGCGCCAGGGTGCGTACTTCGACCACCTGTCAGACGTCGATAGGGACAGGGGTGACCTTCTTAAACCTGACCCAGTCTTACGACTACGTGCCTGATACGGTTACCTTCGCTCAGATCAAGACTTTTCTAGGGTCTGGTATACTGAACCGTGACAAGACCACACGAGCCAGCATTTGGTGGGGAGAGTCGCTGATGTCCACGTATTGGGCCCAGATGACAAAGTTGTTGGAGGACGAGACCCGTGAGAGGAATGAGTGGCCGATCCGCAAGGGCTCTCTCTACTTTGTTCCTGATCCTGGCGCAGAAATCAACGGCATTCACTTCTTCCGGTACTTCAAGTCACAATTCCTCTGGATGACCGAGCCGGGCCAGTATCGCTACCCTAATGCGACGGGCGACCAGAATATAGAAGAGCTCACACGACAGAGGACTTATCCTAACATATGGACTCCTGCAGCCAACTTGGCCAAGTCCGCGTACGCGACCATCCTCGCCGACCTGGGCCAGACATCGGCTGGACCGACTATGCTCACGGACGAGACACTGCTGCGGTCCTTTACCGCGGGACTCCCAGACGCACAAAGCCATGTCGCCAATGCGTGGCCGGGGCCAGCGACGCAGAGCTATGACGAGACGATGGGCACCGGGCCCCTCTCCGTGGTGCCTTCGGTAATCTCGGCCCAGTACATCTGTCAGGTCCCTCATTTGCGGTCACCGGGCAGTCTGATAGTGGCTATCATCGTTGCCGACCTAGTGTTTCTCCAGTCTGCTTGGAAGCTGTACAACTTCGCCTGTGTGTATTGGCTCGGTCGACAGAAACCGGACTCGAACTCGTGTGGTGGTTGTACAAACGGGTCGTCGAAGACTCTGTTGGCAGAACCACACGAGAATGTAACGGGAAAAGTGTACGAGCGAGTGCCCCAACACGAAATCGAGCGAGAAAAGACCTGAGATTGGGGCTGGGGCTATGAGTAATTTTGTTGTGAAGTGGACAGGAGACTTGGCCGTCTACAGGTGTTTGTAATTCTAAGGTGACGAGGGAATTCCTGAGTATGCCAATGGCCTTCTTGCCAGTATTGCTGTCTCAGTCCTTAAAAAGGAGCTGCTAATTTTGGCAGGAGGCCCGCGGCTGCTAGAGGATTTCAGAGATTGATTTCAATATGGGTCTTGTCGGATTGGAAGAGTCAGTAGCCCTCCAGCTCAGCTTCATGGTCCGCGAGCGGCTCACGAGCGCGTTTCAGAATTCATACCAACGTCAATGAAATAATCCAGGATTATCAGTGTTTGAGACGAGCAAGTCTCCCCGTATGTAATAGCCAGGTAGTTCAGAGATGAGATTATAGGAACCCTGCCTTCCATGAGCATACGGAATGCTTATACAATGCCTAGTATCGAATCTTTGAAAACAGAGAAGTTACAATCCATACAAAGCCTGACCTGGATTGCTTGTCGCGCCCATTGACATACGGGACTTGGTTCAAGGCGTAATCAAGGCTGACACAGGGTTGAATCGCCGCCAGTCAGAGGCTAACACATGGGCCGAAAACTCGTTCGCTGGGAGGGGGGGGGGCGGCGACCTTCGGGCGTTGCAAAAAGAAAGTGTCCTGTCATTAATTCGGTACAAAGCATATAATGAGCAGGCGTCAATTCAGCTGCACCAAGCTTTCTTGCAAGTGATGCGAGTGCAACCTCGACTGCGGAACATAAACCTTACCAGGGCAGAGCCGCCTGATGGCCGTGTTGCCTGATTACAGCACTTGATGCAGCTCGATCAATGCGAGAAAAAGAAGAGAACACCGTCCCACGGTCAAGCACTTGATGCCCTGGGGACTCTGTATCATGTAAACAATGGGCGGAAAGTCAGTCGGTCCCAGATCGCAGCCATCTATCCCTACACCTACAGTAATAATTGTCCACGTGCGGCCATCCTAAGTCAATGCCGCCTATAGATGCCAGGAAGATAAGGAAGCCTCACCGTCATCATGAAGATGGCGCATAAATCTGCCACGGTTCGATCCGGAGAGGTGCTCACATGGATGATCGTCGCTCAGAAAAAGCCTCGGCACCCCGGAGACCACACCGTCTAGTTAGTTACCCCAGACGCCACACCTGTTCTTTCCCCGCGTTCGAGCACCCCGGGCCGCCCGGGGTCGTCCCTCGAGAGAATCCTCGGCTGGCTTGGTGAGGATCGCCTGTCGAACCGGTGGACATGTGAAGCTTGACGTCACTGGAGAAGCGGGCTGCGTGATGGTGAGGGGAGTCACATATTTCTTCCTGTTGCTTAAGTTGCGTGCATCTTTGACCATATTTGGAGAGCTTATCACGCTTATGAGTGTGGATCAGGAGAACCAGCGCCTGGGCTGCATCATCCCGGACCCTTGACGCATGGCTGGGACTAGACCAAATCACTGTACTGCAAGTGCTTCACTTACTGTACACTACATAGCGCATCATGTCTGCATGTGTATGTAAAGCCGCTGCAGGTGCAACGGGCTCTGGTTTGTGACAGGTCATGAGAATGAGAGACTGACTGACTCGCACTGGGAGGAAGCTTTGCGGCATCGGGCAGCCGCGCAAGCAGAGACGAGATGAGAAGCCAGGTGTGTTGAGGAAGGGATACGCGGAGGAGGGGTAGGTGATGGGCAAAGTTCGTCTGATCAACAGCCCGACTAAAGATGAAGGACCTCTGGACACCCACTCACGGTGTCTACTTTGTCCACGCAATCTTGCTGAGAACGCCACGCTGGCGATGGGAAGAGTAAGACAAGACTACTGCGAGTGAAAAAAAACCAGACTCGGGATGCACCAAATTATCTACGTCCACGTCAGTCGAATGGCCCCGGAGTTCCGGGTCAGCTCTCCATGTCAGACGTCCGAGGTGACGAGGCCCGGGTATGGTTATGTCATTGCGCCGACGTGAGTTTTCTTGTCTTGCACGTCCGTGGCCGGGAGGCACGGCAAGGACTGAACTATGTTTGCCTCGAAGTTGCGTCCCGTCCCGAACGCCCCGAGCGAGTCGGGGGTTGGAATAGATGCAGTGGTACCGTACCTAGAAGAGGACAAAAACAACGCAGTTGGGCTTAGTTGGGGAAGATGCGCCCCAGAATCGCACGGTAAAACGCTGGACTGGAAGCACTGAGGTGGGTGAGCCCACAGCGGGTTTCAAGTCGCGAGCTTGAGAGATGAATCGCGTGATGTTGAGATTGGTCGCACAACTGAGCCTCGTTCGGTTCGGAAATGGCGGTAGGCCATCGGTCGGGGGTTTATTTTGGATATCCATATGGACCGCGAAGATAGTGCCACCGATGCCAAGGCCGGAGGCTCTTGGTCTTTGTAGCACGACTGTGCTTAAAAAAAGGTTCGAGCTGGGTTCGGGGAGGCACGACAGTCGACGGCAGGCATGCCGTGGCACGCCACTTTTCGGGTGATAAAAGCTGAGGACCAGAAGGGACATGCCTTGTCTGACTGCCTCGTGCTATTTGACATGGCAGTAAGCCCTAGTGGCAACGTGCAGAGAAGGACAGACAGAAGCTGAGAAGGGGATGGAGGGAACAGTGAGACAGGCAGGCTCCTTCGGGGACGGGAAACGAGAGCAACTCGTCCACCCAGATCCACAGCTCTCGGAGGACATGATGCATGCGGGCCACACGCTGGGGTCCAGACCCGCCTCGCGTGCGGGCCGTTACAGTAGGTTAGTCCCTCTTGGACGGCAACAAAATGGGGGCGAGAATCCTCCTGCTGCACGTGCTGTTGCCGTCTTGGTACATGGATGCGACAGTCACACTGTCACTCCGTCATTGCCGTCGATCCAGTCACTCTACAGTTCGTGGAGCAGTCACTCCAGCCAGCCATATTATAGTCTAATATGTATATTACATTGTATATAATATCCACTGAATAGTACATAGACGGCTGCCAGATCGACAGTGATGAGTCGAGTCGGTACTGCCTGCTGGCCCATCCTGCGCCGCGGAGCTTTGCCGACTTTCGACGATAAGAGACGAATTGCCGGGTGATCGGGTGATCACGCCCAATGGCAGGACAGGCTGGGCAGTCCCAACGCCCCGCCCGGACGATCCCACCAGCCTGTTTGGGAAACACGACAGTTGGCCAGGGTTCCATCGGGGGCCCCAAAGCAGAATTTCCCCGCAAGATCTCGTGGTGGTGCAGGAAGGAAGGCCAGGCTGCGGGCGACAAGAGACGGCAGGGCCAGCAGAGGGCAAAAGGAAATCTGGGCCTGCTGGCGACAAGACGAGCTCAACCAGACATCTGATCAGTGGGGCCCTCGGCTCGTCTTCTCTTTCCGCCCTAGGCTGGTGCCCGCTAGCCAGGGGCAACGGTCGAGCAGAATTGGCAGGTCGAGCCAGGCCTGATGAGTGCTGGATCGCGCATTGCTGCAGTGATGGACCCTGGAGGGAAGAGGCTATCTCGTCCATTCTTTGCACTCAAGTCTGCTCTGCTCTCGGTCCTTGCTCCGTGCTGGCTCCCGCTCGAAGGTCACGGCCTCTCAAGGTTCAATTCAAGTGCGGAGAAGTCGTTAAACAGACGCCGATCCATGCCTTTTTCTGCCAGGCGTGAGGTGCTGCCATTCCCGTCCCGGGCAGGTCTGTGGGTGCTGAGCCAAGTCTGTGCAGCCCTGGCCAGCCTGGGAAACTTCAAACACGATCCCCTGTGGGTACAAAGCTCCGCCTGTTGATCGCTGTGGCCGTTGATGTCGTGGACCCTGGCTCCTGGCTCCCCGGGGCAGACGTCACCTTCTACGGTGGGAAGCATCCCTGCACCTTGAAGGGACCTTGAGGAAACCTTGGAGAGGGCCCGAGTGTCAGGAGCGGTCTCTTGTCAGTGCAGCGAATTCCTGCCAATCGGTCCACAGAGAACTCGGTGTGCCGCGGCCTTGATCGCTACCGCCAGACAAGCCACAGGTCAGCCAACATGCGGTGTCGACGGTCGCGGATTCGCTGGCTCCTCGACAGCCTACTCGTGCACTACAAGACGGGCTTGCAAGGATGTTAGCTGCTGTATGGTGCCTCCTGGGGGCTGCTTGCACTTTAAAACATGTGTGGTTGCGTTGCAGTGGATAGTCTGGGTACTTGGTAGATTGCGGCGGTCCTGCGTACCACTGTCAGCTAACGCGAAGTAAAAAAGAAGAATCCTGTTGTATGTGCGGTAGGGGGGGAGGGTGGCCTCTGGGGGGCGGTCAGGACCTGAAAAGTCCCGTCCCACCCACTTCACGATCAATAGCCCACTCGTCTAATCTCACATTCTGTTTTCTCCTGTCCTTCCCTTGACTGGGCCGGCACATGTGAATTGTATATCCATAATATTTGTACAGAGAGAGAGGCGCGAAACTGCTGCCGTTGCGGGCACCATGGATTACATGTGAGTCTCCTGTTCTCCCCAGGCGCAATTTCCCGGCTGCTCTAGTCCCCGTTGGATCGAGGAAGGGCCCCTTGGCGTTCACTGCCACCGTCTCTGCAAGCAGCTGTATCTATCTACTCTTTCGTGCAGCTGCGGCACAAACGGGACAGCACTTGGTTCAACCGCCGGCGCGGCACTAACCACGGTTCTCCATCCCCTACAGATCCATCTCGACGGCATGCTTTGCGACCAACAATGCGATTTCGAAGACATCCCCGACCCTGCGAAGCTTCATCCGGGAGGTCAGGGAGGCACGGGCAGAGCTCGATGCCGTCCTCGCCGAACTCCATTCCCTGGATGGCGTCCTCGACATCCTGAAAGATGACGCCTCGAGCTTTCCCGAGGCATTGGCCAAGCGGACTCCGCCCTTGCTGGAGCATTGCACAAGCATAGTGCACCAGATTGAAGGATATATGCACGTCTGCAATGGGCTGGGGCTCTCGGCAAGGGACAAGAAATACCGATGGATGGCCATACGAGGAGACATGGAGAAGCTGAGGCTGACGCTGGAGGGATACAAATCCACTCTGGCGGTGGTGACAGACCTCGTTGGATTGTACGTACCAACCATATCAATTGGCTTATACGCAGACGATGGATGTGCTGGGCTGACCACGTATTTTTATGTACGTGCAGGACCAAAACCAAGAGGGACAATGACCGGCTGTCCATCGACAGCGACGCATCCGGGTATCGCGACACCATCGAGCGGCAGGCGTCGGTCAACGATGACATCAAGAGCGACCTCACGCGTGTTATGGGCAATATGGGTGGCCTCCGGGCAAGGCTGCAGGCCGAGTTCGGGTCCATCTACGCCGTGTCCGACATCGAGAAGTATCTGGACGCGATGCAACTGCAGGCGACAAACCTTGGTTACAGGCTGGAGGCGGAGAGATTGGAGGCACGGCCGCCCCCACGACAGGCCCAGGCACACGCACGTGGAGCAGCAGGAGATCGCGAAGATCGTCATACGCACAGTGGGTCCTCGTCTGTGGGTGACGCACCAGACAGTGCCATCGACATGAACGACGGGCCCCCGAGCCCTTACCGTCGCCACTCCAAGGAAGAGCCTGATTCGCCCCCTGACCGGCGCCTGCGGCACGATAAGTCGCTACCGAGCTTGCCTCGCCTGCCTCGCCTGCCCGTTGTCGAAATAGACGAGTTCATCGACGAGATCGACGGGCTCGGGGACCTCCCTGAGCCCTCGTCGTCCGCCACGCGCGCACCGACCCCACCGCCAAAGGCAGTTGCACGGTCCAATTCCATGGTTCATGTTTCGTCCCTCTCGCCCTGGACCGGTCACATACCAGGGCTCTCCAGGCCCTCGTCGGTCCGCAGCGTCAGCGACTACGGCGTCCTCGACTCTGAAGGCAACCCCATCGTGCCCCGGCGCATGAGCTCGCTCCGCAGCCTTCCTCGGTCTGACGGCGATGCTCTGTCGACAGTGGGCAGTCTGAGGGGAATAAGACCACCGAGAAGTGAGAGCAGCTTCAGCATGTATTCATCCGCAGGCACAGTCACCACCACCATCGTGGGCGGGCCCCGGGCTCAAGATCCCCATCCGGTCATTGATTCGAGATCAAACAAGATAAACACCGACACCACCACCAACACCAACACCAACAGCCGGCCTGGCCGACGACTCTTTGGCCGACGCAGCTCATTCAGTGTCCCTGGTCTGCCCACGAGGTCTGGTACGAGCAACAACGCCGCCGGCTCCGGCAAGGCTCACATACTCTCCGCCCTCGCAGGGCCAGGCAATGCTCTCGCCATGCCGGCCGCCAGGGCCGACGCCACCTCACAGTCATACGCACACTCGCCCCCGGCGCCACCATCACCACCCACGCCACGGGTTCACCACCGTGCGAACCCGTCAGTCGACACGACGGCCACCAATGCCACCTCGGCCAGCGGCTCCAAGGGACTCCGGCCCTCGACCGCCGTCTCCTCCACGGGCGCGAGCATACGCAGCAACTCGTCCAGGATCTCGTCCATGTTCAGGAGGGTGAGCGTCTGGTCGCCCAGGGTCACCGCCGAGGCGGCCCCGGAGGAGCCCGAGCCGGACGACATCTTCGGGGTGTCACTCAAGAAGAGCATGCAGATGGCCACCGCCACCGTCAAGACGCACCACGACGGGTCCAAGGGCTCCTCGCGCCGCGACTTCCCCCGCTGCATCCTGTCGTGCGTGAGCTTCATCAAGGAGAACGGCGGGATCCACGCCCCTCACATCTTCGGCGGCGAGATGGCGGGCGGCGAGTCGATGGTGCGCGTCGCGGCGCTCAAGGAGGGGTTCAGCACGGCGCCCTACTACGGCGAGGGCAACATCGACTGGGCCGCCTACGACGTCTACGACGCCGCCGAGCTCATCGTGCTCTTCCTGCAGCAGCTGCCCAAGCCTCTCGTCACCGAGGCCGTCGCCAAGCGCTGGATCGTCCTGTCCAAGCAGGCCACCGTGCCCAACCACCTGCGCCTCGACCACTGCATCGACTTCTGGGACGAGGCCCTGCTCGGCATCCGCGGCGCCGCCCGCAGCCTGTTCAAGCTGCTGCTCAACCTGTGGGGTGACGTTGCTGATGCTGCCGAGGTCAACGAGATGACGGCCGAGAGGCTCGCGGCGCGCATGCTCAACCCGCTCATGCATCTGCCTGCTGGCAAGTACACGACTGATTTCATGCTCGGGCTGGCGTTCCTCATCCGCAAGAGGAGCGAGTACAGCGTCATGCTCCGGGACGGGAGGAAGAGCAAGGCGGCTTTCTAAATCACGGCATAAACGGCCGATTCATCCATACTGCTTATCACGGACATTTACACAACCGTCCAAGTCAGAGAGTAACAGCGACCCCTTCAACAAACATGTTTTATTTGTGAGCGACTGAACTCTCTGTATGCGATGACGCCAGAGAGAGACTTTTATTGATACTGGTTATATGCCACGATGATTCTTCGCAAAAATACCGCACACGTGGCGCAGCCATCTGCCCATGGCAATGTGCCTACAACTGCCTTTCGAAAGGCTTGTATACTATGTCACTCGTTTTTACATAGGGAGGAATGATACTGGCGAAGATACCCGAGACGTCCTTTAAAATATATTGTCTATTCTATCAATTGATTACAATTACGCATCTGAAAATTGTAACATGACTTTATAGGCCGACTGAGAAATGGAGTCCCAGCGTGTCCGAGTCCTGTTTCGACCTCGAAGCTGAATAAACAGCAAGACACCGGGCCATTTCCTCAGACCTTGACAGCATATGTTCTCCGGTATGCCTCATCAATGCTCTGCAGGTAGTACGTCCCGGTGGCAAGGGAGGCGATGTCTCCGGAGGGCTGAAAGTCATTGGAACCATAAGCTTTGAGCCTGAGCGCACAAGCCTGGATGGGATGTGGTTAGCATATGCTTCCATGGACTTCGGAGTAAGGCAGCGAGTGTCTCACATTCTCGTATTCCTCCGGCGTGGCGATATGACGTCGACTCAGTCTGTCCATGAGGTCGATCTTGCGCACCATGTCGCTGACATCCCCAGTGACCTTGAGGGCGAATAGACTGCTGGCGATTCCACTTCCGTACTACAAAATGTGTTAGCAGAAGAGGCGTGCTTGAGAGTCAGGTTGTCTAAGTACTTACGCTGAACATGCCGATTGTCTTCCCCATGGCTTCTTTGGGATCAATGTTGCTGATGAGGCTGATGAGTGAGCAATACAAGCTCGCCGTGTACATGTTGCCACACAAGGTCGGCGCGGCGATGCACGGCTCAACTCGGGACTTGAAACGGTCTTTCGAGAGCGCCACAAAGAGCTTCTCGAGTTCCTTGCTCTTGAGCGACTCTTCGTAGCTGAGTTGACGCAGTTCGGCAGGGATAGCCTCCCTGGCCTTCTCGTCGATCGAGAGCAAGAAGTCATTGTACATGAGCCGCCCATATGACTTGCTGACGAGCTTGCAGTTCGGGGTGTGGAACGCCATGTAATCGAAACGGTCCAGGAGATTGCCTGCTTCACCATTGACAATGTTGCCATTCTTCTCAGCACCCATCCTCTCCACCTTTTCACGGAGGCGTTTGTAGCAGCCATCCAGTGCAGAGAGGTAAGCCCGGATGGACTCGTGCCCGTTCACCACCGGGAACTCAACCTTGAGATCAGGCTTGTAGAAGTCATATGCATGAGTCATAAATGTCCCCTTGAGGCTCGGCTCGAAAGAGAGCAAGGCGTTCGGGCCCACGAGCATGGCCACACAGCCAGCGCCGCCGGTGGGGCGGGAAGACGCCTCCCGGTACAGTGCAATGTCCGAAGCCACCACGATGGCATCGCGGCCGTCCCACGAACGTGATTCAACCCAGTTCACTGCGTTGAACAAGGCGCTCGTGCCGCCGTAGCAGGCGTTGACCGTGTCGATGCCCTCCAAGCTGGTATTGCCAGCCGGTTCGAACAGTTGGGTTAGAACGGTCTTTACAGACTTGGCCTTGTCGATCAGAGATTCTGTACCGACCTCCAGACGCCCGATTGACTTGGGGTCAATGTTGCATTTCCGGAGCAAGGAGGAGACGGCTGTGAGGGCAAGTGAACAAACGTCTGGGTTTGGATTGGTCAGTATGGATCAGTCTGGTGGCACGATCATTGATCAATACGGTGAATAGAACACTTACCTTCGCGATCGTCGCAATAGTTCATGTACTTCAGACCAAGGCCGATGGTATATTTGCCCGCTGAAACTCCTTGGTGCTGTTCAAAGAGGGCCTGGTCCAAGCACTATGATGTCCGGTCAGCATATAGATACGAGATGACATTACGTGAGTGTTCGAATATGCTATGCATGAGCGCTGACCTGATTGGGGACGTAAATCTCCATGGCCTTGATGCCAACATTGTTCGGGTAAGCCATCTTTGAGTGAAGATATTTCGAAAACAGCGAGTTGCAAAATTGCCACAAGGATGAACACCGTCTGTCAATTGCCCAGCCAGAGGATTTACACCCACATGGGCTACGATAAGTAGTAACTTATAGTTTTTAGGTGTTGAGGCTGTGCAAAACATCTCCAGTCCCAAAAGAGTTGTTGAGGTCCAGTGGAAGCTAACGCTGTTCCTTTTTCGGTCACTGAAGGATGCGGCAAACCCCTGGCTTCATTTCGTTTCCGCTATCTCGCGCTCAGGTACATAATGGAGCTTCTGCAACAGAACATTTCGAGCTTCAAGTAATCAGTCCGTATTACCCGAATCTCAGCTCGCCCATTGAGGCTGAGCACAGTACCCTTGCTATCATGACTTGGTGTTGCAGTCGTCTTGACGGACATCTGTTGCATCGCAGACAACCACGACCTTGTGCTCCATCGAGCCTGTCCGAGGACGCAATGATACCGTGCCAATAAAATCAAAGAGTTAATTCCAATTTCTTTGATAGAAGCTGGAGGAGAGGTGGCGGACTTACACTGTGCCGGAACGGAAATGAGCGAAATCGTTGTCAGCGGTTGCTGAGTGACCATGGAACTATGGAAAACCAATTAGACTAGGTACTCTACACCGTGACTTTGAAGGGTGGAAGTGGTATCCTGCAGTACCCGTATGAACAGCCTCAGAGCTCCAGGCAAATTGCTAAAATTGTTAAACAATGGTTCACTAAGATATGCTTGTTTGAAAGCCCCTGTTACCTATACCTTAAAGTCCACCCTACCTAGGTACAGCTTCCACACAACATCCATCCTCGAGCCGCCAATCTCAGAAATCGTTTCGTTAAAGGTGTCAAATCGATCGAAACTCGTCCCTGCGCGTGTTCATGTCCAATTCAAGAGAGGAGCCCCGTGGCCTGAGGCTAGGATGCCAGGCAACCAGGCGACCAGGCAACCATGCCGCTAAATCGCGCAAAGGAGCAGGACTCTGTCTAGCTTTGCCTGAATTCAGAGGCTAATCTACGAGCTACGTCGTATCGCAGGGCAGACCGGAAATGCGCGGTTATTAAGTCTGAGTCAGGAGTGCATGACTTCCCGCAGAAGCTGGTGTGCTCTCCGGCATGTCATCTGGGGAATGTGGTGTCAAGAAGTCTCACGATGCTGCTATGAAGGAGCAGAGTGAAGTCAAAAAATTCGGTTGACCCATTGGAATGCAAACTCCGGTGACTTTGTTATCAGATCGTTGATCTATGCGACCTTCATATTTACTGGATCAGCTACTCGGCTGCTGCGACTTCGCTGACACGCTGGACAAGAAGTGGCATCCTCCGCTCGGTTTGGTCACACGAAAGACACTCAGATACCCCATTTTCGGCGTTGCTTGTCACCAAATGGACGAGGCAGACTCACTGTGCCAAATGCGGTTGGCTTGGCTGGATAAGTCACCATGGGTATAGAGATGGAAGCACTACCAGACAGGCTGTGGTAGCTTTACTCCCGGCGTTTTTTCTAGGAAAGTCTAGGTCTTCCCATGTCTTCCTCAGGTCCCGGATCAGCTCAGCAGACATGTGACTTGAAGAAGATACAGCCCAGTAGGTATCAGCTGCACAGACGCGGTAGCAAAGAGCTCGGCAGCAAGGGTTGTCTATGCTCAGGGGAGACCGTGGACGGAGGATCCAATTGCTGTTGTTAAAGTCCGGAGCTTGATAGCTCCTCTTTTTCTTCCTCCTTTCCCTTCTCTTCTTCTCCCCCTTCTTCCTTGCTAAAGTCCAAAGGTTTCTCGATTCCCTTTTCCTCTAGCACTTGTGCCATTTCCTCACTAGACCTCGGAATAACAGACCATAGGGACGACCAGCCACGATCACTCACAGATCCAATTTCAGCACTCTTTTCAAGTAGTAGCCGCAAGGCACTCTGGTTGCCGTGTTGAACAGCAACATGTAACGCTGTCCGGCCCTCTTTGTCCTCCTCATATATATCGGCACCTTTTTCAAGCAGAAGCCGAGCAACTTCATCACTTCTCCAACCACAAGTAGCAACTTGGATATGCAGTGGTGTGCAGCCCTTTTCGTCTTTCTCGTCAAACATGGCCCCGTTTTCAAGTAGAAGTCGAGCAGCTCTCTCGCCGTTGAACCCACCAGCAGCAAGATGCAGTGGTGTAGAGCCCTGGGTATCTTTATCACAGACTCTTGCCCCATGTTTGAGCAAAAGCTGAGCAGTGTTCGCGTTATCCCATACAGCAGCAGCAAGATGCAACGGTGTGCGGCCCTTGTCGTCTTTGTCATGAACCCCAGCCCCGTACTCAAGAAGAAGCCGAGTACCTTTCTCACTTCTATAACCATCAGCAGCAAGATGCAGTGGTGTGCGGCCCTGCCCATCTCTCTCGTAAACCTGAGCCTCGTTTTCGAGCAGAAGCTGAATGACTTCCTCGCTATCCAATCTACTAGCAGCAATGTGCAGCGGTGTGCGGCTCTCGTCATCTTTCTCATGAATTTTAGCCCCGCTTTTGAGTAGAAACGAAATGGTGACCTTGTTTTGTGCCTTGGTAGCAACATGTAGCGGTGTGCGGCCCTTGTCATCTTTCTCATGCATCTCAGCCTTGTTTTCGAGCAAGAGCCGTATAACAGCCTCGCCATTTGCCTTGGCAGCGAAATGCAGTGCCGTTCGGCCCTTTTTGTCTTTCTCGTGAATATCCGCACCTTCTTTGAGCAGCCACTGTACAATGGCTTCGCTATTTGATTCAGCAGCGAAATGCAATTCTGTTCGGCCCCGTCCATCTGTGTCGTGTCTCACAGCACCCTTTTCGAGCAAAAACCGTATCATCTTTTCATTGCTCTTCCGGAAAGCACTATGCAGTGGTGTCATACCGAACCGGTTGCGCTGGTGTAGATATGCTCCCCTTCTCAGAATCGAACATACCACGTCTGCGCGATTGGCTTCAATCGCGCACACCAGAGGAGTTCTTGAACCATCACCAAGACCAGACCGTGAATCCTTATTATCGACATCTATTCCGGGCCAGTCCAGGAGAGAGTGGAATGTTTCCAGCTCGCATTTGAGGTCTAAGGCGGTGATAAGTGGTGGGGGCCTCCTAGCATACTTGCATATTGGCGGTCTGGCACCTATCCAAAGATCTTCAATGAGTTCTGGAAAGTTGCTGTCGATGGCGAGTGCTAAAATCTCAAACAACTCATCCTCGTTGCCAGGAAGATAGAACCGCTTGTTCAAAGTCAATGCCCACTGGAGATCCTCCTGTCGTATTGTCGCGTTCGTACCGTTTTCCCTAGATTCTCTCCGGCGCCGCATTTCGGAAAAAATATGTGGCGCTTCTGTGGACCCATATGGTGCCTTTGGCGTACGTTCGTGGAAGTAAACGTACAGATGTTCATAGCAGCTGAGCATGACTTCGATTTGACGGTCCGAGGCGAGTGCAGAATGGCGCTTCTTCATGTCCCGCATCCCACCCAGGCCGAACTCGCGGTCGCCTCTCTTTTTTGACAGAGCCGCTCTTCGATATAAGTCACCTAAGCATTGGAGAACCTGCTTGTGGAACCGGGCCGGACATCTGGGGAGCATCCAGATAATTATAGCAGCCCCCTTACGGAAGTTCAAGTCCCGCCGAAGGGACTTGGCCAAGTCCAGCAGGTTCTGCACCATTTCTTCATCAAGAAGCGGCAGTTTCATCTGGCGCAGGAATGCCGGGACAATGCTCATCAGAGCCTCCTCCCGTGTTGCGACGCCGGCTGAAACGAGGGCGTTGGCAAGCGCATCAATGTGAGGATTGGTGAGCTCAAAAAATGGTGTAGCTCGAGAAGCGGTCGAAATGGAGTTATCTCGTAGTGTCAAGTAATCTTCTGGGTCTCCAGTACCGCGCAAATCGCCGACGATGCCAGCTATCCTGTTGATAAAGACAGTATAGACGTCCTGGGCCATCAATTGCAACAAGGATGTACTCCCATTTGTGGGGATACCCAATACCGTGAACTTCTCTGTTCCGGTCTCATCAGTCTGTCTGGAGGCGCCACAACTTTGTTTTGACGATTGGGCTCTGCTGAGGAGGCTGGATGTTGGTATCGAGAGGTTGTCTGGTCTCGATATACCGTCCGCATCCCCGTATTCCCGTACTTGCCGTGTCTGAGTGACCCAGAGATACAAGGCTGCCTCGGTGTCATCCCTCTTCGACTTCTCAACGACAACCATTTTGCTGCGGGTGAAGTGTTCCTCAGCTATGGAGCCAAGAAGGGGCTCTGATTGTTTTAGTGACCACAACCACAATCCTAACACAGCCTCTAAGTGATGGTTGCTGATGCTCCATTTGCCATCTCTGTTGTACATCTGGAATCCAACAGTGAAATGACCTTGCACCCCTTTTGGCCCACCCCGGGGTGGGTGTTTCTCTTGGGATGTCTTGTGTGGAAATTTTGAGAACCAACACGAAGACGTCCAAGCAATTGCTTTCGGTGCAGCATAGTCTTTCCAAGTCTTACCCAGGGGAAATTGTGCAAAGATATACTCGGCTGAGAACTGCAGGGCCTTTTGAAGCTGCAAGGCTGTTGTGCGGATTTCGCCACCCCAGGCCTGCTCCGGTGGCAAGCCAATTTGCATGCTTGTCAGCTCCGCGAGTCGCGAACGGAAGCGCATAATCTTTGCTGCGGGATTTATACAAGTGGCGCAGGGTGAACCATGTTGCTCCCGCCGTGAAGCCAAAGTATTTTGTGCCTCTTCGGAAGCCAAGGAAAGCGGTGGTTCTGAGTTGACTGCCTCCTGTCCAGCTACCCAACTGGAAGCGCAACTGGCAGCACGAATTCTGCGGTCATCGTTTTTGGTATAATACGCTGCGAAATGCTTGGTGGCAACGACATTAACTCCATCGCGAACCTCTTCCTTAGGCTTCACATCGTCCTGGCCCTCATTCGTGAAATTGTCGCTGACGCACCATTCTGTCACTTCAAGGCTTTCGCATCAGCCAGGCTCGTGGAATGGCGGAGAACAGAAAAGGACTCACCATAATGTCCGTCATCGTCGTCGATAGTCATGGCCTGCCAGTCGAGTTCATGGCCCTCAATCGAAGTGCTTCTTTCATAATCATCATGTGCTAAGCGATTCTCGTTCGCTTCGAGCCGTTTCCCGCGAAGGATAGCGCGCAAAAAGGACATGATGAGGGTTGCGATAAATTGGAACAGTGCAATAGACCCCGGCGAGCCACGTAGGCCAATGAACTGAAGCACCCATCCTAAGGTAGTGGAGGTCACCGCAAGAAGCAGCATGCGCCCTTGCTCTGGATTGTCCAATCTTCCAGATGTGATATACTCGTCTCTTCTCTCCGAATACGCGAACGCGCGGAAAAGCTGATCACCAATGCGCTGGCCGCCAGGCTGGAGCCAGAAGATCCTGGGTGTCTCCCCAATTCTTTTGAATCTTCTTTCATGAGACTTCAGATCAATCATCCTCGCACATAGAATCATTCCAAAAACCAACATCAGAGTCCCGGAGATCGTCAATCCAAGCCACACCTTTGCTTGTGGAGATGGTGTCCCTTCGTTTGAGAATGAGGGATTGTAAAGCGTGGCCCAGGTTGCGTACCCAAAGAAGCTCAGCTGAAGAAGTACGCTGAAGATCAGGATTGACCAATGATTGCTCTTGTGCAATTTTCTGATCCCTATGTTGAGGGTCAAGTTCGGGTTCGCAGACGGCTCGTCTTCGGTCCTATATTCGTCTTGAGTCCTAGGCTCGTCCTTGGTCCTCTGGTCTTCTTCGTTCCTTTGGTCATTGGGCTCGATGGGCTTCATGCGGAAAAGTCTTAACAATAGCTTGAATGACTTTGGCCACGTCCATCGACTCGATTCGACTTCCTTCCATCCGGACAAGGCCTTCTTCGTGCTCGGTCGATGAATTCCGCAGGATGGCCACTCTTCGACAATGTATTGGCGCTGATCTTCTTTGTACTTCGGGTAGAAGTCATCTTTGATGTCACTGTCGTAAATGAAGTCCAAGATCTTCGGGCGTCCAAATACGCGACATATGCCTCCATTTGACCACAGCTCGCACACGTCTTGGCTGGTGGACGAGCAGAGCTCAGCTTCAGCCACTCCATGGGCCTCTTGTGATCTGCCAATGATGGACTTGAATGAGGAACTGCCATAGATGCGAATGACGGACACGACAGCCGTGATGAGCCCCAGTGGGGCGATGCTGAAGATGATGCTGTCCATGAAACTGGTAGACTCGCTGAGAAATTGCTTGGTGGCTTGTTCTCCAAACAGCGTAATGAGAGGGGCGAGGTCGGTTGCCAGATTATTCGTGATATCGTCAATGCCTTCGTAGAGTCCTTCCACACCCGTGAAGAGGGTGAAGACAACCAAGAAAATCCAGATCATGGTGAGTATTTAGGCTTCTTGGATCACGGTGCTGTAGAAATTGATAAGATTCGTTCCAAAGTTCCACAGTAAACTTCTAAACAAAATGATGAGGTGGGTGTACTGTATATGTAGCTTCAGCTGAGCATCAGCACTTGCAATGATGCATGGAATTCCCTGCACTAAAATGGATACATCGAAGAGAAACAAAGGATCACAGCATGGAGGTATATCCGATTCAAGAATGACCTGGTGCGTCCTTGCTTTTGCGATGCATGCCTGCAGCCACAGCGTCAAATTCTGCCCCAGGGGGTGGCCCACGGTTCAAAAGCGGCATGTAGGCAGGCCTTTTTTGTGGGGCATTGAAGCCAGAGTGACACGTCTACACGGGGCTGTCATGAGCGATGCTGCTGTTGGGACGGAGATGAGCTGCGGTAGCTGGGCTGCTGAAGATCCGATATGTGACAAAGTGGAAGTTCCAAACCAAGAGTATCTTGCGAAAATCATTCCATCAGTCCCTTATAGATCCCCCCGACCAACGCATCGCAGTTGTTCTATCCACCCCAATCCCATTATCTGCCTAGCTCAAGATCATCGGCAACAGTCTTACTTAACACCCCGTGTTGGCTGGAATTAGCCGGCAGTGCCTCTCGCAACTGCAGGATTGTCACACTCGGCGAAGCCAAGAGAGCCTCGTCCTACATGGTTCGGTGTTAATTACCTAGGTACAATGCAGCCGCCGGCCATTGCCCATCTTTGACGGCAAAGAGGGAGATAGGTCTCAGCACCATCCAATCCACATCGTATGAGAACCCGGGGCCCGACCCGACGCCCCAGCTCGGGCTTCGGGCTGGAACATGATTTCCTGCCGTAGGTGGTAGTACAAACTTATCTTATGAAGCGGCTCCACGGCTCTACTCTCTCACCATCCTGCATGAGCAGGCAAAGTATGACCTTGCAGCATTCCATTTGAAGCATTCTTCTCGCTGCTCTTCTAGATGCTAACGTTCTCGCCGTAAAATTACCGTCTCTGTTCAGAGACTCCAGTGAGGAATTTTGGGGAAGATAGAACCTCATGACGTCTGGATTAAAATTTTGAAAGTCGGTAAACATGCAAGGAATACCTTGTCCGTTGACCCTCCAGCACTTCCCGAGACCTCAGCATGACAATATCCCGCCTAATTAAATTTAAATGTCAACTTATTCTCAAGTACTAGGTATGAAAGCAGCTCTTATGATGCGCAGTTTGATTCAGATTACCCATCACCGCCGGGGCACACCGCCGCCACATACATGATGCCAGTCACTCACTCACTCAAGAAGCTAAAGCATTAGTCTCCTTCCCAGTGTAGCTCTTCGAGGCGGCCAACTTCGGCCAAGGAGCGAACATGTTGCTACCAGGTGGCGGCAACACATTCTTCAGCTCAGGGAGATTCCTAACCAACACATCCCGCATGGTACTGTTCTGCACCCATTTGAGCCCCTCAGGTGTATACGTCTCGTCGTTCCACTGAGTGGCGATGAATCGATCACTCTTCAGCCGCCGTGAAGCCATGCAGACGAAGATCCGGAACGCGGTGTCGCTGAACCCGAACCCCTTGGGCAGCGGCTCGCTGTGGCTGCCGACCAGGACGTCCACCGCCTCGATGTCGCCGCCGTAGACGTCTTCCAGATCGCGTGCCAGCGCCGCCCGATCCTTGGCGGCCTGGCTCGAGCCTTTCACGCCCCCGACAAGCTCTTCGAACGTCTTGGGCGCTGGCATTCGGAGCAGCCGGCGGAACTGGTTGTACCGTGGGACTCCGCGCTCTCGGTCGCGGAGGATGTCGACGGTGCCTAGGTCGCGGGTTGGGATGCCGTCGGGGGTGGTCAGGTTGCGGAGAAAGTTTGGATAATTGTGATTCGTGATGGCACCGGGGTAGTTGATCCCGAATGAATAGAAAGCGTCGGCAAAGGATAGTGATTTGGGCCCAACGAAGGGAGCCTGCGCCTTGGAGAATGTCAAGTCCACTGTAGGGACTGTTGAATGATGCTCTCCGCTGCTGGCGTTGAAGAAGGCGATGTCGTCTTGGAAGAGGTTATTATGCAATTCGGGGCACTCAAGTTGATAGTGCGGAGCTTACCCGGAACCAGAGAGTGCATCCTGTAGACCGAGACAAACTCTTCTGTAAGTGAATATGGTACCCCATCTTGTCCAGCGCCGGATCCAGGGATACCGCTGACAGCCTCACTCGTCTTCGATATCCGACCGACGAGCTTGTTCAGGGTTTCTCCTGCCAATCCCCACCAATTCGCGTTCATGGCGATCTTCAAGGCTGGATGCGCCAGAATCGCCGGTGTCCACTCCACTGTGTGTATTTTCGCCATCAAGGCGCAGTTGATCAGTCTCGCCTTGTCGAATATCTGGTCTCTAAGAACAAAGTTAGACCAACCGCATCCCTTGGCGCCGGAGTGTGTGTCTATCATGAGCAGTCCCCGCTTACCCAGTCCAGGACGGATATGCCCTACGAAGCACGTCACAGATGGAATTGTGTTCCAATGTAAAGAGGGTATGCATCATCTCCAACGCAACCCACCAATTGTCGTGGAACCCAGTAAGTGGGTTTCCATTGTCATCGCGGGGAAGAAAGGCAACCGCTCCCTTCTGGTCCAGTTCCAGTTTTCCATCCGGACTGTTGTCACGGAGTTGCCTGGTCACGACCTCGCTTGATCCATAGATCTGGGAACCATCCCACCAGCCTGTGTTGACGTTCTTGTATCCGGGGCAATCGGAATCAGACGGGTCTAGAATTTTGTCCGGCTTTGTTCGTGGTAGTTTCATCTCTCCGCCTGGCCAGGAGTCACCATATGGGAGTGGAACCTCAAATGACTCTTCGCTCTTCCCAGGAGTCAGTCCCACCAGTCTCTCAAGTAGGGTGTCATAGAGTTCTCACAGTCTCATGATTGAACCAATCATGGATCTGGAACTGGATCCAGGCAGCGGCCAAGAGGTTCAGGCTAGTTGCTGGTATGAACTTGTCCCTCTTCATGAACCGTTCGCTCACGATGCGAGGATTGGGAGTCCACAGGTCCCGCTCGGACGGCTTTCCGGTTTCCTTCCGTGAGAAGTTGCGCCCAAATCGAATACCAGAGCAGCCCATCAGAGGCATTTCCAGTGAGTTGTAAGTGCCATCAGAGTTCCTCGCGTGCAGGAATCGATCGTTGGGAAGAGGAAAATCGTGGGCGTTCCCCTGCTCGGACGTAGAAGCGTAGCCATCGTAGAGGTTTTGCTCGCGTAGTTCGACTCGGAAGAGGTATAGCTGCAGGGTACCAACGAGCCCTGGGAGCTTGTGCCACGGGACGAATTTGTTCACGACACTGAACGTCCAGATCCCAACGCGGTCCAGGAAGGACGGTCGAGGTGTCGGACCTAAAGCTTGAGAGGCCATGCTCACCTGAAAACAGGCGCGGCGCGTTGAGCTCGCCTGCAAATAATTCTTTGGTGGTAAAAGGGGGGAGAAGAAGGCAGCAAATAAATAGGAAAACACGCCACACTACAAGAACGGCGGGGTTGGTGCACATGTGTGTGTGTCACACGACACCTCAGCAACTGAGGCGCTGCAACCTTGGTTGTCTTATTGCGTGCTTACGGGTGGTCACACATGCAGAGGATGTTCGGCCGATTGGACCAGGTGAATCTGCTGCGGGATTATCTATCGCCAAGGAATGGTTATCTGCAGGCATGCTTTGAACCGGTGAGGGCCACATCTGTCTGTGAAACAAATTAGGGAATGCTGGCTTGTGGAACGACATCCTGTGGCACCTACCAAATGTAACTTCTAATCCCTGAAACGTGCCTGACCAGTCTGCAAAAGCAGATTTGTCCCCCAACTTGGATCTCAGCTCCATAATCCCGGAGATTTTGAGACGGTAACTTCACAATTGATTTCTCGACCGAGTTTTGACCTTCAGGCATTACTTAAAATTCGCCACCGAATATGTGAAGCAGCCGTTTCCATGTTTATCAATTCTCGACATGCTTGCATGCTTGTGGCCATGTAGGGTCAGCTGGAAACACTCGTCCTCTTGTCCAAGTATACCCGCCGCTGGATCTTTGCTCCGGGCTGGAATCTGCAATCAAAAAGTAAGATCTGTTTCTTCATGATCATCTGATGATACACTTTGCGCCACTCTGTATCATCTGCTAGTAGGTATAACACAATGTCTCTCCGACTGGATTGAGAAGATCATGGAGAGTGGCGTTGCCAGCAAGAGCCCCTATGTTGACCTCAAAGTCCAGCGTCACGTTCTTCCCTCCGTAATCGAAAGGAGTGATGGGTCCCCCAACTTGATTTAATCGAACTGCCAAGTCCTTGGACTGCCATTCCCACAGAATTCGATCCAGATTGCCGTGATGCAAGTAGAATAGTGGATCTTATAGGTTAGAGATTAGTGAGATGCACATGAATTTGAGTAGATGCTTCGCGGGGGGGGGGGGTCAGGTTTTACCTCCTGGTGAGTTATAAGCATCTCCAATGGTACCCAGAACACCTCCCACGCCAAAGTGGCCGCTCCCGTGGATATTCGGCTGGTCGAAACTCGGCACATTCTCAACAGCAAAGGCAAAATTGGTGTAGTCTGGCTGTCTCATGACGTGATCGACTAAGGCCTGCTGAGCGAAGGAGTTCATGATCCACGGGGTGAAGTCGCGCTTGAGACACCCCGTCGATGGAACGTTGATTTTGAACTCAGGGTAAGTGAAGGGGCCAGTCATAACACAGCCACCACCGGTATGACCAGTGATGTTGAGTGGATTCTGTTCGGCAGTTGCTTCAACATACGGTCCATTCCCCCCAAATCCGTATATGGGGTCAAAGATGGCTGTCTCATAGATGGCAGTGCTGTCATTGTCGGTCGACGATGCGTCGAGGGACCAATCCCAGTATCTTCGAGGTCCTGGTTAGTTCACCATGAGTAAATGACTCCTACAAGTTTCAAGCACTTACGGCTGGCCTCCTTCATACCCACACTCCTCTCTCAGAGCCTTCTCATACGTCGCGACGAAGTATCGATGCCACAAAACGAAATGGCCCTGCCATTGTTCAGCTCATGTCTTCAAATCTTCTGGACTTGGTGAATGGAATCTTATGAATACCCACCACCCAATGAATTGCCGGTGTCTGGTTGCTGTGGATCGCTTGGAAGTCGTCGAACCGATTTTGTGCAGGCTCGAATCCTGACTTCGCCGGTATTTCCTGGAGACACAGGACTGCATCGATATACGATCTTTGCTGGATCTTGCTTAAAGCTCTCCTTGATAAAATGCTGTCAGCACGAAACTGGACTGTGAGGGCTGTGGAGATTGCTCAAGTGTACTCGGCTTACCACTCTTTTCGAACAGGGGGTTCTCGGCAACTGGTCGTGACATTATTATGAGTTGGCAAAGCTGCAACAAGCACCATGAAGTGACCGGCTAGAATAACAGGACGCATTCTGAAAAGATTGATCGGTCTCTTCAACGGCGTGACTTGTTAGGATGCGGAGTGACGAGGTGATCTCTGAAGACCACAACGACGTTGACAAGTCTGCTCTTGACCCCGCATCTTTCTAGGTCTAGATCTCAAATCTCTACCTATCAATCGTCTCACAATCTTGAGGATCTGTACCCTTGCACGAAATGGTGGGTTCCGAGACACCTACATGGGATATAGTGAGCTTGAACCTTTTGGGACCTATTGGCCGTTAGGTCTTACACATTTGCAACCCGACTTAGCTTAAAAGCGACGAAAACACCGCCGTCAGGTCCGATTCGAGAGCTCATGATCCACTATAAATCAACATCACGTAATTTGGCTCTAAACCTCTAACCACAGCGAAAAGGCTAGCAGCCTTTGGCGCCTCATTCGTATCAATTCTGAGGCACTTGAACAGTAGGACATCCGTCGTGAAACAGTTGGATAAACGCCAGAGGGCTGAATATGGACATCCTAATTACGGCAGACTACCTGCCACTCTGCACGTATCGCTATATTCCCGGCGCCTAGTACAGCCATGCTGCGTTTGTGTGTGGCCCTCGTCCAATGTCCTAACGAATGACACATATGTATATGGTACCTCGCCCGAGAGAAATGAGCGCAGTTCGTTGTTTGCGTTCTTGAGCCATTGAAGGACGAGCTCGAGGGCAGAGAGACGAAATGCTTGTTGCCGTTGGCGAAGGCGGGCACGTTGATTGCGTATCTGATCAAGCCTGTGACAGGTATTACAGCGTGGTAAGCGCCCAGGACCAGATTAGTTAGGTCATCAGGACAGAATTGGAGTACGATGCACAATAATCGGAAAAGTGAAAGACGTGATAAATCGACGACAATGTGAATACTACCGCAAGATCTGAATACATAGCTCCGACATTTTCAACAATCTCGAAAGATACCCGGACAAAGAATGTGAGAACAGTCCAAGTAATGTGACAACTACAGCGAGACTAATTCCCCGTGAACAACGGCCCCGTCTTATTGCAAGTTGGGCCTCGACCAGCCTTTCTTGTAACCCCGGATTCATTGCAACCGGACGCCTGGTATTGCCAGGATATATGCAGAATACCATCTTAGCTCTTCTGTCAACACAAAGCCGTCAGCAAGATGCCTTGAATGAGCAAAATGTAACTCAAGGAGGGCGTCGCAGCTGGCCTAGACACAAACAGTATGGTTTTAGCACCCGACGAATGTTCCAAGTGTCAGGTCGGTAGCGTTTGTAATCAACGTCTATGGCAAGTCAGCGGCCTTGAGGCTGTGATGGGATTCGGCGATCTCCCGGCCATCCTACCTTCATCCCTGTGCTCGTCTCGCCATCCCCATCCCCACCATAGACAGAGACCAGCCGTCGCAACCACACTGGTTGCTTAGAAAACACTGTTAGCAATGGTTTTTCCTCTCTAGAACATTCCGCTTACTGATTGCCGTCGCAACTTGCCACCCTTCCCATGCCTTTGGGGTGAAAGACTTAATCGGGAGTGAAAGCAGCCCCAGTGTAACAGATATGGGCGACTTCATTGTATAAATGTGAGCATCATCTTCACAGTCTGGATATGGTAGTTACGATACTCACAAATATCACCGTCAACATGGTGAAGACAGCAAGCAGCCTGGATTGCCTCATCGAGTTGAGCGAACTCTCAGTCCCGGCTTGTCCGTAAAGGAGAGTCATGAGCTCTCTGGTCTGGATGAGAAATCCGATTAGCTTTGGACTTAAAGGTGCACAAAAGCATGGCTCGTCATGTTTCCGTTTTACCTTTGCCTGTACAGCCCGGGCATCCCTCTCTATCTTATCCACGTTAAAGTAACAGGAGGCCTTAACCTCGTCAGGATTACAATCCTTGAATCCCCACACGCACCCTCTGTGGGACGAGGCTTCCAAACGCGGCGGGCGCTCCTGGACCCCAGAACGAGTTTGGTGCATGCGTTCCCAGATATTAGACTGGTGGTCAAGGACTGATTTGATGATTTCAGTCTCTTGTAGGATGTCGTTGATGTGCAATAGGCACTTTGCAACATTCGCAGAGAGATGACGGAAGACCCTGTCGGACCTTCCGAGATGCTGCCTGAAATCCTTGTAGTGGATGTTCACTTCTCGAGACTGTTATGTTGAAAATAGTCTATTAGTACATCACGAATACTTTGGATTGAATCCGGCTTGAACGTAAAACTCACAACTCTCAAGACTTCCTTGGAGAATACCTTCCAGTGCGCGAGGGGGAGACGTCTATCGTCCATTTCAACCAACGGGATATACTGCATAGCACACTTCACCATATCGTGACACAGCTTTCTGGGATCGAGACCCTTGTGGACTCTCACGGTGCCCTGAAGCAGTCGCTTGAACTCCTTTGGGAGAGGGTCAAGGCCTGTGCTTGACTGATTCCACCGTTGCGGAAAGAGAGTCACGATTAAATCTTTGTGCGAGACGCTCGTTAGCATTCGCGCAGGGACCACAAGTTCTTTCAACCCGAAACAGGGGAGCGATGCCAGTGGTAACGGACCCGGTCATTGCGGTGGGCGGCATAATCAGGCTGTCACTAGGGGCCGGGCACTCACTGTCCAATCGAATCAGCCAAAGCTGCGAAACGACCAGTATGCTTGGAGGACTTTTTTCCGGAGCAGACAAGGGCACCGTTATGGTAGTATCTTCAACAAAAGACTCATTTTCCTCTTTGAGAGACCCCTGAGATTCCACATCTACTTGGTCAACTGCCACCGGTGTCTGACCAGGATCGATGCTGCGGCTGCGAAGGAGATT
The DNA here is from genome assembly GCA_013364905.1 of Diaporthe capsici. Lineage (NCBI taxonomy): Eukaryota > Fungi > Ascomycota > Sordariomycetes > Diaporthales > Diaporthaceae > Diaporthe > Diaporthe capsici. Next base: position 1,372,214 of record WNXA01000011.1, read on the forward strand.
CTTGGCCCAGGATATGAAGGCACGGTGAAGTGGTGAGCCCCGTATCTGTTTCTCAGTCCTTTGAGTTCGCCTCCGCGCTATCGATTCAACGTACCGAGTTATGACTTGATATGAGTTTAACGCGTTCTGCTGGCGGTCGTTAAAGTCCGAGTCGGTGTGACCATACTGACCAAGTGCTCGTGGATGGTGCAACGCCGAACTGTTGGTCCCGTATAGATCCTTCATAGCGTCGATGTGTTTCTGCTTGTCAGAGACCTCTTCCAGTCGAGACAACTCAATAGGTGCCTGGCCGTCCTCGCCCTTCTGGAATCCCGCGAGGTAGTCAGTATCAACCACTGGTAGCTGCACACAAATAGTCAGCACGTCGTCAATGCCAGCTAAGTATTAATATCCGCGGAGACGTTCTGACTCACGACTATCAACATATGAGGGTCGTCCTGCCGTGGCCTGTCATCCTGAGTTCCGCTTCTGTTTTCCTCTGGACCTTCGTCTATTGCCATTTTCATATCCCTGGTAGATAGAAAGCATGGATCGCACAGTGGGGGTGAGTGTTCCGTGGACTCAAAAGCCATCTGGAGGCATTTTATGACTTCCTCAAGTCTTGAGCGATCGGTGTCTTTCTTGAGATAGTTTTCGCATAGAGCCTGGTGGATTGTCATCAAAGAGCTGCACATATTGGTCGCGTTTTCATATTTATAATAGTACCTTTGCCCAATGCCACTACAATCCAATCATTAGCTTTTATTCACCAAAGAATTCAGAAGTGTCCGGGAGCACACCGGTTTGTGTACGCACATTGTTGGCTGGAAGATGACACCACATGAGCTCAGTTGGCCCAACATGGAGGTTGTCCTGCTTGAGAATGTCCTTGACAGGCAGGCTTTCAAAGCGTAATTCTGACTCCCCCGTTGATCTTTTCGTCTCCTCGTTCTGCTTGGTCTTCCTAGGCCAAATCTGAGCTTTCAGATAATCCAGATGCAAGTCATTCGCACGAGAAGATGACTTTCTCTTTGACCTCTCCGAGCCTTCCATCTTGGTGAGCAACCTTTTCCTTATCTTGTCTGCAATGGAGCTCTCTCCGTGAGCAACAGCGAGTTCCAGTGGCTGAGTTTGATCAGAATCTTTTGCAACAGGACTCAGATCTGCGCCAGCCTTGAGAAGTAGATCCACAGCTTCGTCCTCGCCAGAGAGAATGGCGATGTGTAAAGCAGTCCGGCCATCTTTATCTCGAAAGTCGATGGCATCTGGCGCGAGTTCGATCAAAATACTCAACAACGGAATGTACCCTTGGCGGCACGCCGCTTCCATGCACAAGCGGCTGAACTCCCTGTAATTTGTGCCGCCGGAACCCTCCCTAGAAAAATTCAGCATCGCTTGAACCACAGCTTGAAGCTCGTCATAAGGGGGCTTCTCAGACCACACAGGGTAGATACCCTGGCCTGCGATATATGAGATCGGGGTGTTTCCAGAACCGTCCTGCTGATTCACACGAATTTTCCCCTTGGAATTCTGCAGGAGCCAGACTGCGACCTTTAGGTGTGCCGCCCTACAAGCAATCCCAAGAGGGCATTCTCCGGCGCCGTTTTTCGAGTTGACATCGATATCAGGCTGGTGCAGTAGAAATTCGGCTGCCTCCTTGCTTCCGAAAAGGCACGCCACGTGAAGAGGACGCTGCATGCCGTATGTGTCAACTGTGACTGATCGACCCTGTAAATGCATTAGGACATCCGGGGTCATGAGGTTTCCAAGCTTGCCCTCCTCAAGTAACTTCTGGGGCGAGGAAGGGTTTTTGGTTTCCGTTGGAATGTTTGCCATGTTGAGAATTTTGGGATAACGCTTCAAGATCTCGCCCATCTTGTCCAGGTCAGTATGCCGAATAGCTTCGAAAAGGTCGTCCAAGGGGTGTAGATCTGGCGGTCTTGGCAATCTGCTGCCGCTCGAGTGCGCTGTAGTAGCGGATACCGAATCGGCCATCTTGAGCGTGATTTCGATATCAACGATGTGGCCCAGTGATGATGTTGCGGCTGATAATGGTAGTTGCCAGGAACGAAGCCGCCAGGAAGTAGTGGCTAGCACCTCACAAAATTACCGACTGCGCACACTTCGAACCGATTCTAGTATCAGCCAGCCACTGCGAGAAATGATACGAAGATTTGGTTCATTTTGGTGCCTTTATTTGAGTTTTACAGAGGATGGCAGGGTTCTCCATGGCTGCACATATCAGCCCGCAGCAAATAACCTTTCCTATGTACCAAACAGAAGAAACCACCGGAGACAATGGGCCACCCGGCCAACCTTGTGCGCCGCCAAGCATGCCGAAGCTACCGACAAGCCTTGGAGCAACGCAGCATGAAGGTGATGGCATAGCAATGGCAACGTATGGAAACACATGGAAATATTTTTGGATGAACAGCTTGCTGAAAACTTTCAGCTGGCAGCACCCTGGTAGGTATTGCTGTTTCCAGCAATGGTAATCATTGAAGACGCGAGCTGGTAACCATTGAAGACGCAAGCTGGCTGACCATAGCCCTGCAACGTTGCGCGGGGAGTCTCCATATCCAATGTGTGTGGCCATTCCTCCAAAGATTGTGAAGAATACGGGGTTCTGGGTTGCGCTCGGGCGTCGAGTGATGGCATGATGCTGGTTAATTGGTGCCACTGGAATAGAGACGATTGCACTTAACCGAAACGACGAATGGCAACAAAAACTTTCGGGGTGGCAGTGTATCTGTATAGCTGAGGACTGCCGATCATCTCGTTCGCACATAAACAAGCTATCTTAGAGATTTCTTGAGCGCTTGATGATCATTTTAAGTGTGGAAGGGTTTCAATGGCTTGAGTCTGAGTGATCCCGACCCGGATCTCTTACGCATTTTTACTTGTGGCAGCTTGGAGAGGCCAGCCATCTGATTTAGATTGAGAACCTATGTGCCTCACTATTAGGTAATTATAGAGGTCTACAGGCGTTTATGGATCTATCTAGCTCCTAGGTGCTCAGATCAAGAATGAATCAGGATGGTCATTAATAAACTGCATGGCCTCAACACGCCAATCATCCTGGACTACCTCGGGTCCGCTCTCCTTGAAGTTGTACGTCTCCAGGCCACCCTCGGAATACCTCGGCCAATGACCAAGATCCAAACCGTGGTTGTTCGGGTCAAGAGTACGGATGAACGAGATGGCGGTAGCCTGATAAGCCTTGGTGTTCTCGCTCAGTGCATACGGCAGTCCCGCGAACATGTAGAACCAGACGTCGAAGGCATGGAACGAGCCGGCCACGGGCAGGTGGGTCAGGGCGCCTAGGTCGGGCAGCAGGCCTGCCGAGGGGATGCTGACGTCGGTGATGTAGTTCCAGACGGTCTGCTCCGAGGTGTTGTAGTGCGCGAGCAGGTTGCGGCGCTGCGCCTGGAAGCTGAAGTCGCCGACCACCGCGGCCAGGCGCTTGAAGTTGGGGGTGAGGGCGTTGAGGACGCCGGTGTCGAAGGGGGAGCCCTGGGTGATGTCTGACGGGTAGAGTTCCATGAGGCCGGCCATCTCGGCGTCGGTGGCCTTTGGCCACCAGATATCCTTGAAGTACTTGGCGAAGTCCTCGTCCGTGAGGGTCTCGAGTTGAGCGAGAAGCGAGAATAGGGTACCCTCATCGCGCATGTCGCCAGTGATCAGAGGAATCGAGGCCATCTTGCCGGCAGCAGCTAGACGGTGAGGAGAATCCTTGAAATGCTTGCCATCGGGGCGGATGGTCCATGTCGAGGCCAGTGAGCGAGGCCCAAGGACTAAGGAGAACAAAATGTTAGCAAAGTGTCATTAATTTTGAGGGGCAAGCAGTGACTAACGGAATCCCTCATCGTTGACGGACGCCATCATGTCATCGAAGTCGGCATCCTTCAAGCAGGCAATCTTGTTCGTGGCGCTGGTACAGCCCGTCCTCTCAACCATATGGTCAAAAACGGGCTGAGCGCGCTCGGCAGTCTCAACCATAACCGGTCCGCCAGACAATGCCATCGCACCGCGGAACAGATCAGTGGCGCTCTCTCCCTCATCCCACAGCAAATGCGCCACGACGGACCAGCTGCCAGCCGACTCGCCCATAATGACAACCTGATCCGGGTCCCCACCAAAGTCAGCAATATGCTCCTGGACCCACTGCATGGCAACCCTCTGGTCCTCCAGGCCGAGGTTCAGAAGTCCGGCCTCCTCCATCTCCTTGGACGCAGAGAAGCCGAATGCGTTGAGACGGTAGTTGGCCGACACGCCGATGATGGGTTGGCCAAGGTCGACCGAGGTCCGCACCAGACCGCCGACGTTGTAGTTGGGCACGGTGCCGCGGATCACGTCCGTCTCGCTGGTGGCAGTAAAGGGGCTGCCAGCCTCATACCCACCACCGTGGATCCAGATCACAACGGGCAGCTTGTCCCCTTTTGCAGCGTCGACGGGCGTCTGCACGTTGATGAGCAAGCAGTCCTCGCTGCGGGTCTGTCCGATGGTGTTGAAGACGGTGTCGACCAGCGAGCCGACGATTGGGCCGATTGCCGTGCCGGTCTCGCCCAAGATCAGGCTGCTGGAGGAGCTCAGGGACAGGATGGACCCCGTCGACTTCTGCGGGCAGATTGGCCCGTAGCTGCTGCCATCGAAATCACCCAGCTGCTCAGTGTAGAGCTGCGAGTGCTCGAAGCGGCCGGCTGAGGCGAAGGGGATGCCTTGGAGATGTCAGTCATACATCCAGATAACTCAGCTTGTACGCTCATGGCCTGTTTGAAAATACCTAGGAACTCCTTGATGTTCCCGTTGACCCGTCCAGTAATGTTGGCATAGTCGATCTCTACCTTCGGGTCCAACTCAGCGCGGGGAGCGATAGGCTTCGCAGCACCCAAGGCAAAGGTTGACGCCACGAGAAGGGAAGTCAAGCCTGACAAGCTAGACGCCATATTTGTTCAAAAGAGTAAGAGATATTGTTGAAGAGTGGAGTTGGGAGTTGATGCCTCAACTCGCCACTTGGAAACAATGCAGAGACGGAAGCAAACTGATCGGCCATACCCTACCAGGAACAATGCCGCTACATATACGATGGTGAGAAGAACTATCTACGCTCAGGGGGCATGATCTATAGTGTCAATGGTCTACATATTGTCATCTCGTCACCAACTCACCGACTAATCATATCGGATGCTCTGGACCCTCAGGTCAATCATGATCGTCACTCAACATGCTGCAAATGTTCTCAGAGGAACAATTGTCTGCCGTGTGAACTCCCTATCCGGTTGCGATCGACAGCCAAGGTTCCTTGTCCGAGGGTCATATGGGTGACCAGTCATTTCAACACCGGGTCGTATTTCGCGAGGGTGGGCACACGAAATCCACGATTTCCACTCTGATAGCGGACGGGGTTTGCCGGCTCCAGTATCAGTCGGGAAAATGGAATTCTCCGTGCCTCGTACCTCGTGGAAGCCCAGAGGAGACTTAATCATACTGGAAGGCTTCCACAGGCAGGAGTGTGAAGGTAATTATTTATTTGCAGAGCTGAAACTCTGAAAGATCACAGGTACTGTCTAGCAAACCATAGTCTCAGACATGATCGAGCTTAAGTCTAGCGGTCGTGAAGATATGTTGTACACGCAAGGTACCTAGGTACAAATAAATCAAGAAATGTATGGCAGATTAAAGCCCCTAGACGTGCTGCCTCACGTTCCGCTCTTCCTCCCAAGTAACATCCCTCTGGACAACAATAGTATCCATGGGCACATCATCACCAAACTCCTCGCGCCTGGCACCGGACTTGTTCGCTCCGGACACCGAGTACGTCATGCCGCCGCTGCCGTGGTGCAGGTACTCCTCCGAGTCGTTGCTCGTGCTCAGGCGCTCGTGGTTCGCAGAGCGCTTGAAGTTGTGGTGCACCCCAGGCCGCGACCCGCCGCCGCCCGTGCCCGCGAAGGCCCCCTGATTGGACGCGATCTGGTTCGACTTCATGTCACGGGTCGACCAGGGAGTGCCGTAGCGCATCTTGCGGTAAACGGGCACGAGAGTGACTGCGCAGGCGCCGATGATGGCGACGTAGATCTCCACGACGGTGGCTGTCCACATGAGGGCGTATTGCTCTGTTTGAAAACGGTATACTATTAGCAAGGTCATAGGATCACGAAAAAGGCTTGAGTTACATGCACTTACGGGTCATGTCTGTTACGCCGATGGCGGCCAGGGAGGCCAGAGAGCCGAAACGCACAAGACTGGCAACTACGACACTGTTTAAAGTCCTTTGTTAGTATTTGACGTCTGGTTCATGCATGGTATCAGAATGTCTACTTACATGCTGCCCAAGGCAAAAACACAGCAGATACCCACCCTCTTGCTCGAGCTGACCTGCAGCTTCATGGTCTCGCGGACCGGCAGCACCAGCGTCAAGATGTCGATCAAGCTATTTGCGATCGAGTTTCCAACGAAGTAGAGGATCAGGTCAATACAGGTCCCAGCTCCGGGGTTGGTCGTCTGCTCCCATGTGTACGAGAGAGGAATGCACTGCACACAGTTGGTGATGAAAATGGCGACAAGCCAGCCAATGCATGCTGCTGACAGGACGTAGATGCCCTTCTTCATGAAGTCCGTGGGAAAGACGCGCCAGTAGAAGGTCAGAAGAGACAGCTTGATCAGGGGCGACGAGAAGCCGTAGCAGAACTCAGCCGCGACAACGCACTATAAGACAGTCAGCTTTCAGCTCGTTCAGCTTTTCAGGGGAGCAAGCCTCGCTGACCTTCAGGAAAGTGACCAACTGCATTGGGTCCTCGGCCATGACCACCACCATACTCCGACCCAGACCGCCATTGACTGTGGCCTCGATGGTGATGGCGCAGAAGGCGTGGTTCACAACCAAACTGGCCAGCGCGAGCCAGTCATCGAGTCCCCATCCTACTCCCGTGAGCTTTCGCGCCCAGAATCGCCCGGCACAGGTGATGGTCGATATGACTGCGAGAATGACATTGATGGCGATAATAGCGGTGTCCGTATGGTCGCCGGATTCCGTCGTCGTCGATGTTGTCGTTGTTGAAGCCATTTTGTCCGGATGTCCAGGCTATCCAACCTGAGCCGCGGCCACCCTACAAAAAGACGGAGTGATCAGTCCAGATGTTGACTCGCGGCCAAAACTTCCAGCGGAGGCAAAAAAAGGTTGCTTTCCGCTCCTTTGGTGGAGGAGAAGCAGGTTAATACCCACCATCTCCATATGCCCCTGACAGACAAAATTGTGTAGATTCAGAATGCGGCAGATCCCGCAGAGTTTGGGGTCTGAGCGGTCCTGATCTGGCCGGCCGAGTGAGGTTCCTAAGTCCCAATGTGGCATTTGGAGGCGACATGCAGGGAAGACGCCGTAAGAGATTCGGCGCATAAAACGGGAACATCCCGTCATCTCGGCCGGAAACCAGGGTGGCTGCTTGCCGGTCAGGACTCGATCGCGGTACATGCCGCCGCGATGGGCATCGACTTGGCTTGCGTACGTGTATATACTAGTCATGCAATATCCATTCTACATACTAATAGACTCCATCCGAACCCCAAGACTCCACAAATGCTAAAGTTTGTCCTATCAAACGGTCCGAATAACAAGGCTTTCGTATAAGCGCTGTTTGGCCGAGATTTTGCCCTGAAAAGGACGGCATCGGGGAGAGCTTGAGGGATGACGAGGCGATTTTTTGGGTCACAAAGACTCAAACCTAGATTCCGGAATGCAACCGCGAATCCAAGGAAAAGGACGGCTCATCGCCGCCGCCGGAAATTAGACGCAAGCATTCACGATGTTCCAAAGTCTCCGCTCAGATGCCTCCCAAGGTCGCAATAGGAAAGGTGAAATGTTTGTGACACTACAGCTGTAGGTAATAAGCAGTCGGCTTTTCCGCCTGATCCTTTTGATGAGCTTTCCCAGGAGGATTCCCCGTTTTGTGGCTCTTGTGATGGGAACCATCACATCGACATTCTTTCACACATCGGGAATTTCCGATTTCTCGCGGTAGCCGCATCGCGACCTTCGAAAATGGCGGGCACCAAAGGCGAGAGCTTTCCGATCCTCTCATACCAGCCTCTGCGCTTGTTCTACCAGCTCTTCGGCGGTCTCTTCATCGTTTTCTTTCGTCTCCCCGTCTGGTGTGTCCAGGCTCTGATCCCGGCATGCCGCCCTCACCCGAAATGGGGCTTCAAGCAGGCGCTTATGGCACGCCTAACTCGGGGCATCGTTGACCTCTACTCGAACGTGGGGATCACCGAGACGCACACCCTCGAACCGGGCAAGGAAGGCGACCGCTTCCAGGTCGCGCAGCCCTTCTCACCGGAGCACTACCGCGGCCCTCTAGCCTCGAACCACGACGTTAAGCCAGCTGCCGTGGGCGGCACGTGGTTTCCCGAGAAGCCCGACGCCGAGAATGGCTTCGGCGGCGTCGTGGTCCTGCATATCCACGGCGGGGCTTTCGTGCTGGGTGACGGCCGCACGGGCTACAGCGGCTTTTTGGCCAAGACATTGATCGACAAAGCCGGCGTCAGCGCCGTCTTCGCGCCGCAGTACCGACTGTCTGGCTACGGCAGCGCCAGTGTTGCCGCCGCTAACCCCTTTCCCGCCGCCCTACAAGACGTCGTCACGAGCTACCTGTACCTGACCCAGACCCTCGGCATCCCGCCCCAGCGTGTCGTGCTCTGCGGCGACAGCGCCGGCGGCAACCTGGTGATCGCGCTGCTGCGCTACCTCGACACCTTCGGAGGGGACCTCGGGATCGCCACCCCGAGCTCTGCCGTGCTGATCGCCCCGTGGGTCAACCCGCTCGCCAGCCTGGGGCCGGACTCGGTGTACAAGCAGCACGAGCACTGGAGCACCGACTACCTGCCCGTGTCGTTCCTCCGCTGGGGTGCCAAGGTGTACTCGTCCGGTGTGGTCGATGAGAACTTGCTGTATGTGACACCTCTTGGCAACCCATGGAAGACCCAAGTTCCTGTTTTCGTCAGCATGGGTGAGGCGGAGATCCTGGAGACGGACGGCACTGCGTGGTGCCGCCAGATGCAGGAAGCTGGAGGCAACGTCGAGGTCTATTACGAGGAGCATGCCGTTCACGACACGTTGTTGATGGGCGCCATCATTGGCTGGGAGGAGAGTGCGCAGGTTGTGGCAACGAGGATCGGGGAGTTTGTCGCCAAGGTGCAGAAAGGGACGGAATCAAAAGCGAGTAACTCGGAGTAAATCAAGGAGACAGTTGATCTGCCGCCTTGTACGGAGTTTACGCTAATATTGTTCATCTGTGTATATGATGATTGGTACTAAATAATAAACGAGAAGAAAAAAAACCAAGAAAAAAAAAGAACGTTCCTGGTCTCCACGTTGTCTGACGACCTGATTACAAACAATGGCTGGCCACTACAATGCGATCGAACCAAGAACACCTCGAAGATCGGTCGATACGGTGATCGTGGTCAGGTCAGCTGGCGTAAGCTTGCAGACCACCGGAAGTTAATAGTTCGGATACGCGTATCACTGATTAATATTATCAAGAACCATTTCCGCCTCAGTCCAACACATCACAGCCTGCTCCACTAGGTGCGCAGGAGATCCTCGATCTTGTTCTAACAGGCGATAATTTACTTCCGATAACCAATAGCTATGAACAGGGCAGGTGGGCATATCAGACATGTCGTGGTTATTGGGTTCAAGTTGTTCATGTAACGTAACCAAAGTTCCCATCAAATGGCGTGGGATGCTTGTCGGCAGCGCATTAAACAGGTTGAGCACCATACTGTTATAGTATGGCCTGCCAATTCGCAGATATGCCACCGGCCCCAGGTCCGGAATCGCAGTCGGACTCCGTGGTCTCTGCCACGGTCACCGTTCCCTCCCACACCGCCGTGGGCAGAGCCTCCCTGATGGAATCATTTTGTCGAGACAAGCCTCTGTATAGTCTGGCGAAGAGGTGGTGAAGGAGTGGTCCATAACTTCGTCATACACGATAGCGGGACGGTTGAACACATAGAAGAGGTTGCTCTCGTCACGCATGTCACTGGGGAAACAATGGGTTAGCATGATACCGCAAATTAATGGCATGAGTGCTCACCCTCAGGGTGAAGGAATACCAGAAATGGCGTCTACAGTGACAAGCTGTTCAGGGGCTCTGATTACCTTGACATTGAATTAGAGCGTCCACCAGGATATACCTCTTTAATAGTGGCCTCTCTAGACAACTATCGCACTGATAGCCACGTTTTGTAATAATTCCGAAATGCAGTCCGAGGTGACATTTTAAGATTTGATATTCACGGGAAGCTTCTTTATCGAAAGATCTCACTCCAAATGTCCAACAAGCCAGTCAGTCAGTCGCTAGTGGTCATTCTTCTTTGTCTTCTGCAATGCCACCACAAAATTAAGGGTATGGGGAAGCCCAGAACCACTCCGACAAGGGCCAAAAGTGTGTTGCCCCAGCCATAGCCAAGACGTTCGTACATGATGGGGGCGGGAAGAGGAAGCAAGAAACCAGCGATCGAGCGGGTCACGGTGATGGCACTGACAGCTGAAGCTGACACGCTTGTGAAACAGTCAACTGTGTACAGGTTGATGATCTGCAGGCCGTTGACGATGCCAAAAGCGAATACGAAGATGCCGACGTTGGGGAGAATCCAGTGGAGCTTGGCATCTGCTGTCCACTAGCCCTCGAGGTTAGCGGACCTGGTGACACACGAGGATGAGGTTCCAAGGTTCACTTACCCCGTAGATCAATAGACCGGGAGGGACAAGGACCGCACAGGCGCCTAGCATGGGGAGGCGAAACTCTGGCAGTCCTTTGTTGTTATTTCGTTTCTTTAAGGTGCTATAGACCTGTGCCAAGTGTTAATTGATTGTCAACACTACCTAGTTGGCATCCTGTTGAGGTCTGCCGGGAGCCCTGGGGGAAGGCGCCGGTGGGCACTTACCCATCTATTGGCAAAAGCACCTGACTGAGAGCCAAATGCAAATCCAAGCCCGAGTGATATGTAGTTGAGTCCTGATATCAAACGGGACTCGCCATATTGAACCGTCCACAGTTCCGTCATGGAAGAGATGGCGATGTACATGAGGCCATACAGGAAAGCGCCGTACAGCGAGACAAGCTGGATTGTGGGCTCAAAGCAGAGAAGTCGCACAGCGGTTGTGAGCTTTTTAGAGATTTTACTTGTAACCCTTTCGCCCTTTGCGGGGGGTTCAATATCAGATCTGGTTTGATGTTTCAGCTTGTGGCTTTTCCGAATGACTGGTGCATATGTCTCCCTCAGGAGGACAAGTCCGATCAGCTGGATCACAGCAGAGGCAGCGGATGTGACCCAAAATATCCATCGCCAGTTTAAATTCTCGATAATCAATCCGCCTACAATAGGCCCCAGAGCCGGGCCACTGGTAATACCTTGTCAGTGAGGCCCAAGCTAGAACATAGTACGGTGTGGACATACAGTAGCGCTGGGAGCGTGTATAGGCTCAACGCCCTGGTCCGCTCTTCTGCATTCCAGCAATCGCTGAGCACTCCTCCTCCGAGCTGTTGAGTGTGTGGTAAGCAAACAAAGGACTATGCCCCAATGGAATAAAGTCCCAACTTACAGCAAGAGGGCCGCTTCCGCCGACACCAGAAAGAAATCGGAATGCAATCATCTGGTCTCTTGATCTGGCGAGGCCACAGGCTATATTGAACACGAGGTACCAGAGATTGCTCAGCGTGAGTACAGGCTTTCGCCCATAAATCTCCGAGGCGGGCCCGAGTAGCAGTGGCCCAAATGCATATCCCAAGACGTAGACGGTCAGTAGAAGAGTGCTAACAACTGGGTCGTGGATTCTGAGCTCTTCCGAGATAGCATCGACTCCTGGAGCCATGGTAGACGACGCAAGCGATGAGATGAACTTGTAGCCGGACAGCACCGCCGTAGCGAACCATCGCTCCCATAGGGGCCAGTCCCTGGCATTCTGTACCTTCGTTGGGCTCACATCCTGTCTATAACCATTGTGTTACTTCACTTGGACATTTCGTGATATTTTGAGGCATGACCTACTCCTGGGAAGATGACATCCTCGATGAACCTTTGATGGTGCGAACGAATCCTCAGCCACCATGCATTGGTTCTTGGCTCAGACTGGAGAAATCTGTCAGGTTCGCCTCACGTCTCGTAGTTGATGCCGGTTCTTTCCATCCGCGGACAATGCAGGTGGTACACTGTTCCAAGGTTCCTTTGGTCCGCAGACCCACACAAGAAACAGTCCGATTCATGACATCCATCGCTGAGTCGTAATGGCATGTTGAGGAATCCATCGTGTCCGCCGATCGAACACGACAATGTACGGTCCCTAGCTGGATGAGGACCCGAGGCCGGATCTAGGTTCATGCAGCAGAACGGATTCGAGCACAGCAAGGGAGTAAGCAGGTATTCTGTACTGTGCTACAGACGCTGAGAATACGACTTCAGGGGGCGTCTCAGCTCAGAACCCTGTTGGCTGATGCTTTCTCCTTAGGAACAGGTGGAGTAGCATTCTGGTTCTCAAAACGGGTTCGCTGACCGAGCTGTGGGGCCGGGTGGGCACAGTAAGCTTTTTCTTGCCCAAATAAGCTTCGGCAAGTTTGATTAAAGTTATCAGATTGAACAAGCTTGTTTTCACCCGCTGCGACCCTGTCCCCTGGGCGCCTGCCGCATCTGATAACGCGGATCTTATCTGATCCGGCCTGGAGTTGTTTTGCGCGTGGGGAAAGCTTTTACTAATGCATGATTAATACATTACTTGACCAACTATAGTGAGCACTTGTAGCACGACGTGTGATTTCTCTGTCGCTTTGGGTAAAGCATTACCCAAACCACCAAACGTTGATGACACAACAATCCCAGCTGGCGGTTACGTCAACTGGCCTCTGCTAAGAGCGCACGTGCAGGAGGAACTGTACAGAATAGGGCAGGCAAGAGAGCGGCGGTGGGATAGAACAGCCGCTCTTTGGTCTCACAAACGGAGTCCATGGTGTGACCCTGTTTGAACGCTGATTGACACTGGTCGCTGTGGAACAGGAGTGTGTGGGCCGCGCGACACACGGAGGTAAGCATGCCAGGATTGTTGTCCCCTGAAGCGTACCAGAAAGATGTCGACATGCACTAGGGAAGCAAATCGGAAAGGGGTTGTCCAGCATGCTCTGAGTGATCGCGAGATACTGGCACGGTGCAGGCCTCAGAAGCCAGACAGCCCTGCCGCGGTCGATCTAATTTACGCCTCGACACTTGTTGTTCCGACATCCCATGACAGAATTCGTATTGTGGAATATCACTAGGTGATCTTAGAATACACTGGTTCAAACGGCTCTTTTTTGACAGCACATCATATTACGAGAATCTGTTTGTAAAGCCGAAGTCGGGGGACAGCCCAAACGCAGCACAATGCTGTTGTCTCCCCGTGTTGGTAGAGTACGTAGTCATGATAAAAGGACGCTCTTTGTTCACACCAGACTTCAAACACGACTTGCAAACTTTGTTAGAAGTTTACACATACCACTACAACCATTCCGCCTTTTCTGTTTGTTCTTTCTCCCAAGACACCAAACATCATGTCTGCTGGAGCCGTCACCTTGAATAGTGCCTCAGCGCACTCTGTCCCTGCCAGTAGCAATGAGACATGTTCTCAATCCGCAATTGCAGAAATGCATGACAAGGTGCTACACCAGTTCGCACAGTTTGAGACCTCACGTCGGCTGATTGCGTGCCTCGTCAACGAGGGCATGATCGACGCTTCAGTTGATCAGTCCGGTTACCTCAACCTCCGTCAGCCAAAGGAGTCCAAGGAATCCCAAGGTCCGAGGGTGAGAGTTGGCCTGACTGGAGATGCAGCAAGAGAGTGGCTGGAGAGCACGTCCAAGCCGTACCTCCAGCCCAGCGAGCTGTCCGTGCCGATTATGATCAGGCGCGAGCAGGATGGTCAAGCTGAAGATGTGGCCGAGACCGACCCGACTGTACTCTTCAGTCTTATGTCGCCGTGGTTCACCACCGAAAATACTAGCCAGGAGGCAGTTGACACAATTATCCGGCAGCTGAAGAGCTCTGCGGAAAATCAAGGTACGAAAAACTACTCGTGGGCCATCTCTGAAATCATTCAATCGCTCACAATTCACCTGCAGAGGAGTGGTTCCATCTCGCCAAGAGCCAATACTTGCCAACCCTCGCCGATCCGGCCATCGTGTGGGAGCAGAGCATCCTGACGGGGCACCCAACACACCCAATGCACAGGAGCTGCTTTGCCCAGGAGCCCCTGGAGACGGTCTCTCCAAAGGATGTGCAATCGCTGCGCAACCCGGAAATCAAGTTCCTAGCTGTCCCGTCCTCAGACCTCCGCGTGACGGGATCCTTCCAGACTCGTCTTCGACCACTGCTGCAGAAGCTGGGCGTCGCCAACACCATCCCTGGCACGGTCGTGGTGCCCTGTCTGAAGCGGCAGATCCCTGCCATTAGGTCCCGCTTCCCGAGCGTTGAGTTGCTGCAGTCTCCACCCGTCACCGCGCGCGCCCAGGCCGCTACAAGGACCGTCTCCTTGGCGCCAGAGCTTGAATCCCCATACCACCTGAAGCTCGCGCTTGCCTGCTTCATCACCTCGGCCCTCCGCACTGTCAGCCCTTGGACTGCCTGTGTGGGTCCCGAAGCAGGAGATGTCCTGTCAGACATCCTGCCGGAGGATCTGTGGGTCGCCCGCGAGGTTGCCAGTGTCACCGGCAGCGGCGCCGACTTTGACGAGGCAAAACATATCTCGTGTGTTCTCAGAGAGGACCTGGAGCCTCGGGCAAATTCTCTTGGTGAGACGCTCATCCCTGCCGCTGCCCTCGCCGAAACGGACCTGGCCACGGGAATCAGCAGTGCTGAGCGCGTTTTCGGCCTGGACTCCATCGACAAGCGTAAACAATGGCTGCGGAGCTATGTCTCGACTCTGCTGCGGCTCGTAATCCCACCGGCTCTGGAGTCAGGCGTGGCGCTGGAAGCGCATGGCCAGAACATGTTGGTCCGGGTCAACAGATCCACAAAGGAGGTAACTGGATTTGTCGTCAGGTTCGTGCGAGTCATTCCATTGCTAGACCCTGATCGAAATAAAAATAACCATGACACTGACTGGCCGGCGAATTGGCTTCCCAATAGGGATTTCGGCGGCATCAAGATCCACATGCCGACGCTTCGCGAGAGAGGCTACACCCTCTACAGCGCCTTGCCTGACAGCTTCGTGACCACTGAGGTTCGCGAAGAGGCTTGGGATATTCTCCATCATACACTGTTCAACAACAATATCAACCACCTCACCCAGTCACTCGGCCTGCACCGCAACGGTGGGTGGGCCATTGTCAGAGAGGAGCTCAACAAGGTCATCAGTGAATCGACAGTGGGCCCTCGAAAAGAGCTCCTCGAGTATCTCTCCAAGGATCAGGTACACTTGAAGTGCTTCTTGAAAATGAAACTTGAAGGGCTTTACAGAGATGTGAGTTTGCTTCTCCCCCCAGTGCAGTGTGCATACTGGTTGGTCACTAACCCTGTCAAAATCCGAAGTACCTGCATGTTTATGTCCCAAACCTGCTCCAAACGCAGTAAATTTAGCCGCCGAAATGAATGGTTCAGTTATTTAACAGGAGTATGTAGTTGCAGTGGCATAGCAACTCGTCGAAGGCAGTAGATGTAGCGAGTAGAAATGGAAATTTGCCTGAATTGCAGCTGCAAGGGGGACAATTCACATTGCAGTCGGCAGGCATTCTGCGATGTATAGACTCAAGCCGTAAATTTCCCGCCGCTTGCGTTGAAAATGGGTCTGGCGTTGGATGCCGGACAGATATTACTCAGGCTGACAAGCCCTACCTCCCAATTCGTTGCATCATGCGAAGGGAAAGGCGCTTGGTAGCGGTGACGAATCGTGTACTAGAGGGGGCCTGTCGATCTCCACGCTTGTCCATCAACCAGACGTGCCTTAATAGGTAAATACGCTGCGGAAACCGGGTCATCTGGCTGATCCACATGTTTCTTGTTTCTCAAGGGTTTCCGGGTGGTTCAGAGGCCGAGGCTTGCTCAATCTCTCCAGTCGTACGACAAAAAGCAAAACCTGCAACCTCTTCCACGCCGTGGGCACATTGTGACTTGCGGTGATGTGCATTCCATGAGAGGAGTTCTTCGGCGACGCAGACCTTCCGGAAGAGGAAGGACAGTCCCACTGTTTCTGAAGGATCCGTGGCAGAGAATAAAGTTGCTCCACTTGGTCTGACAACAGGGTTCCATCTACAATCCCTGGCCATGCACCTCAGCACGGCTTACAAGGGTCCAAAAGCTTGTCACATTCTCAAGAGAACTGCACACCCGGACGGACGACAGAACCTTTTTAGACAACATCTTATGCAACCCCCACACTCTCAACACACTCTAATAGATACAGGACGGTACTTCCTGATTATCACCCCACATGTGATTATCCGACTTGGAAGTGTTTACTGGTCGAGTCAGACCCGTGTGTTCCAAATCTCTGCGTGCCGTACAGTATGTACAACGCCGAAACCTGCAAGGGCATGGCTCAGAATGGCTGCCCGAAAATAAGGTTTATGCATTCCGAGTCTCGCAATGATTCGGTGTTTTTATCAGTCGATCAGATAACCTAAAGCTTACCTAACATAAAGACCCTCAGCCGTTATCATCCTCGGAGACAGAGGGGCATTTTGGTCAGTCCACAAGGCACGGCAGGAGTCTTGCCGATGCGAGAGATTCTGAGATCTCTCCAGACAAGAGCTGCCAAAGCCCTGCCAACATCGTTCCACAGCAAGGTGACGACGCCATGGCCTTTCACCTCCTCAAATTTGCCGTGCTCGCCAGCCTGTTGAGCCCTGCCTGGACAGGCGAGCCATACCCGGAGCGGGAACAAGTCTGCGTCGCGGCCTGCGAGCACACCCTCGACAAGCAAACCTTCGTCTCGACGTCAACCAGCGACGCCGAAGCCGAAGCGCAGCCCTGCAACAGCCATCTTCATGCAGAGTCGTTGTACATCTGCGCCCAACAATACTGTGAGCAACGGGACTTCCAGCCTGGCTGGGATTTCCTCAACCACATCTGCAAGCATGAGGGATACCCTGCACTCCCGCCGCTCTCGAGCTTCTCCGGCGTCTCTGCAGCAGCGGCGAAGACCATCAACGCAACCTCGAAGGGCAAGAAGCTCAACACCACCGTCCTCGCCGATGCCAAGTTTTGGGACCTGGTCCTCGAGAGCACTACGGCTCGGGCACAGGCTCGGTGGACCAACCGCAGCCACCAGGAAGCCATTTACATCTTCTGGGGCATCATCATGGGCCTCGCTACGATTTTCAACCTCGGGTCCAGGTTTTCCGTCGATCCCCCGGCTTTCGCGTCACGAATCCTCCGCCCGGTCCGAGCAAACCTCAGCATACCGCCTTTGTTCACTCGGCAAACACAAGCGGTCCCCTCGAGACTGGAAGCCCTCATCATCGTCGCCTTCTTCGTGCTCAGCCTCATACTATGCGCGGTCACTATCGAGCCATTCCCCAAGAGCTGGATCTACGTCAGCTTCAAGAAGGATGCTGAGGCACAGATACTGTCACTGATCGGCCGACGATGCAGTGATATGGCCATAGCGAATCTCGCCATAATCTGGCTGTTCAGCATGAGGAACAACCCGCTCATTCTCCTCACTGGGTGGAGTTTTGCGACCTTCAACCAGTTCCACCGCTGGGTCGCCCGCATCACCTTCCTCGAGATACTCGTTCACGCCAGTGTGTTTACAAAGTATGAATTTGTCAAGGGCGGTTTGGCGAGATACAAATATATCTACCAGAACCTTCAGTGGTGGGTCATGGCTGTCGTCGCTCTTGTTTTCTTCTCTCTGACCATGGGGATTGCGGTGGCTCCGTTGCGGGCCAAATTTTACGACAGCTTCCTGGTAATGCACGTCTTGCTAGCGGTGGTCTTCTTCTCGACGTTATGGTTCCATGTCGAGGAGCAATACTTTTTGCAGTACCTCTGGCCAATCGTGGCCATCTGGCCCCTCGAGCGCCTGCTGAGGATTGTCAGGCTCTTCATCACGGGTGCCAAGGGAATGGTGACGGTCTCAACTGACAGCTCGGCTGGCTTGTTGAGAATCGATGCCTCGAGCATTTTTGGCAAACGACGACCTGCTCCTGGCAGCACTTACTACATGTGCGTCTTTAATATCCAATGCACCATTTGCAAAGTACATTCTAATCTGATCTTCCATTTAGCTACTCTCCGACCCGGCTCCCATTTTACCAGTCTCACCCTTTCACATTGGTTGCCTTTCCCAGTTTCACGGCAGCAAACACCACACCGAGTGTAGAAGGGGAGAAGCGGACGGAAAATTTGACAGTGCAGCCAGTTTCTACTCCGTCTGAGCAGCTGAATTACCGCTTCCTCATTGCTCCGCAGAAGGGGTTTACCAGGCGTCTCAACGACTCCGCGGAAAAGGATCAAAGCGGAAACGAGGAAGAGCTGTCGTGGCAACGTCTCCCAGTCCTCTTGGAAGGTCCATACCAAGAGGCGTCACACACAATGAACTTCCATTCCTGCAAAGACATCCTCCTAGTCGTTGGCGGAAGCGGGATTTCCGTGGCACTGTCATCCATATATAAGGCTCTGGCCATTCCTGAGGTATCGAGCGTGACCTTGGTATGGTCGGTCAGGAAGCGGACAATGATACAATCAGTGGCAAGCGAGGAATTGCAGGTCGCACTTAGAGACTCGAGGTTTACCCTCAAGGGGTGAGTGTCTTTTCTGTTCCAAAAGGTTGATCCTTTCTGACCAAAGGTAATCAGGCACGTCACAAAGGATCCTGTGGATGAAACCAAGGAGCCTTCCCGCGAACACTCACACGCTTTAACCTACGCCAGACCTGATGTGGCCACCGTCATTCAAGACTATGCGTCCAATGGCAGCGGAAGACTTGGAATCATTGCTTGTGGTCCCCAGGGCATGCTTATTGAGGCAAGAAAGGCTGTTGCAATAGTTCTGGGGAGTAAGACACGGGATGTGGACGTTTCGGTTGCAAGCTTCGGCTGGTAAAGTCACTGGATCTGCTTTCTACACTAGAACCGGAAGATCACACAAAGTTATCCTCGTCCAGTATTGTAACCATACCTACTACCAGAAAGATTCTGACCAAGATTACCCCCCTATCCCCTAAGATTCCGTACTTGAAATCTACTCCTACTCTGTGTCCCTCTGTGCCCTCTGTGCTCTTTATTATGTATTTAGTCTGGGTAGGAGCCACCCTGAATGGGTGGGATGCCTGCGGTCCACAATGGAAGTAGCGTTTGAAGGCCGCTCAAATTGCAGCACGTGAGGAGTCTGCACAATTCAAGCCGGCCCAAGGAGGTCCGTTTGTTAGAGATAACCCCGGGTTTCGGCAAGGGCCTTACCCTTGCCTTCCCCTTACTCTTAACACCCATGAGCCACGCGTTCTAGTGATTTACCAAGTAGCATGATCCAGATCGTCGCCATCATCACTATGGGCGCGTCGCCAGGAGCGCCATCGGTGCCATTGTCAGTATTGTTATCACTGTCAGCATTGCTGTTGTTGCCGCTATTGTCGCCATCACCGCCAGTTTGCATTAAAAAGTAGTTCATTGATGACTATAAAATAGAAAACTCTCCATAGAAATTATATTCCTCCTTGATAGAACTCATTCCAAGATATCTCAACCCCCTGATCTATTTCAACAATGCCATACAAAACAAGTCATCTATCAATATGGATGCACCGTTTAACACCTTCGTATGCACTGGTTTCTCTTATCTTATTGTTTTGCTTCATTGTAAACTTTTGATCATTGCTAATTATTCTTAGCAGCCAAACAGCAACCAAGCTCCCCTTTCCAACGGGAATATCAGCTGGACCCAAGAATCCCGTGATGACACAGTCCATAACATTCCTGCAAGTCAAAGTCCCACAGGCAGCGCCTGCATACCGACTACGATGGACAGAATTACTCAACAGCCTCTCCATATTGCCATCATTGGCGGAGGCCCACGGGGTATCAGCGTTGCCGAGCGCATCTGTGCCGTCGCACCAGCAGATCGTGTACTCGAGATACATATTATTGATTCAGTACTGCCAGGAGGCGGTTCCGTATGGAATACCTCGGGAAACAACAACAGGCTGGTAATGAATACGGTGATGAGCCAGGTCACAGTATTCACTGACTCGACCGTGGCTTGTTCCGGACCAATACGTCAAGGGCCGACAATGTACCAGTGGGCAATCCAACACGACAGCCACAATGGCCCTCAGCCAGGGCCTAATGACTATGCGAGTCGAGCCCAGTACGGCCGCTATCTCCAATGGGCCCTAGGGCATATAAAAGAGCTGGCTCCAGGAAATGTGCGCATCCAAGAGCACCTTGCCCATGCTATTCGCCTCGACGATGCTGCCGGCGGTCGTCATCAGATCATAGCCTTATCGGATGGTCAAGTACTGCATGGCATCACTGCTGTAGTGCTCGCCCTGGGACATCTACCCCAGCAGCTGACCAGCGATGAGGAGCAACAGCGAACTTACGCAAGCACACATTCGCTGCGTTACATCCCGCCAGCAAATCCCGCCAATGTTGAGCTCGATATGATTGAAGCCCAAGAAAAGGTCTTCCTCCGCGGTCTCGGTCTTTGTTTCTTCGACTACCTAAGCCTTTTTACTGAAGGCCGAGGGGGGAAATTTACCACTGAACCTGATGGTTCTTTGATATACCACGCCTCTGGCAAAGAACCTCAGCTCTTCGCAGGTTCACCCCGTGGTATCCCGCATCGAGCTCGTCCCGAGAACGCAAAGGGCGTGGACATATACCATCGTCCTCTTCTTCTCACGGGTGACAACTTGGGGCGTTTCCGCATTCAAGCAAAACGGGGGAAGCCGCCCAGCTTCTCACGGGACATCAAGCCGCTTATCATGAGGGAAATGGAGTGTGTCTACTATATGACCCTGCTCCAGCAGCGAGGCCAAGATTTTGTTGGCTTTCGACATCTGGCAACAGCCAATCCATATAGCCCGCTTACTCTGCCCCAGCTACAGCAGTTTGGCATCAGTCAGGACGACAAAGAGTCATGGGAATCCTCCTTGGACCCACATCTCCCAGCGAAGATGACATACACTGAGCACAGGGACTGGATCATCTCCTATCTAGCGGAGGATTCCAGACAGGCCGCACTGGGCAATCTTAACGGACCCCATGGAGCTGGACGAGATGCGCTGCGAGACTTACGCAACTCTATCCGGCTCGCCATTGATCACGATGGAATTTCGGGCCATTCGAGAGAGGCCGATGTGGACGCCTCTTTTACGCGCGATTCCAACTTCTTAAGCGTCGGTCCTCCTCGCTATCGCATCGATCAGACGGTGGCGCTTATGCGAGCAGGTCTTTTGAGCATTATGGGCCCAGGAATCAGGGTCGAGCGTGGTGATCATATGTGGGTTGCACGCAGCCCAACTATTCCGGACTATCAGCTGCATACGATGACGCTGATAGAGGCCCACCTACCAAAGCCTTGTGTTTCAAGGACTTCTGACCCGTTATTATCTTATCTCTTGGAGACGGGCCAAAGCAGACCGCATAAGATCGACGGCTATGAGAGCGGAGCTTTGGATATAACTGCGGCCCCATATAACCTCAAGGACGGACAAGGTCGTCCCCACCCTGCGCGGCTGGTTCTTGGAGTGCCGACTGAAGGCATTCACTGGACTACTGCGGCAGGCGCCAGGCCGGGCATAAACTCAGCTATGCTTCGGGAAACCGATGAGGTAGCGCAAGCTATACTACGGTTGATAAGGGAAGCTTAGGATTTAATCTGTTTGGATTCGAGACAACGGGCATGGAACAGCAGCGGGTAGCAAGGTACCTAGGTAGGTAGGAGCTGCTTGGAGGTGGAGGGGGGGTGGTGCTCAGCACTACCACCAGGGAGAAGGGGGGTCTCAGATTGTGTCACGCCATGCAATCGTTTTTCGTAATGGTTTTGACATCTAATTAAAATCCAGAAATACTAGCGAAATCCTCCATAATTCTATGTCACCATTACCAAAATCCTAGCAATACTCTCAACTGGATTGAATGCGCAAAATGCAAAGTAAACAAACGTTTGAGCTCACTAGCATGGCTCAGCCAGGATTTGACCTCATCATAAAGCGGGTAGTCTACACACAAGCACATGATGTAAGCAAGAAACATATCAAGTTGCCTGCGCATTACGCTCACGGATGCCTCATCTTGACAAGGCAGCGGATGAGGAAGAATGAGGGTTCGGTTAGAGTTACTCTAAGCAACTAGTATTGATCTGCTACGGCGTATCTCGCCTCCGTGTACATTTCCAGTGCCCAAAAATTGACATCACTTATAATTGCCTCTTCGGGGGGACTGTGACGATCCCTTTGGCCTCTTTAACTCTCCATTGCAAGGCTCTGCATATTTCATAGATGACTTTGAGATTAGGAGTCGCAACACCAACTTTTTCAGCCTCTCGCAACGGTTCTCCGATGAGATACTCAATTTCCATGAGGTTACCCTACGCGTTGTCAGTTGGACATGACCTCATGGACCAGGTCTTTGAAGAGGGGGCAAGTGCTGACCTTTTCAATGTCTACTTGCATACTTGGCTTCAGATACAGGTCCATCGGGTCTAGGTTGATCATAGTATCTATGATATCCTCTGGAAGCCGGTGCCCTAGCCTGCTTGCAGTTTCGTAAACTTCCTTCATGGCGGGCCGGGCTAGCCCCTCTACCAAGCTGTTGGTCAGTCGCACTCTGGCGGAGTCTAGACTCGTTATAGCACAAATCGGGTTCAAGACGGCGTTAAAGATCAGTTTGCGCCACCTCGCCCAGGGCACATCCTCCGAAAACTGAATGTTGGTCCTGCCTGCGGCGCCATAGATTTTGATGAAGTCGTGTGCCGCCTTGATCTCGGTTGCCTTGTCGGGAATGTTAGGATTGGTGAAAGCTCCCATATACAGGATATCATGATCTTCGTGGAAGATCTCGCCGGGCTGGCCTTCGTGACTATCAATCATGGAAACTCCAGAGAGCACAATGTTGGTCGGGAAGGCCTCAAACAAGGGCCTCTCAATGTTCAACCCGTTCTGGATCATTACGATGACCGTATGACCAGGCGTGACAGCCGGGGCAATGAGCTCTGGGAGGGTAGGGGACACATCTGGGTAGTTCTTGGTCGTGGTGACGATGTAGTCGAACGGGGGCAATGAATCCTGCTTGACGTTGGGGACAATATTGACCACTTGAGTCTCAACAGTTAGCCGTACGATATCTTGGTCCAAGATGAGTCAGCACTGCCATCACCACGTACCCTTGGTAGGCCGCCATCCTGTCAGCTTGCCGTGATCGACGCTCTCGATTTGATAGCCATGGTCTCGCACAGCCTGGAAATTGGATCTCAGAACGGCGGTCACAGCACCCAGTTTGCCGGATTCAATGTTCAGCGCGGCAATGGTGCCCACGGCGCCACCGCCAAGCAGGAGGATATTTGCCGTCTGCGCTTCAGAGTGTGCCATGATGAGTCGGTCGAGTCAGCAAATGGTGAAGCACAACAGCGGAGGGGTGCGCAACGAATTAGGCCCGGATTGATGCGAATAACGTATGATCTTATTCCTTGCACAAATCACTACGCCTCAAACAGATTGCCCGAGACGGCAACAAGGCGCTCTCGACCTTTTCGCGAACAAAAAAGGCTCCCGCCAGCATGTTGTGTTGCCGACTGCGGTCCGTGGATTCTCCACAAGGCCGCAGCCGAGCTCGGCCTGTGGGTGAGCACCAACCCGCCCCAAAGATTTCCAACACCTCCGCCCCCTGCTGCCAGCGGGTTCCTGCCGCCGAACCCGCTGGCAGCATGCAAAATAAACCGACCGGAGCCCTAAATTCCCACCAAAACCCTTTACAATAGAATCCAAATTGCACAACCACCAAATGGCAGAGTTGTGACGGCTTTGATATGGTTGAAGTCTGCATTTTAGAGATGCCAAGATTAGAGGCGGCCACACCAAACATCCAGTAGCATTTGCCCGGGAGCTTCAAATTAGGCTCATCAGCCACCAGCCTTGACTTTACTTGTTTGAATGATTGACCGGGGAGTCTTATGATTTTGCTTTTCTCAATTTTATGTGACTGGCTTACCATCTTGAGTACACCCGCAATATTGTGCTACATACCTAGGTAGGTAGGATAGTAGACTCGGCTACCTAGGTAGGAGTTATACTGAACTGCCAAGCAACCTGAGTGATTGTTGCATTGTTCACCCAGGTAGAGACGATGCACCAGTGTATCTTTGAGCATCTGATTTGTACAGGGGTAATTTGCGGTCACGGTGCTGCTCCTTAGAATATGCAACGAAACTCAGGTGCACCATGCTGTAGCAGGTCCGTAGACTGGTTGTCTGCCAGAACAAGCCCTCTCAACATGCTACGCCGTGAATTGGAAAAAGTCAGACTCATCCAACATTCCCAGGTCGGCCACAACAGAATCGAAGGTGATCTCGGTCATGTGATCATTTCCGCTGCTGTTTCAAATAGTTAAAGATGA
Organism: Diaporthe capsici; assembly: GCA_013364905.1. NCBI lineage: Eukaryota > Fungi > Ascomycota > Sordariomycetes > Diaporthales > Diaporthaceae > Diaporthe > Diaporthe capsici. Next base: position 1,396,771 of record WNXA01000011.1, read on the forward strand.
AGACGTTGTAGTCCAGTTGAGCAGACTTACCGGGCGTCAATATCTTCGAGAATCCGGGAAAAGCAGTCAATTGCGTACGCTTGGATCTTGCCTGGAATCAAGTGCAGGAGCTTTTGCATACTTGTCACCTTTTTGCGCAACTCGGCAGAAGAGGGGTTGTCTATGATGCGCAGAAGAAGTATTAAAGACGCCGAGAGAATGTGGTGGGAGTCGAACCACAACGATTCGCTGAGCAGATCCCTTGAATGCATATCAAGAAGCGTCGATATGGAACCGTCGTTGTGATCCTCGCATGCTACTACGTGCTGAGTCGTTCGGCACCCCTTGGCGACAGCGTCGAGCAGGAAGGGTCGCGTGATCAGTACCAAAATGTAGTGATATCTGAGACGAAGATAGAGGACCGCCCGCGCATATGATGCTGGTATCGTTTCTTTGGTAAGGTTCTCTGGCAGGGAGGCCCACCAAGCCTTGATATCGTGAGCGAGTCCTTCAACATCCTGCTGTCTGCATTGCTGCTTCAGGAAGATGCTCCTCATGGCTCTGGAAATGAACCGTGCTAGCTGTGCTGAAGCAGCTGCATACATGGGAGGACTCGTGGTGCCAGCGGTAAGAGCCTGCGGTGTGGTCAGCATATTGGAAAGCTCCGATGTGGAATAGACTGAGTTCATTTACGTCTGAGGGTGGCGAAACACTCTCTGCGTAGAAAGTGGCGTCAGAATACTTGCCCAGAATGCATGAGCTCCACTGATCCAATTCGTATAATGACCACCACAGTCTTGTCCTCTGCTCAGCCACTATCGGGCTTTCATCTTCTACTCTGAGGAACAGGCCTAGCGACTGAGCGATTCGAGTCGCACTTCCCAACGTTATCCAGCCGGTATGACGTTGATTGTGCCTCTGCCGGTACAAAGCCTGCGTCTCATCAGCCAGTATCCTAGACGCGGGAGCTTAGTCACGAACCATGAGCATGATGGCCTGGACGCTTGCAAGGCTGCCCTCTTCGATGACGCTTTCCATTTGCATTCGTGCATACTCAAAACTCTCGGTTGAGTCATTCACCAGGGCGACAACGAGGTGGATGATGACTTGGACCGACAGCGGCGTGTTGCCTCCGCTGTATACCATCTCGAGCGAATTGAAAAACGTCTCAGGACTGAAGAAGTAGATTACGCTGTTGACTGATCTTAAGAAGGTCAGGCCACACTGCTCGCAGGTCTTTCTATCCGGCAGCCCAATCGCGGGAAGTCCGGCCAGAGGTCGACCGTCAAGCAGATCAATCCTTTGGTCTTGCTGTAGCATTGCCAATTTGGGAAACCTGTCCCCTATGCACGAGCTGATCTTAGATTGCACAACGGCATAGCTTGAAGCGCCATCAAACCCTGGGTCATGGTTAGTATAGCATCCTTCACCTCGTGCGCTAGACATGGTAGCAGAGCCACCTACGGCGTTGACAGGTTGCATCTGAGATGAATACCCCATTCAGGCTGTCTTCAGACAAGGCAGCCGATGGTTCACTGGCTGGGCTGGCCGCTCGAGCCGGCGACACGGACAATGTGCTTTCGACGGCGTTGTGCTGGGAGACTGATGGCGCGGGCGAGAACTGTACAGCGGGCGACCCATCCTCGGGAGGGGTGTTCTTGAGGGTAGACACATATCCCCGGAGGGCTGGTACACTGAGGGGAATGTCAGGCGAAAAGTGGCGCACTATCGATGCCATCAGTTCGAACTGCGCCTTGGACGTGTGATAGTAAGGTCGGGCGACAACTTCATCAGTCACGGCACAGTTCAGTCCCAGGCGATGGCATCTTTCGCAGTCTCTTGACGGTGATTTCTCACACTGGGCAAGTCAGCGCGCGAGCCCCAGCGAGGAAATTGTTGGGCGCCAGGGCAGAAAGACCAGCAGTTTACCTTGATCTTTCGGCGTCTGCAATTGATGCAGCTGGACGGTTGTCGACGACTCTTTCCGTTGGTGCTCATTGTGGTAAGATCGGGCCTGGGAATTGCGCACGCGAGTGAAGTGGTGATATGTAAGAATCCGCGGTCAGTTGAAAGGACATTCAGTACAGGACTTGGTATCCACAACCCGACGCCCTGACAGATATGCCTTCCGCTATTCCCGGGTGCGGGGGACGCTGCCGAGCTCCATTTCTGCGGCTCGAAACACTAACTCCCGTCTAGCACTAAGAGGAATGCGTGTGCCATTTTTCTGACTTAGGCATAGCCGCCCCAACTACAAGTTGTCACTGGCACGTGCCCAACCCCAAGTCATCGTTTCTAACATGCCCGAGCATTTCGCCCGAGCAGACGGTCTATCCTATATACAGTAGGCTATGGTCTGGATGAACTGGCTATGCCAGATACAGGAACGTGCACTCATACCTCTATTCAAATGGAGCACGAGTCAAGTAGTGGCGAGCGGTCGCCGTTGTGGGCCGCCCACTAGCTTCGCGGTGACCGCTGTCATGGATTGTGGTCGGTGTAAGTGCGAAGGCCCACGATGACATCGGACATCGGCCGCCGAAGAGAACATAAAAACTTCATGTTCTGCACGTCGAGGTAGATATTCAATCCCAAAACCGACAACAAAAATCGGTACATCATGTCTTTTAACGATCCCAAACTGGAAGTCGACCTCTCAGGGTTTGGCCAGAAGCTTCTCGTTCTGGTTCTCGTTCTCTGGAGCTTAGTATGTTCTCGCACCACCGATGTAGATTGTCAAATATGCTGTCTCTCCTTGTCGCTTCGCCCGCTTCCTTTGAATCGCTCCAGCTGTCCTTCGACGTCTAACTAGCCCAACTAGCCCGCTGTTTACAATATCTACTTTCATCCCCTTGCCCGGATTCCGGGCCCCTTCCTCGCAAAGATCTCGGACCTATGGCACGCGTACCATGTCTCAACTGGGACCCGTCACATCTTGTTGGGTGAACTGCACAAAAAATATGGTAAGACTTCACCGCTTGCTTGGTTTGCCGTGGAAGCTCAATTTCGCCTAGGCCCGCTCATTCGTCTCGGACCCAATACGGTCTCGGTGAATACGGACGACGGCCTACAAAAGGTCTTTTCGGCCACGTCACCAATCGATAAATCTCCCTTCTACAAAGCCTTTGCGCCTGGATTTGACAGTAGCTTTGCTGCTGTCGGCCAGGCTTTCAAAGAGAAGAAGTCGATCCTATCTCATGCATTCGCACAGAAGAGGCTAGACGCCATGGAGACAGCATTTATGGAGCACACCCGGAAACTTTGTTATGTCATGGCGACACGTGAAGAAGTTGCACTCGACGATTGTCTGTCGGCTTTGACCATAGACATTCTATCGGATGTTTGTTTTGGTGAGACGTTTGATTTGCTCCACAATCCCGCGGAGAAAACGAGGATCAGCAAAGGCTTGGAGCATGCGGCGAAATTCGTATCATTGGTAAGTAACACCACATCTTTTTATCTTCCTCTGTCGCACGGTAGAGTGGAGGCTGATTTGGCGGAAACTATAGGAGGGGACGCTTTGGCGATGGCCAATGTTACAGAAGACGATCAGGATTTTATCACATGCGTGTACGACTCGCAACTACCCGGCGCAGGTAGGGCTTCCCCCCTCCACCCCTCCCCAATCATGTGTTCGAAGATTAATTGACAAGAGTACCAGAGGGCCATTGGAGCGATGTTGAATCAGAGAAGGAAGGGCTCGGGAAAAGGAGAAATATTCAACCATTTGCTGGAGGCCACGAAACATGACACCGGAGATTATTTCTCTGACCAAGAATTGCTGGGAGAGTCAATCGTACTGTTCGTCGCAGGATCGGACACCACCTCAACAGCCCTCCTTACCACACTGTGGCATTTACTGCGGCACAAGAAGGCCTACGAAACAGTGACCAAAGAAGTGAGGTTGGTCTTTGGATGCATAGACGACATCACATACCAAGAGGCACAACATCTGCCTTACTTGAGAGCCGTTATCGAAGAGAGCCTGAGAATCTTCCCACCAAACTCCGGGTTCATCCCGAGACAAGTCCTCGCTTCTGAGCAGCCTTTCGTACTGCACGATGTGGCTCTCCCACCAGGGGTTTGTGATTTCGGCCAAATGAATCCGCGGCTGAATGAAAGCTGACTCTTGAGCCTCGCAGACAGAGGTAGGCGTGTCAAACATGTCTCTCCACCGGAATCCCCTCTACTTTGAGGACCCGGATGAATTTATCCCGGAGAGGTGGCTTGACGGGGAAGGTATCAAGAAGGGCAAGCCGGCGTTTTCACCTTTCTCAAAAGGTCCAAGATCGTGCCTTGGAAGGAAGTGAGCCAGCTTCCTCGCCCTCGGTCGACAATTCTTTGCTGACAACTTAACCCCAAGCATGGCGTACATGGAGATGACTCTGGTGCTTGCAGCGTTGATTACAGACTTCGACATGCAGTTCCGAGATCCGCACAAGGAATTTGAGCGTGGATACGCGCCTACCGATTCCTTCGTACTGCTGAGGCCCCGGGTGAACATAATTGCAAGGCGCAGCCGGGTTTGAGAATCAGTACCTTTATATTCACCCCTCAAATTGAGCTGTACCTGGATCTGGATTATTCGCGAGGACAGAGCGAGGTGGGGTGAGTTTAAACTGAGCTTTGCAGCTGTTTCCACCCTGATGCTCGAGATACACCGCCTCACTGTTGGCATGAACTAGAAGAGAATAAGACTTCACTCATCCATGCGCTGATACACTCGACGGCAGTTGCCAAATATGCAGATTTCATAGCTTCACACTGGAATAACTCATGAGATGACACTATCAAGACAACGTAGGATGGCTCAATCCCTGGTCCAGGTAGGCGCAGCTCCTACGGATCAGCCATCCACTGGAACATGCACTCGAGCAACACAATAGATTCTTAGGGAATTCTTCTAGGCCATCCTGTCATGCCCATTGGCGCCTATGGGACCAACACCTCGACACAGCGGTTAAGATTGTCGGCATGCTGGCCTTCTTGCTCTGCGTGGACGTATACCCCAGCATCTACGGCCGGGAGGATGCGTGCAGGGCAACGGCGCTGGCTGAGTGGTCGGAGTTCAAGGAGCTCACGGAGTACTGCTGTATGATTATCTGTACTACGGCAATGGCATTGTGAGGACGCAAAATATTTTATCGAATCTACTTAGGCGGTGACTAGTCCCAGTTCTCGGATGAAAATATCCGCTGCCCTCTCACCGATCGCCAGCGCCTCATGGTTTGTATTGGCGGCGACATTCTTGGGGACAACACTTAGATCCGCAATCTTCAGCCCTGGCACGCCGTAGACGCCAAGGCTGGCATCAACAACACCCTGCTGCTCGCGCGGTAGCATCTTACATGTGCCAAGCGAGTGCCATGTGGTGCTGACGTTCTCGCGTATCCATTTTTCCAGTACTTTGTCGTCCTCAGCAGTGTACTTGATCGGCGGCGCGTCGGCAGAGAGCGGCGCATCAAGTGCCACACAGGCTGCGTCTGACTTGCTGTTGAATGGCGGGTGGCACTTGGCCATCTCGCCCCTATACATCGGCATTCGCCGGATAACCTCGCGTTGCTTCTTGTACCTAGATAGAACATTGTTAAAATAATGTCATTGTGAGGCAGATTAAAGGGCAAGGTTGTTAGTAGGCCCCTGATCTGGAAATACGCACATCCATATATGCTTTTTGATATCGAGCTGGTGCTCATCAGCCAAAAAGCCGGTCTCAAAGTCCACAGGATCATCGATCTTGGGACCCGTAATGTGGATGTGTCCACGCGAGAACGGATAAACAGTAAAAGCCGTAACAGCAATACACGGGTCACCCGTCGCAAGACTGAGGTCTCCAGGAAACCTATCTGACATTAGAATTTTTGGAAACTTGAAGTTGGGTTCTTTGTTGCTTACCCAGCGACGACGCTGAACACAATCAAGGGCTTCTCCGGATAATCTTTGAACTCCTTGTCCCAAGCCTGTTGAAACTCGGGTCCCAGCTCCGCAACCTCCTCGTCGGTGGGTCGCACTTTCCCCTGAATCTGCTGACCGTTCCAGCCCAGTATCTTATGGTTAGCCTTCATCAAATCCTCTAGGCTACCTAAGCGCCCAAAGACAACTCCGTCCAGCGTATCTGTTACCTCCATGTCGTTGAGGTATGGGTAAGCCAGCTGTGACAAGACTTGTCAGCATGTGCAGAACTTTCTTGGTAAAATCACGAGAAGATATCACAAACCAGGTGGTGGTCTTCATAACCATTGCCAACGCCAGGAAGATCGACAATCACCGGGACACCAGCGCGCTCCAGAACCTTGGAAGCACCGAGTCCAGAGCGTTCCAACAACGAAGGAGTTCCGCACGCTCCACTCGACGCGATGACAAGCTTACGCGCCTTAATCACGCGTAGAGGGTCCGCTGCAGCATCAGGATTGTGTCTTGGGTTAGTCCTGAGCTCGACGCCGATAGCTCTCTTCGTCTTGTCGTCGATCAAGACTCGCAGGACCTGCGACTCAAGGAGCACATGGAGGTTGGTATACTTCTCGTTGTTCAGACGGGGGCGCAAGTAGCAAGTGGCTGCGTCCTGCCGCTTGCCCTCGGTTGAGATGTAGCGCCTGTTCTTGCCAACGGAGTTGATGGATTCGAGATCCTGCACGTCGGGGACCTCTGGCCAGCCAGCCTTCTCAGCCGCTGCAAGAAACTCCTTGTCGATCCTCTCTGAGGTCCAAGTACCAAGGGAGATATTGATGGGGCCATCGTGGCCATGAACACCCTTGGGATCCTCTCCGTGATAGGTCTCGAGCTTTCGGATGGAGGCATCGTTAGCGATGACTAGGACTTCGACTTATGGGGGATCTGGTCCCGCATCCAAGAACTTATGGTCAACAAACCTTTTTCAAAAAGGGAATCATCTCGTCAGCTGACCAGCCCGGCATGCCCCATGAGTCCCAGTCGCACCGTTGTCCTCGGCTATATGCCATCATGTTCACAGATGACCCTCCACCGAGGATACTACCAGACGGCAGGACAAGGGCCCTATCGGCCACCTCCGGAGCTGGTTTTGTCACGTAGAAGGTGTTGGTGGTGCTGTTGGGCGCAAGATGAGTTACAAACATCGCGGGGAAGCTAATTGTCGGCATGTCGTTGTCTTGTCCAGCCTCTATCAAGAGGATTGAAAGCTTTGGATCGGCATCTGCGAGCCTAGAGGCGACAACACAGCCTGCGGTCCCACCTGTTCAAGTTCGGCCACCGTCAGTGACTATTCGATACGCAAGCTCATGAAAGGGGTGCATACCGCCAGCGATGATGACATCCACCTCCCCTAGGTTCTCTGGGAGCTTCTTGTAGAGACCCATCTTCGATGAAGATAGCAAGGCGGCAATGAGTAACAATCAGGGTAGAATTATGATAATCCCTAGAGAAATTCGGAAGGCTCTGAAGGCAGAGACTTGGATTTCAGACAACTTGGGCAGGCAAGTGAGGACTGCGATAGACGTGAAATTGCGGGCTACAGAACGGAGGGAGGGGAGGCAGATAAGCCGTCAAATCTGCACTGTAAACAGAGTAGGAACACGCAGTGACTGTGGGCTGTGAGTAAACTCGAAGACTGGCAGCAGTGGCTGCGGTACCAACAAACTCGGTCCAGCAGTGCCGTGGGATCTCGAGGCGTTTGCCCACACATGGTGATCTTGACGGAAATCTACGGCCCCCGGCCCCCAACGGCCGAACCCCTCACCGGTGTGCCAGAGGCGGCATGGTAGGATCAGCTGAGAACGGTGCATCTAAATGGAACGTGAAAAGGTTGTCTGGCCACTTCGCGAGCCAACCGACTCACCCCGCTCCTTGGACTGAAAAATAGAATGAACGATGCCACGGAGAAATCGTGAAGCGGCGAGATCGACACAGAATAATGCCTGAAGCGGTCATATCAAGGGCATCTGGGCAGCTGCATGACTGTTGGTTGAAGAGCAATGTAACACGGTGCACAGAACGTACAGTGACAAATCCGGCCGGCAAACACGGTCCGAATAGAGCCTGAATACTTTGGGGGCCAAAAGTAGGCTCTACTCAGAGGCTTATCCCCGTCCAGCGGCTAGACATGCATTGATGAGACCCCCATGCCAAGCACTTTATTGATCGGTAAGTGAGCCGCCCGTGGGGGAAGATTGATGTGGTGCCCTGGACAACATCATTTGATGAGGTTGCGACGTACCTACACTAGGTAGTAACGTGCATCAACGTAGCCTTGTGCAAGACCGATGTCTCGTGCTGTTGGCGTGAATAATCGTAAGATACTCACCCGTTGGCTGCAGCAGCAACTCGTGTCTCGTGGTGGTTGTACATCAATATAACGTCGGAGCTAGGCAGCAGTGTGTCTTGGAAAATGTATGTCTTGGCAGTGATATCTGATAAGCTGTGCAGGCAACGATATTCATCCGCACCCTTTGAAGCCCCCATGCGCAAGTAGTACAGCCCCTTTTGTGCTGGGAAGCTTGCCTCAAGCCGACTCATCAGAGTCATCATACTCTTCTACGGTCTTAGACGGCGCTCGTAGCAGTCGCTCCTCGTTCCTCCAAGCCGCCTTCAACCAATCCATCAGACAATATGCCCAGTGATAAATACAATATAATATGGCGACGGCGAGGTAGTTCTGAAGGAAATTCCCGTAGAACAGGCTTTGTGACCAATGCAGGGCCGAAAATCTCAGTACCTTCTCCTCCCATTCTGCAAGGCCAATCTTCCCGTTCACGTAGTTTGTAGTCGTCAGCGCGTGATAAGCCGCTTGAGATGCGCTGAAGGCCGTGTGCGGTCGAAAAAGGGACAGCGCGTCGCCTATGAGCAGGACACGGCCATCTTCAAATGCGGCATGGGGTGAGCAGTAATCGGTGATAAGCTGAACGAACGGGCGCTCTATTTTGCTGATCACCTCCAGGAAATGTGCTGGAAATGGGATGGCCCGAGCATCATTGACGCGCTGCTCCCAGACCTTCGGTTGAACGCGTCCAGCTGGGACGATGTAGCGGTGCCGATGCCCATCTACTCCGTCTGTCATAATAGACTCCAACTCAGACGCAGGCTCGTTCGTATACCACAGGAAGTTGAGGTACCTTTCGCCAGGTTGAACGGATCCATGCTGTCCAGGGATCATATATACCAGACAGTGTTGGTTCCCAGCCATGCGGTGCATGGTCACGCTACGTCTGAAGAGTTGACGCGCTGAGATGGAAATTTCGGATTCAGGCACAGTCCCTCTCCATGCAATATACCCAACATATTTTCTCTCAACGGATGGGAGATATCTTGCCCGGAGCGACGAGTTAGGTCCGTCTGCAGCAATTACAAGGTCGAACTCCCTTGTGGAAACCTTCTGCGTCTCTCTATCTCGGAACTCCAACAGAAAACGGTCATTGCGTTCTTGGTCGACTCTGCGGCTCAAGGTCAAAATCTCGTGGCGTGGCAGAAACGAGACAGGGCCGTCCTCAGGCAATGTCGGAGGGGTCGTGGGGTACCATTCGCTCCTGTAGCCGTCAAACAATGAACGAAGTCGAAAGTAGAGAGAGTCCCAGTTTGTGATGTCGCGTTGAACGTTGACGAGGATCTTTAGTGATCCATCCTTCCTCAAGAGTTGCACTCGATTGCTTCTTTGAGTGAACAACGGTTCGCCGTGACGGTCATGGCGTACCCGCCAATCGTCACCGTCTTTCCCCAAACAGACGCCTGCCATATGGCTCTGTCGCTCGTTGTCTTCTTTTTCGAAGATCGTGATTTCATGGCCGGCATGCTTGAGGGCGATTCCGCACAGCAGACCTGCTAGAGAGCCCCCAACCTGCTTAGGTGTGAGCTTTTCGAACTTGTTATTACAGTCTCTTTAGATGGCATTGGGCTCACGATGCTAATCCTCAACGGCTTTCCACTTGGCTTCGAGTCCATACCTCCCAGATTTTGGCACCTAGTTATTCCCAACAGTTGTATGTCGCTAAGAGAACTTTGCTGGAGTAGATTGGAGATACATTCACGGCTGACTCCAGGAGCGTTCACTTGGTTCGCAGGCTGTCCAGAACGCATATTCCTGATCTTCAACCGGTGCCTATAGCATGGTCACATGCCAATTCTGCCTGGGATCTCTTGCTTCGTGCCAACGATTGCTATCGCTGTATCCTTGCATCGTGATCGGCGGATGTGGACCCAGGGCTCCAATGCTTTCGCAATCCCTGTTGAACTTCGTGCCGCAAGCCAAGTAATTTAGCCGCATCGTTGGCATCGGTCTACACAGTATACAGTAGTGTCAATTATATTCTCTCCAGGATGCTGACCGACCCCACCCAAATGCGATGCGTAAGAGGCACAGCGGACAGAAAAAGGACTGCAACCACAACATGCACTTATGGGGCTTGGGTTGCGGGCCTGGCAGGGGAAGGGCCTTGTTGCGGGAGGGCCACTCGCGCCACTGGCGTAAATGTCGAGGTTGCCTCGTTGCCCAAGAGCCCGAGGGAGGTGACCGATCTATAGACAGGGGAGGGGCCTCTTCACCAGTGGGTCATTGGCGGCTATACACTGGAGAACAGCAACTTGGCGTGCTGTGCCGCACCGCGGAGGGTGACCGGTCAGCCGTTCCGATGTACGGTGTGAGGGCATCACTGTGCAGGTCTCACGCATTTAGAAAGCTGCTGTAGATTGCGACGTAAGATTGTTGGCTCCTTTCTCGGAACACCTATCAGATGAGTCTTTCTAATAATTGTGACTCTGCGCGCGCAGTTTACCCCTTCAGGAAGTCTGCTCCCGTGCCAACTGCAGTGTCCGCTGCACCACATGAGCCGCACTAGTGAGGTCGTCCTGGCTTCGTGGAAATTCATGGCCACCACTGTGCACGAGAGTGGAGCGCAGTACTGGGTCGCACATCTCGCTGATGCCCAGGCCTCCTTTGGGGGCCGATTCGTCGTTTGCCCCCCAAATATGCGCTGTCGGGATCGAGATGCGACCTGTATCCCTGTCCTGACTGTCCAGACCGAGGTACGCCGCTTCGTTGGCATTGTTGGCGCTAGCGACAAAAATCCCAAATTTGAGTGGAGTTTCTTGGCCGCGACGTTTCCTCTCCAGAAGGTACAGCGCCGCCAAGACTGCTCCTGCCGAGAACCCAATGACACCGTCGAAGGGGCCCTCAGAGGCGATGTAGGTGTCAAGAAGTTCGATGGATTCATGCAGGGTCGAGAGCTTATCCGGGTCGTAAAATCCGAAGTATTGGCTCCCAGGTGAGGAAAGGGCTTCGATACCTGAGTTGTGACGGCTGGATTAGATTTTGTTTGCCACAAATGAAGAAGCTGTGGATGAAGGATGCTAGTAGTGTTTGTTTGCTCACCTGGGACTCGTGAAGATAAAGGAGCCCCGAATGCACCTTCTACGAACTCATAATCGAGCTCCTCCTCAAGCTCGTGCCTTAAAGGTGCTGCAATTCCACAATCAGCATTGTTGGGAGTTATGAGCTCATCAATGAAGTATCATACCAATTTGCATCTTCAGGACCTTTGAGTGGAAATCAGTTAGCTCTTTTGTCATTGATCGAGTGAGATGGTCGATTTGTAAATATGACACAACTTAAATGAAGCACACCTCATTATTAGTTCCATTCCCGTGCAAGCAGAGGAGCTTCATGATGTTTTTTTTGTCCTTGATAAAATTTCAATATCGCTTGTGAATATTTGAGAATGCCAGATCGTCGTGCTGAATTTCACATGAGAGGATGAAAAGTATGTTTCCCGAGGATTTGAGGGTTGGGCGGGCTCTTTATAAGTACCTAGGTACTTAGGTACTCGAGGCACTGCTGCACCAGGCTACTATTTTAGCACGCCACAAGCTTTACCTGACAGCTATTCATTTGCTGATATGAAAACTGAATGCAGAGGAAACAGCTCTTCTCAGAATTAATAAGGGTTCCATTGAAATTATTATACTCAAGAAGTCCAAGCAAGCTCAATCCAGAGCACTCGAAAAACGTTGCAATACAAATGATTTACCAAAAGTCACTGATGTGGTTATATACATGTACCTTCCCGCAACCCACCCAGCTCACCTGCAATTCGACATCACATCAGAAGTCCAGTCACCGACTCTAAGCATCTAATTCTAATTTCTCGCGCTTCATGAACAGTGCTAGGACGAGGCCGAGAGCTGAGCCAGCAACGTTCAGGTAGAAGTCCTTGGCTACGTTCCTGGCAATAGCTTCCAGAACGCGAGGTCGAACTTCAGGACTGAGGTCCCGGACGAGTGATGTTTTGGCACCGTCGATAGTTGCTTGAATTGTTTCTCGCGGAACGCCGGGCAGGATAGCGGATATGTCCGCCGTCGCGCCGTTGAGGAAGACCGTTGTGGCGATGCCGAGGGACAGGGCCAGACCAGCCATCTGCGCACAGCTCATGAAGGCGGTGGCTTCTGGAAGAGCAGTGGGACGAGTGCGTCGAACCTTGATCTGAGCCACGGTGTACCCAAGTTGCATGATTGGCCCACAACCGACACCTTGAAGAATGGTGTAGCCACAGATGGCCCCACGAGAGGTATTGTAACTCATAGTCGTGAGTAAGCCGTTACCAATGAGTTGTAGAGATGCGCATGCAGCAAACCAAGGCATGTATACCGGGTATTTGTTGAAAATTGGGCCGGACGCTCCGCCGGCGACGACGCACGCAATAACAAAAGGAATGGTGTATGCCGCTGAGCGCAGCGCATGGTCGCCGTATGTGAATTGGAAGAAGAGGGGAAGGGAGTAGATGGTCACAACCACATTTGCGATTGCGAGAGAGCCCCAGCAGAAGAATATGACCATCTCCCAGTCACCCACGAACTGAACGGGGAAGACCCGCTCTAGGGCGAGCAAAGTCCACCGCTGTTGGACACAGAACGCAACCCAGATCACGGCGGTTGCTACGTATAGTCCAATCATCTGGGGGCTTCTCCAGTCGTACAGTGCTCCACCGAACCCAAGAACCATGATGATTGTGACGGTACCGCCCAGGAAGAGAGCGGCGCCGAGGTAGTCGACACGCTTTGCCCGGCTCCAGAAAGTCCCTTTGGTAGGTGCAGGCGACGAGGGGACCAGAAAGATGCATGCTGGTGCGGCAACTGCAGCAACACACAAGTTGATATAGAAAGCCCATCTCCAAGTAGCGCTGGAGTCAGCAAATGCGCCGCCGATAACAGGACCCATGATCGTGCCCAGGCACCAGCACATTCCGACGTAGTTCAGATAATTGGCCCTCTCGGCTTCCATGGTCATGGCTGACAGGATACTAGAACAAGTCCCGGTATGAGCTACATTTTCGAGAAATGGCTGAAGGGGCGGATTGCAAGTGAATGAAGCGCCGTCAAATTGACAATGCTCCTCAAGGGCTTTACTGACTTCATGGTTCCGACGTACACACCCGACCCTCCCCAACCAGCAATAGTCCGACCAGCAATGACAGCTTCGATGGACTGCGCCGAACCAATCAACGCGGAGCCAACTTCAAAGATAAAGAAAGCGGCCAAATACAGAGTCTTGTTGTTGAAGTAATTGTAGAGTCTCCCCCTATTGGAAGCATGAGCAGAGTTCAACCGGCATGGAGAAAAGGACACACGTACCATAATGGGTTCATTCCTACTTCTCCCATGGGGTACGAGACGGACAGCCATGTCAGCCATTCGACACGGTTTCCAAACGTCTCGATCATGCTGGGACGGACATTTGCCGTCACGGTGTTATCCAGTGCGTACAAGAAGGTTGACGAAAGAACAGAGAGAACAACGACAGCCCATCTAGCACCTTTGATTGTGCGCTCGGGCTTGTCGTGGTGGTCAAGCTGGGCCTCCAGGACACCGCTGTTGACCTTGTCGCCATTTGGACTGATGTCCGTGGACACGTCTTGCTGACCAGGCTCTGACAGCTTCTCGGGGCTTGGTGTGGAAGACATGGCAGGTCTAGTGCGATGGAAAGCCCGGTGGAAAGATGGGACCAGAAGCCAACGATTCCTCCCGCATGGGTGCCGAACCTTGAGGATGAAGGAACAGATGCGCCATGCACTCCGTAAAAAGGAAGCAGAGCACCGATGAAGCCACTCGTGTCATCTTCTTGGGCAGGGGATACATGCAGTTGGTGCCTGTACGACCAATCTCGTCGCTCTTGGTTACACCTGACGGGTGCATCGCTCGAGGCCCCTGGCCATTGGGCGGCACAGCCCTCCAACAGGCACCTTTGCATATAAGTACCCAGTGAAAATTAGACTCTATGAATATAGACGTACTAGAGAGTATACCTATGGAATTCGGCTATGGAATTTGGTTAGCTGCAATTATTTTTATAGCTGCTGGGGCCCCCTGGCCCCGTATTATACTGTTAGGGTAGATTTTTCTTAGCGCTATAGATTATTGCCACTTGGCTGTATACTTTTTGTTATATTTATATTTAAATAGCGCTAAACCTTAAGTAAATGTGATACTGCTTATTAAAAAAAATAAGATATAAATTGCGTTAATTATTATAATAATATAAAGCCTAATATTAAAGCTTATAATAATATATATATTATATTTATTAGATTTTAAATATCCTTAGAATATATTTTTTATTTAAATAAATTTATTATAGTTAGAGATATCTGGTGAAAATTAAGTATTGAATAGATATAGTAATTTATTTAACCTTTAGCCTTAGGATATTATTATTAACGCAATATTATAATATAGCTTAAAAAAAATAAATATTAAAGATTAGCTTAATAAGATAATCCTTAATATTTATTTTTCTTTTTTTTAAGTATTATAGTTATTATATAGTGGTGTAGTGGGTATTTAGTGTTGATTTAATGATTATATTTTTGGATTATTTAATCCCTTTAAAGCTTATAAATTTAAAAATAATATATATATAAGGGTAAGTAAATCTTTATAAATTAGAATATAATATTTATATTAATATTAATTAAGTTGAAAGATTTTTAGGTTTAAATATATATTAATGTAGATATTAAATTAATTGCTTTTTATATATTTCTTTAAATATATATATTATGTTAGGTATTATTGTTATGCTTATATTATTTAATAATATAAGTGATAATGAGTATAGCTTAGATGGAAGTATAATTAAAGAGCTTTTGGCTGGCTTGAATAGCTTGCTTAATAGAAGCTGAGTACTTTGCTCTTTATTTAATAATAATAATATTAAAGATAAAGACTTAGTAGCTTTAGATAGTTAGCCTGTATTTTTTAATAATTTAGGTATATATAATGTATTATAAGAGTTATATTACTAGATATTTATTTTAAGCGGCTTAGGATAAATATCTAGTAGTATTATAGCTATAGGTTAGCTAGTAGCTATAATATGGAATTAATATAATAATTTTATTCTTAAGTATTTTATAGAGTTTCTATTAGTTAATTAGGATAATATTAACTTTTTTATTTAAGTGTAAATTGAATTTATTATTAAATTATTAAAAAGCTTATTTAGCTATAATAATGTATTTAATGAGAGTATAAGTAACTTAGATATCCTTTTAAGGTATATAAAGTGGCTCTTTATATAGCTTATAAGTGATATTATATTATTATAAGTAGGCTTATATATTAATTTCTTTTAAGCTGTTTTTATTTATATAGCGTTATTATGCCTTTTTAAAGGGCGGGAGTTTAAATTAAAATAGGTTAAGATTATATTCTATATTATCTTTAAGAAAGGCGATATTATTTTTATTATTAAGATAGAGTTTAATAAAAATATTATTTTCTAATTCCTTATTATTATTATAGGGAAGATTACCCTATAGATTATACTTTTTATTATCTTAGTTAAAGCTTATTGTAAGTAAATATATATATTTATAAGTATTAAGTTAATTCTACTGGATAAGGATTTTTATATTTAGGACCTTAATATATTTAAATATATTGGTAATAATGAGTTTATATATATTTTTATAAGCCTTAAGATTGCTATTAATAATTATATAAGGAAGATCCTTTAAATTAGCTTAGGTAGTATATTTAGCTGCGTTATAATTAATAAGCTTTATATAGTATATTAATAGAAGTTATTTTAAAGGGAATTCATTATATTAAACTACTTATAACCTTTCCTTTATAGCGATACCCCTTTCTTTAGCTATATAATAATCCTTTTAAAGGATGCTGAAAAGTTTATCTTTTAATATAAGGGCTTTTGGTATATAGGTAGCGATAATGATTGCATAAGATTTATTAAAACCTCTATTAATTACCTTAAGATTAAGCTATATATATAGCTCCTTATGGAAGGGTATATATTTAATTTTTATTAATTTAAATTCCTTATAGGGCTTATTAACTTAGCTAACCTTTAATTATTTATTATAAAGGCTATTGTTTATATAAATAATATTAATATACTTAGTAAGGTGAGAGCCGTGCTATAAATATATCTATAGCTATAGGGTTATAATAGCTAAGCTATAATTAAGGCTATTAGCATATATTATAGTAATATAAATAATATTAATAAAGCAGCCTTAATAGAGGAGTTTTTAAGCCTTAACTTAGCCGTTTAATTAGTTCTTGCTATTATTATATTAAGAATAAGTATTAATATCCTTAATATTAAAATAGTTATATAATAAGGCGTTCTTCTCTTTAAGGATTTTATAAATTAATTTTAATAAGAAGGATGGGCTATTAAGAATGAATAATTTAGCTATATTATTTAGTTTATATTTTAATATTTTTTTAAGGACTTTATTAAGGTTATATTAAATATAGTTTTAAGGATGGAGCAAGACTTAAGTGATATATAGAATAAAAAGCTGGGATATTAAAAGAAAATATTTATTTTATTATTAAGTATTGGCAAGGGAATTAAGGTTATAGCTAATGATTTATATATCTTTTAAAATAAAGAAGATATCTTTTTTAACCTTATTATTATAAATAAGCCGGGTGATGATGTTAATTTATTGGTAATTATAGGAAATTTAGTAGCTATAGATAATGATATTGATAATATAATATTTATAAAATTAGAAGTAAATATGGCATTAAATTAAAACCGGTATAAAAGATGCTATATATAATACTTTAAAGATATTGTTTATAATATTTGTTAATATATATATATAGCTTAGAAGATAATGAATAAAAGGGTATATTAATATCTTCTTATATATTTTAACTTTATTATTAATTTTATTAATTTTAGTTATTTATAAAAGTAGAAGCTAGTATTTATATAAAAGGATATAAGCTAATAATTATTAAGCTAAGAATTTAAGTATTATAATTATTATATATTTAGTATTTTAAAGCTTATAAATAACCCGCTAAAGAAATAATAGCTTAAGAAATTTAGTATTATAATGCTGATTAGAAAATAATTTAAAAGATTTAATAAGTAATATAAGGAGAAGGTTAATATTTAAATTTTATTATAAAAGCGAATATATATTATACTTAGTATATAATTTATATTAAATAACCTGTAATTTAGTTTAACCTAAGCTATTAAAATTAATTATTAGGTTAAATATAATGAGCCTTTATTTTAAATTATTGATTATCTTATTTAAGTAGTACTAAACCTAGATATATAAAGGTTTAAGGAGTAGGGTTTATAATTTTTTATTAATAAGTATGTTGTATAGCTGCTAGCTATTAAGCAAGCTTATAATAATAAGCTTATTAATTATAAATAATGAGAAAAGGCTGTATAGAAGAAGGCTGAAAAGCAGGCCTAATTAGCTATATATTGGAAAGTAAGCCTTTTTAATATATTATTATTGCCATAGATAAACATTAAGCGACCTAGGGCTATAATTAATACGCCCCTAGGTAAAAGCCCTAAGATGTAGCTATTATACTTACTATAGCTATAGCTCTTTTAGGGATAAATGCCTACTTTCTATCTAGGTGTTTATATTGCAATAAGTATAAGCAGCCTATTATAAAAATAATATTAATATATAATAATGCTTATTATTAGCAGCCTTTAATATATTAATTTTAGCTATCTTAAAGGCTATTATATATAGCCCCTAAATTATTATATTTAATAGGATTAATGGTTATAATAATTACTAGGGCCGCTATTATTTAATGTATATAATATAATTGTTTTTCCTAGATATTATGATTAGTATTAAATACTTAGAGAATATCTAATTAGCCTTATAATACTAAAGTTATTATTATTATTTAGTATAGATAATTAGAGCTTATTATTAATATATAATTTGCTAAGGTTGCCAATCTAGTTATATATTTAAGAGTTGCTTTTTATAGATTTAAGAATAGAGTATTATTTAAGTTATTTAAGTAATATTTATAATAGCTTTAATATATAATAGCTAGGATAGTAATTAGAGTTATTATTTTATATTATAATATTTATAATTTTATGAAATAGTGATTTATTTATATAAAATTCCTAGGAATTACTACTAATAACTAAGCGATATTATTTTATTAAATAAGGCCTTTATTAATTTTATATTAAAGAGGATAAGGCGCCTTAAAGGCTATTTATTTAATATTATTAATAATCCCGCTAATAAGGTTACAGATATAAGTTTTAAACCATTCAGTTATAGTAGGACCAATAGGGCTAGTAGGATTAGTAGGATTAGCAGGTCCTTAAAGGCTATTTATTTAATATTGTTGACAACCCCGCTAATAAGGTTGTAAATATGGTTTTTAAATTATTTAGCTATGGCAGGACTGGCAGGGCTAGCAGGGCCAGCAGGGCTAGCAGGGCTAGCAGGGCTAGCAGGGCTAGGGGGGCTAGGGGGGCGGGGGGGGGCGGGGGGGCTGGGGGGGCAGCAGAATCAGGAGGATTAGCAGGATTAGGAGGACTAGCAGGGCTAACAAGACCAATAGGTCCTTAAAGGCTATCTATCTAATATTATTAATAACCCTGCTAATAAAATTATAAATATAGTTTTTAAATTATTTAATTATAGTAGGATTAGCAGGACTAAAGGAGGGGGTAAGAGGATTAGGAGGCGCTTAATTTTTTAAATAAGGTCTATATAAGCAAAGGTATCTTTTTATAATACTATTAACTAATTAAGAGTTATATAGCCCTTTTTAATCTTATATAAATAAGGAATAAAATAATATAATATAAAGTATAATAAGGTTTTAAAGTATTGAAATTATATATATAACTTAATAAATTATATAGCTTTATTAATATTATTTTAAGCTATAAATATTAATTAATTATCTTTTTAAACTTATTATTAAGCTAATTCTACTTATAGATTATATTTTTAAGGCGTTATAGCAGCTTAATAATATAAAATTAGCTTTATAGCTATAAGTTAAATCTATAGCTATAAAATATTATAACTATATATAATAAATTAAATTTTTTTATAAATTTTTAAATTTATTATATTAATATTATAATAGTTAAATAGGCTATAAGATAGCAAGATAGTGAATTAGATTCAGCCAGGATAGCTAGATAAGGCGTTAAATAAGAGCCAGATTTAGGAGTAAATGCTAAGATAAAGGGCTAGATAGCTGCTAGGTTCTTATTAGGATGGCAAAATGGCAATTAGATGATAGCTAAAACGGCTAGATAGCGATTAAATAATGGTTAAAATAGCCGGATAACTATTAAATTTTTATTAAGATAGCTAAATAGCTCCTTAATTTTTATTAAGATAGCTAAATAGCAGTATATTTTTTAGCTTAAATAGCTAGATAGCAGCTAGGTTTTTAGCTTAAATAATAATATAGCGGCTAGGTTTTTAGCTTAAATAATAATATAATAGCTAGATTTTTAGCTTAAATAGGATAATAATAGTAAGCTTTTTAATTTAAATAATAATATAATGATTAGCTTTTAAAATAAGATAAGATAATAATTAAAAGCTTTTAATAATTATAAGGGTAATAATATTTAGCTTTTAGTAATTATAAATATAATAATAGCTAGCTTTTAATAATTATAAAGTTAATAATATTTAGCTTTTAAGATTATAATAATAATAATAACTAACTTTTAATAATTTTAAAGATAATAATAATTAGCTTTTAATATTTATAATAATAGTAATTATTATTTTATAATAATTAATATAATATAAAAATAATAATAATAATATATAAGGGTAAAACTAAAATCTATTATTTAATGAATATACTTATAATTATAAAATGCTTATTAGCTACAGAGGCTGAGTAAAGATTATAATTTATTTATTTATATAAGAAAATATCTAAGTTATAAATAGCTAATTAAAACTTAATTACACTTTATTTACTACTTAATTCCTCTTTATTTATTATACCTAATGCCTTATTATTAATATTATCCTTTAATTTATTTTATATTACCTTGCTAAGGGCTTATAGCTATATAATAAGGGCTATTTATTTATTAATAAGCTTTATTATACTTTGTTTATTATATTTCTTAATAAGATTTTAATAATAAGCCTTATTTTTTAATGGGCTAGATAGGGTATAGCTAATAAGCTTCTTTTATTAGCTTAGGTATAAAGAATAATAAAAGCTCTAATAGTTTTAATTATAATTAGTATAACTTTAGATTAGCTAATTATTAATAATAAATATAATATATATTGGGCTAAATTAGTGGGTATAGCTTTTACAGCTATATATATTATATAGGGTTTTAGCCTTAATGCTGATAATATAGCTAATTAAGGAAAGTATATTGCTATTATTTAACTTAAACTAGGTATTAATTATAAAGTTGCATTATTATATTAATAGGTAGTATATAAAGGTAATAATAATATTATTAAGATAATATTAGTTAAGAGTTTTAATATCTTACTTAATAACCTAATTTATTTTAATTAAAATAGATAAATTAATGTTATTAAAGTTATATAGATTATTAATAATGTGAGAATCTTTAACTATTAAGCTAGATGTAGGGGAAGTAATATAGCATAGCTTTTTAAATTTTTTAATAGCTTTTAAGGTAGGAAAAGCAGATATTATATAACTAGCTGATATAAAGGCCCTGGTATTATAAGTATAAGCAGGCAATTTAAATTATGCTTGATATTAATATTTTACTAAGGAAGGTATGCTATTAATATTTAAAGTATATTTATACTTAAGGCTAAGCTTAGATATAGCTGCCTTTTTAAAGGTATATAATATAGGTGTTATAATATATATTAATAGCTATAAAAAAAGTAGCAGCTATAGATATTAGTATTTATTAGTTGTTTTTTAGGTAAAGTAATAAATAGTTAGAGTTATTAAATTATTATTAAAAGAATTAAAAAGAGGAGTAAAATTATTAAATTAATAGATAATATCCTTAATATTAAAGGCTATAAATTGCTTTTTTTTTTAACTCTTTTTAGCCTGCTTAGGGATCTTAGGATCGCCCTTACTTATTATAATAAGAGGTATGGGTGGAGGAGAATTTAAGATTATATTAATGGATTTATTAATAAATTTAAAACCCTTTAGCTTATAGGCAAAACTTTACTTTAATATAGGTATAGGGGAAGGTATATAGGTAAGCAAAGGGATAGGCGTAATACTAGGTAAGGAAAGTAGCGTAAGGCCTTAAAGCTCTGTAGCTTTATTATAAATTATAGCTATAAAATTATAGCTAATAATTTTAATACCTATAAGGGTTAAATAATAAATATAATTATATAATATAAATATAAAAACTTATGGTATTCTAAATAAAGGTAATAATCTTAATATTATTTAAACTATAAATTATTATTAATTATAGCTTATATAAAATAAAATTACTAAATAAACATTTTATCCTTAAGGGGGCTATCTTCTTTATTCTTATTAATTTAAAAGGAGTTAATAAAAGCATTATATAAAGAGGTAAGAATATTAAGTGGACTAATATGGCTATTCTTATTACCTAGTTGAGTAAAATAATTGTAATAAAAAATATAAATCTTTTATTATAGGCTAATATTAAGGATATTTATTATATTTTGTAGCTTTAAAAGTATAAGGTCGCCTTTAATATAGGGAGATTTAAAAATAGTTTTATAGGTATTATTATAATTTTAAAGCTTAATATATAGCGTGTTATATTTATTATATAAATTTACGCAGCTGGAAGTAAATGCTATAGTAAATAAATATAAAAAATAACTTATTTTTAATATAAATAAATAAAGGAAGTAATAAATAATAAAATATAGATTAGCGAGAAAAAAAGTAGCTAATTAGGTTGGAGGGTATAAGGAAAGGAAGGAAGTTTATAAAATAAGCTAGGCATAATAGGTTAATAAATATTAGGCTGCTTAGGTTAGTGAAAGGATTATTATTAATTAATGGGTTACCTAGGTAATTATCATAGCTATAATTCCTGCGGTAGCTATAGCTTCTATAAATATAAACCTATTACCTTAAAAAGCTTTTTAAAATAAAAAAATATATTTATAAATATTTAAAAAATAGCTTAATTACCAATCTATTTATATATTAAATATAGCCATTATAGTTAAGGTATTAAGTTAATATCCCCGTTAGTATTAAATATATTAAATAGATCCTCGCTAGTAAAGGTTACTTAAGGATTCAGAGGCTCGCCGTAATTAATAATAATATTAATATTATCGCTTTTATTAAGTTAATTATAATATTTAAAGTTAATATTTTGCTATATTTACTGAAAAGGGTTATTTTTAAAAGTAATATATATATAATTAAAGTTATTAACTTTACTTTATATAATATTAGTATTCTTATTTATAAAATTATAAGCCTTAAAAGGGGATTATATAAAAAGCTTCTTTTTTGTAGCTGCTAAATAATATAATATCTTCTCTTTATTAATAAAAAGGCTTGCTAAGATATAAACCTTAAATATAATAAAAGCTATTAAGTGATAATTGCTATTACCTTAATTAAAATTATATTTAAAGGCTTATTTAATTATAATTGAAAATATTATTATAAATATATTGATAATGAAAGTATGCTGTATATTATACGTTGAGTTTTTATATATATAGATATCTTTTATAAAACTGCTATTTATATACTTAAGAAATAAATTAATTAGCTTTTAAGATTTGCTAAATATTATATATTTAATAAGCTTATTTATTAGGATAATATAAATTAAGGTATTTTTATTGATTTTAAGCTGTAAAAGCTATAAGAAATAAAGTATTAGCTTCCTATAATTATAATAATTAGTATTATAAAATATAGGAATAAGGTATAATATAAGTTGTTATAATAAATTAATATTATCACAATATATAGCATAATGAAGGTAGATAAGCATATAGATTATTTACAATAGATAATATTGATTTCTAAATTATATATTTATAACTTCTAATAGTGGCCATATAATAAATTCAATTAAAAACGGTACCCCTTACTATACACTTAAAAAAAGGTTTTCTTGCATAATACTACTAATAATGCCATCTTATTATTCCCTAAATATAATTTTCAGTACTTTGCTAATAATATTAATTATAATAGTATCTTTAAATATACTGCTTAGGTTATAATTTTAATTAATATCCTATTTAATAATACTTATAGCTGCTTCATTTCCTATAGCTATATTAAATCATTTTAATAGCTTTATTATATTAAGATATACTATTTAGTAGATAATAAGAGCTAAAATATGCCTTTAAAAGCTATAATAAAGGAATAAGAAAAGATAATAATACTTTATATTATTAAGAGTATTATTTATATAAGATTAGTGGCTAAAGAACTTTATATTATAGTTTAGGATAGCATAATTATTATAATTTATTGGTCCTTTAAAGCTATTAGTAGCTTAGAATTATAATATAATAAGCTTTATATATATCTACTTTATATATTATAATATAAGTATAGGAAGAAGCTATTGTTAGCAAGAGAATATGCTTTAATTAAAGCTCTAATATATTTTTATATTTTATATAAATTATATTATTTTTTAGTTGCTATATATAAGGTATAAGTGAGTAAAATTTAATTCCTGCTAGAGCCGATTAGTATCTTCTTAGTTCTATCCCTTTTTATTAAATTATCCTTAAAAGATTTCCTTATAGATATTATATATATTATTTATTATATTCTTGTTAGTAATAATGGTTAAGAGTATAATATTATATATATTTTTTATTAGAATAATATTAATATCGGGGAATATTAATTTTCTATTTATATTCTTTAAATTGTTGCTACTTTATGCATTTATAATAGCCTCCTTAATATTTAAATAAAATATATCTTGTGAAATATATATTTTACTTTTTTAATTAAAAATTTATATAAGAAAATAATTAGGAAATATATAATATAATATATTTTATATAATATATTTCATAAGCTTTTAATAATTTAGTAGGGGCTTAAGATATTATTATAATTACTTTTTCTTAAAAGGGGTAATAAAATAAAATATAAATTAAGTAATACTAAGCTTTATGGGGTTAGGATTGAGATATATAGATAAAATAAAATAAAGTATAGCTATTATAAGATAGTATATAACTATAGAATATCCTGCTTAAATATCTTTATATATCTCCTAAAAATTAAAGTTATTATAAATAATAATGCCAGCTGGATTATTATAAACTTACTTAATAATTATTTATAATTAAATTAGCTATACTACAATTATAAAAAGAATAACAACTATATTAATTTACTTTCATAGCATTAAAAGCAACCTTCCTTTAGCTATTAATAATATTATATAAATCGCATATTCCTAAGTTATTAAGGGTATTAATAACTTAGCGAGGCATATATAATGAATATAAATATTAGCTAAATATATTCCTTAAGAAACCTCTCTTTTAGGATGAGTATAATCTTATAATAAAGGAGCTGATAACTTATATTCGCTGCTTATAAAGATGAGTTGCCTTCTTCCTAAATTAATAGCTATGCTTAATAGAATAATGATAGTGAAAAAGCCGCTTAAGTAACTTAAAAAGCTTAGGAGCATTTTACTTAAAAGTAATGCTATATTAATTAATTTCTTTCTCTAGCTATTTAATATTTATAGCATTTTTAATAAATATAGCTAGCTAATTTAGGAAGCATTTTAATAAATCGCTAATATTAAATAATTCCTTGCTAATAAGCTTATGTAGTTTATATTAGAGATTATTTATATGAATGATATCTAGATTATTAGCTAAATAGAATAATATTTCTTGCCACTTATAAGTAATTTAAATAGCAGGTATAAAAATAAGATCTTTTAAAAGCTAACTTATTAATTTTAATGTATTAACTCATATATAAGTGATATGATTTATAAGGGAATATAGCGTATAGGCCTTTAAGTTAATAATTACATAAAGGAAGTTAAGATAATTGCATTATTAAATATAATTATATTATATATATCTCGTTTTTTTAAATATATTAATATGAAATATTAAGTTAAAAAAAGGGTATTTTAAGGAGGGTTCCTAATTAAGGGTAATATCTTTATTATTTAAATTATTGTTAAATAAATTATCTTTATTATTATAATGGGTTATTGATATATTTGTTTAAAAAGAAGTATTTAATAATTAAAGAGGAAATTTAAATATATTTTTAAATTATAGGCTATTTAATAATAAGTTGCTTAGCTGGCTGCTGGATGGGATATTATCTTCTTAAGTGTTATTGAGTAATTCTGTTAAGGGCTGGCTTTGCTATAATGCCTAGGGGGTTATTAAATTATTTTTAGGTTATCTAAGTAGCGGTGATAATATTTAAGAGAAAGATAGTGGCTTTATTAAGGGGGAATTTAATAAGTTGAGCATAAGTAATAATATATATACGCTGTATGTATATGGTAATGTAGGTATAATAATTAATAGCTATATAAATTTTAGTAGCTATAAAAAATATATATATATTTTATAATGTAACCTTTGATAGTAAATAGCTTAAAATTAAAGGCTAAGTTGGATATAATATAATTAACGTTATTTTAAAGTTTATAGTATTTAGAGTGATTATTAATGCATCAGCGTATAAAAGTATTTTTCAATTATTATATTTATTCGCGATTTGGTGTCATTTAGATTTAGACTTATAGGTAGTGACCCCTCCTTTTCCCCCTATATAATGATAATAGTTAATAAAATATGATAGTTATATTAAATTTGTAATGGGAGGGATTATCATTGAGGAGAATAAGGGGGCCCTGGCGTAAGTCGGGGGGGGTATTTCTAAGCGACTTGGTATGGGATTTGGAATTTAGGAGGCACCGGAGAGTCTGAGTTCGCTGAGTCTAGTGAAAATCAGAGTCACACACGGACCGACCACACACCAACCTCTGGAATCTTCGGGTGCGGCGCCGAGCCCCAGGAGCGGGCTGAACCGTTGGATTCGGACCGCTCGCCGAATCTGGCCCCCAACCAGATAATGTCTGACCCATCATAATTGAACGCACAAGGCCCCTGTCCTCGTGGTGGATGCATACAAGCGATCCATACAGCTGTGCAATTCTTTGCACGGCGTGGGGTTGCAATGATGCGTGAGTGTCATCGAACATGCGCGTCTCGGTGGCACAG
The DNA here is from genome assembly GCA_013364905.1 of Diaporthe capsici. NCBI lineage: Eukaryota > Fungi > Ascomycota > Sordariomycetes > Diaporthales > Diaporthaceae > Diaporthe > Diaporthe capsici. Next base: position 1,423,245 of record WNXA01000011.1, read on the forward strand.
TAGATTGCAGACTTGCCAGTTGGTTTGGCCGCGATGAAATATTGTCCATTCGTCGTGCTTGAGAGAAGACTTCGCCGCAAGCTTGACATCACGAGATGCACTTCACTACTACATTCCTCACTCGTCAATCTATTTATAATTGTGGGCAAACAAGTTTTCTGCTTTTCCCTCCCCCTCCTTGCACAATTCGAGAGTTGAGGCATCCCCGAAGCAAGTTAGCGCAATATTTGGGGCGACTGCGGTGCAGCGGTTCAACACAGGTGATTTTGATTGCAGTGGCCTCGGCACAATTCCTCCAGATGTCGAGTAGAGATGACATATCGCATTCTAGCTGGTCTGCCTTCGGGTGACTGGGGTCGTATATGACAGGGGCAGCAATTGGCCAACGAGCAAGGCGACGGTGATGGCGCGAAGGATTGCATAATGCAAACAGGATTCTGGCTGCATGATACAACCAACACAGATTGGCAGAGAGGCCGAAGACTCCTTGGATATCTAGGAAGATATTTCTCTGATGAAGTGATTTGCTTGTCTCCGAACCTTCTGTGATGTGATCTGATCGTGCTGGCGTCCTCATAGGTTCCACCCTATACTTTTCATCTCGCAGCGTCCAGCCCTCGCAGCCCACTGGGCAGAATTTCGAAGACAAGATGTCCACTATGGAGGTGCCGACTGATCCGGCCTACCTTTCCGCCGATCGCAGTGGTGGTCTACAGGCCTTCTGCATCGTCATGACTGTAACGAGTGTGCTCTCGATAGTGCTTCGGTTCCTATCCCGTGGCATAACGCTTCCGCAGACAATACATCAACGCCGCTTTTGGCTCGACGACTGGTTGGCGCTGGCGGCTGTGGTAAGTACTTTCTCATGAGCTCTTCATACCTTTCTGAAATCCTTCGTAATTGCTGACCCACCTGCCTAGCCTTGGATTCTTGCTCAATTGGGTCTCTCCTTAAGTGCGATTCACGATGGGTTTGGTCGCCACCTCTTGACCTTGCCGATGGAAAATCTCGTTCGCATCGCCAAAAATCAGTTCATTGTTTATTTTCTTTACGATGCTGGTCTTTTCTTCACGAAAGCGTCGGCGTTGTGCTTTCTGAAGCGGATATTCCCTTCCAGAGCGAGCCCGACTTGGTTCAATATTAGTATCTGGGTCGGCCATGGTATGAACATAGCTTGGCTCATTGGAATATTCTTCGGAACCTTGTTCATGTGCAACCCGATTGCAAAGAACTGGAACACCACTCTACTAGGTCACTGTGGGTCTACAAGCGATCTCTTCATCGGAAGCGTCGTGCCTAGTGTGGTCATTGATCTCTTCATCCTGATTCTACCCCTACCCAGGCTTTGGGGTCTGCAAACAGGCTTGGGACGCAAGATTGGGATTTTCACTGTCTTCTTGCTCGGTTACTGGTAAGATTCCCATTCTCCAGTGTAGTGACACGTTGGCCGCTAAACTCTGGCCAGTGTCATCGTCGTGTCTCTGGGTCGCATAGTGACTGTGCTTAAGTCCACAGTTGCTCTAGATACAGATATCACTTGTAAGTTCACTTCATCCACTTCCATCTCAACATCTTGCAGCAATACGCAGTGCACACACTTCCGTTTAAGTCCTAACGTTCGTTCAGATGAAGGGGTTCCCGTTGTCTACTGGGTAACAGCAGAGCCGACAATATCCCTCATGGGTGTTTGCCTTCCAGCCTTGTTGCCTCTCGGACGATACCTCATGACCACTTACCTGTCACCTATTGCGAGTCTCGTCAGCCTTCTTGTTTCTACGCGTGGGACTCGAGACAGTAAATCGCAGGGAGATAACGGAGATTTCCCGGGTGCCACTGTTGAATACCAGGGCATGGACACTGGCAAGCGTCAGACGAAGGCATCGACTCGTTTTGCTGCCGCCCCCGATACTGAGAGAGGACATGGACTACAAAGGCTTCCCTCCGTTGAAAGTCAACAATCGATGCTCAGAGTTAGACCCTCTGACGAACAGTTCAGTAACCAGGTCAACATCGGATTAGGAGACCGCACTACTGTCCCGATGCACGCTATTCGAGTTGACAATGATGTCAAGGTCACAGGTGCTATGAGCAACTGGCAAAAGTAGTGCCATCTGCCTCATTGTTTTGAAGTATTGGGACTATAGTTTCTATGTGAATTCATCAGGCAGGATAGCTGGACAGTACATGGACATGTACGGTGGAAAGGGAGTGGGAGGGGAGCTGGGAGACTGGATGGAGATGACCACCACTGTACAATTAGGCACCGGACGCAAGAAATCCAATTTATTTTTCTGCGAATTATTCCACCCAGAAAGACAAGATACACAGAAAGGAATCAAGCACAGTCTTAGGACCAAGACTCATGGGCGTTCTTGGAACAGACCATTCACTTGTTCCAACATGGCGACCCAGCGATAGCCAGCGACCGTATGCAATACACCCACGATCTCAGATTTCTCCATCTTTGAGGAAACGTCCTGCCATGTCTCATAATCAAGGGGTCCAGTGAGCCCAGGCAGAATCCTGCCCAGTCGATAAGCAACACGCTCCTCATCCGTCAGGCCCTGCGGTTCTTTGCCAGCCGTACCATCCTGGTATTGCTCATCTGTCAAGCCGACTTTCGCCGCAGCGCCCTTGTGGGAGTACACAATATATGGCACGTTCAGAACAGATGTGAGCCCTAGGATTGCCAGTTCTCTGTTGCGTGGTTTGACTATGGAAGTGTCATAGACAGTCTTGGCCAGCGTGAAGAATTGCCCGACAAAGTTCGGTGAATAGCTGCGAAGAACGCATCAACAACAAGTCATGAGAGCCTGATTGAAAATAGATGGACAGCCTTACCAAAGTGGCGCGTAACACCCAAGCATTGATTGTCCATCATTGTCCTCCCATTGGAATGGGGGCGGACCGTTGTGCATGGCCAGCAGAGCATCCTCCATCGTTTTCTTGGCATCCGAGACCGGTGCTCCGTTGGTGGGAAATCGAGCAGCCATGGTGTAAGCGATGTTCTTATCACACTGAATTGGGCGTCTGGGCAACAGCGTTTAAGATTATGAGGCGTATACTTGCGACGAAACCAAGGGGAATTCACAAGCTCAAGCGAGGTATTAAGTACACCGTATGCAGTGGAGCCGACCGGGCATGTCATCCTGTAGCGTGCTCAGCCCCCACTGCATACTGTGTAGTATCGGAAGAAAACACAGGGACTAAAAGGCGCAGAAATGTCACGAAGCTAAGTATAAAAATCCTGCATGTGATTTCATGCAGCATTGAGGAGCCAGGGTATAGGTACACAAGTAGGGTTACAATCGCAGACTTGCTCCAGTCTTCGTCAAATGCTGCCAAAGTAGGTCTAGCCCGCAAGCAAGAACGAGGCACAGTCAAACCTGTCCACGAGAAATCATGTTGGTGGCAATGATCACCAACAGCACACAATAGCGTTGGATATCATAAGACCTTGAAAGCAGGTTCAATCCAGGTGTAGACATCTTTCAAGTTGGGATAATAATGGCCGGTTCGCTACTTTCACCAGCCACAGCAGCCGACTCATTTACGGCGCCACCCTCAAACCTGTCAGCATACACAACCAAGCAAAATTCCTGGAAGACGAACACAAGATGGGTGAGAGCACAGCGCAAATCAATGGAGTTGACCTGGACATGAATGAGTCTAACGGCCATGGCCCCTGTTTCGATTCACCTGACTCACTTCCCCAAGTTGATGGCGATATTTCCCACGATATTGCCATTTGCGGCTTCTCCGTGAAATTCCCCCAAGATGCTACGTCTTCAGAGGCCTTTTGGAAGATGATGCTGCAGAAGCGGTGTGCTACGACCGATTTTCCTGGAGAATATCTGAATCCAGACGGCTTCTATGAAGGCGAGCGGAGCAGACCCAAATTGAACAGCGTAAGTCTGATGTTTGGAACAAGCCCCAAAATGGCAGTTTACACAGATATTCACTTCAACGGAAGAATCATGGCTCACGCAATTCCAGCTATCCAATAGAGGCGGCCACTTTATCGGTGAAGATCTTGATCTCTTCGACGCCGACTTCTTTTCGATTTCTCCCGCAGAAGCTGCGTCCATGGATCCGATGCAACGTTGGCTGCTAGAGACTTCGTACCGGGCTCTGGAAAATGGTAAGATATTAGCCCATCGTTGGCCACGATATATCCGTTTTTGTCGTTTGTGAAGACTGACCAGCCATCCTCCATGAAGCCGGAATGACCATGGAGAGCGTGTCAGGCACCTCAACTGGCGTGTATAATGGGACGTTTGCGTTCGACTACATGCTGCAGCTTGTTCGAGATCCTGAGTCTGCCCCGCTGTATGCAAGTCAGGGGTTTGGTCTCAGCATGCTGTCCAACCGCCTCAGTTGGTTCTTTAACCTTCAAGGACCCAGTATGACCGTTGACACGGCATGCTCGAGCACGGCTACCGCCGTCGATTTGGCTTGCCAGGCTCTAATAAATGGATCCTGCAACATGGTACGCATAATCTTCATTTTTACCACACGAAAGATGGCTCACTGACAGCGTATCAAGGCATTGGCTACGGGCTGCACCCTCGCAAGATCTCCCGAGAGCTACATTTGGCTGAATACGAGCAAATTTCTCTCCAAAGATAGTCGCTGCTTCTCCTTTGATCACCGGGCCAATGGCTATGCACGCGGGGAGGGCATTGCCGTGATGATCCTGAAGAGGGTCGCTGATGCTGTCCGTGACGGCGACACTATCCGAGCGGTGATACGATCCGTGCGTTCCAATGAAGACGGGAGAACACCAGGAATCACACAGCCCAGCAGAGAAGCGCAGCAGGAACTAATTTCGAGGACGTACACCGAGGCCGGACTGTCCAAATCTCATACTAGGTTCTTCGAAGCACATGGGACCGGTACCAAGATTGGGGACCCTCGCGAAGCTAGAGCCATTGGATTGTCTTTTCGAGAGCATCGTTCAGACACAGACCCCTTATACGTGTGGGTGCTGGACTGATTCAAATACCTATCATACTTACTGACGCCGATATAAATAGCGGGGCGGTAAAGTCCAACATCGGTCATCTTGAGGGTGTCAGTGGCTTGGCGGGTGTGCTGAAAACAGTGATGGTACTGGAGAAGGGCATCATTCCGACCAATTGCAATTTGGAGAAGCTGAACCCAAAGATAGACGCAGGTTTCTTGAGACTGAAGGTGAGTTCTGGCGCACCCCCCTTCCTAGCAACTTGGACAGGCACTACTGGTATTGACACCCATCAGTTCCCACAAGAGAACCATCCATGGCCCACCGCGGGCCTCAGACGGGCCTCGGTGAATTCCTTTGGCTTTGGCGGGTCCAATACTCACATCGTAATTGATGACGCCTACAACTACCTGAGGTTACGTTCCCTACAAGGCCGACACTGCACCGCTCCATGTCCGCCAACATCAGCTTCCTTGGAAAACTCTGATGCTTTTGGAAAAGAGCTGGTCAAATCGAGAGATGGACCGGCGATTCCAAAGCTGATGGTGTGGTCAGCTGCCGACAAGCAGGGCCTGGACCGAATAACCCAAGCCTACTGTACCTGGATCGATCGCCAGGACCACGACACAATGGCTGTGACAAACCCGGAGGGTTTCATGGCAAGCCTCAGTTTCACCTTAGACAGTCATCGAAGCCAGCTCCCTTGGAGGTCTTTCGCAGTTTTGAGTTCACCCGCAGAGCTCGCGGACTTGCATAATCACATATCCGCACCGCTACGGGCCTCTTCTCGCATCCCTCGCGTAGGGTTTGTGTTCAGTGGGCAGGGCGGCCAATGGTTTGCAATGGGTCGGGAACTCCTACGGTATCCTTCGTATCAAAAGGAAATTCTTGAAGCTGGTGGCTATCTCCAAACTCTTGGGTGTCCGTGGTCAGCTATAGGTAAGTTCCCTTCGTCACGGTTGCTTGTCCACTTGAGCAAGCGATAAACTCCATGCGTGCTAACGTTTCTGTTCCAAGACGAGCTCTGCAGATCGGAGTCTGAATCGAATCTTGACAAGCCAGACTTTGGCCAACCACTAAGCACGATCTTACAAGTTGCCATTGTGAATTTACTAAAACAGTTCGGAATCCGGCCCTCCGCAGTGGTTGGGCATTCTTCAGGAGAGATTGCAGCCGCGTAAGTGATATATGTTTCTGTTTTCATGCTATTGATAAAGATCACAAATCTCATCTTGTCATTGGTAATCATTTACATGGGGACTGATTTTGGAAAACAGATATGCTGGCGGCTATCTCGACAGCCAGTCCGCCTGGAGACTGGCATACTTTAGGGGGCGCCTCTCAGCCGAGCTAGGTCACTCTCAAAGCATCAAAGTCATACAAGGAGCTATGATGTCCGTGGGACTCTCCGAAGACGGTGCCAGGAAAGCTGTCGCGTCGCTATCGTGCGAAGCTGAGGACTTTGGCATCTCAATTGCGTGCATAAACAGCCCGAATAATGTGACTGTCTCTGGAGAGGAGCATCTCATCGAAAAGCTCAGATCACTGCTCGAAGAGCGCAAAGTCTTTGCACGAAAACTTCGAGTGCCACTGGCGTATCATTCACCGCAGATGGAATCTATTTTGGATGACTACGTGTCGCTTGTCGGCTCGCTTTCCAGCCCCTGCAGCCAAGACGGCATAAGTCGCCCGCCCATGCTGTCCAGCGTCCTGGGACAACAAATCGATGCTGCTCGGCTTCTAGATCCCTGGCATTGGGCTGACAGTACGGTGAAGCCTGTTCAATTCTCGCGAGCCCTCCTCGCCATGTGCGTTCAATCGCATACTGGGCTTGTGAAGAAAATAGACAGAGGGCATCTCAAAGTGCCAGTGGTGGATCATTTGGTGGAGATTGGGCCACACTCGACACTCAAGGGCCCTATCCGAGAGATTCTTCGATTCAGCCCGCGAGAAACACCTGTGGGGTATTCCACTATTTTGACAAGAGGGAAACCGGCTGTCGATTCCATGCTTCAAGCTCTTGGTGAATTATTCAGTCTGGGGTTCCCCGTACAACTGAGATCTGCCAACGACCCGGAAGAGAACACTTCACTCCAGAAATTGCTTGTCGATCTGCCAGAGTACCCATTCGACCGATCCCAGAGGTACTGGCATGAGAGTCGGCTTAGTCGCAATTACCGGCTCCGCGGCCAGCCGCCGTCTGAACTTCTCGGTGTTCGAGCAAGGGACTGGAACCCGTCACACGCCCGCTGGAGACATTTCATGAGACTCGGAGAATTTCCATGGGCGGAACATCACGTCGTCAACGGCTCGATTATATATCCCGGAACAGGAATGCTGGCCATGGCAGTGGAGGCAGCAAGGCAACTTGCAACGCAGGATCATGGCCGCATTGTTGAAAGCTACACGCTTCGGGACGTTCAGTTTGAGACTGCAATCGACCTGAGCCCCTCCAGCGGAATCACCGAGGTACAGACTTCTCTACGCCAACAAGACAGCTCCCAACAAGACGTGCTGAACTTTGAGTTCTCTATCCTCACGCCCAAGGGGAAAGACTGGATAGTGAACTGCGATGGTTTCGTTTCTGTCGAGGTCTCTCGTTCTTCAGACGACTGGGCCACGGAGAAACTACGGAAACAACGAGAGAAGATCGCAAAGAACGTTTCCGATATCTTGATCGACTGCAGAGACTCAGTCCCGACACTCAAAATGTACCTCTTCCTACGGGAATGTGGGTATCATTACGGACAACACTTCCAGTTGGCTCAAAATCAGCGATGCAACAAAGAAGAAAGGAGGGCCACTGCCTATGTCGATCTTTTTAGTGCTTCTGAGGAGGATCACGTATTCCACCCTACGTCTCTGGACGCAATCTTGCATCTCTGCTTCACGGCCTTCTCCGCTGGAGGGACGGCTGCGATGGCAACCAGCATTCCCTCTCGCATACGCTGCATATGGTTCTCAAACGAGGGCTTGCAGTGGCGGCCAGGGCGAGACAATGTCACTGCATGTACACGCATCACCAATCTGACCAGTCGTGGGTTTGAATGCAGTGGCGGGGCTCTCGCCGCGGATAACACAAACACGTTGAGGCTCTGGTACGATGGTCTCGAACTTACAAGCATCACACACACACCTGACTGGCTCTCACTTCCGAATCCGAAACAGTGGTACATGAATGTCGACACCAAAGCGGCTCTCCAAGTTCTGAGCAACTCGGAGGTCTATTCGGTCCTGGAAGCGTCGCACCCTCCTTCTGACGACCTATCGGGATTCTTCATCGATCTCGAGGTGCTGGTCGAAATGGCTCTGGAGCGACTTACCGATTCGCTTGATGCTCCTCGAATCAGTACTCGGACACAATGGCAAGAAAGATATTGGCATTGGGCTCAGTATCACCTCGCAAATCGGGGCCGGCACAGGAATAATGAAATCGGTTCCCTTCCACAACATGAACGCACAGAGGAGTTTCACGAGCTGGCAGCGCGCCTCAAAAAGGCCAACTCTGTCGGCAGGGTCTTTTCTGAGGTCGCTTGCAACCTTGTTGCCATGTTCAACGAGGAGGTCGATCCTCTGGAGAGTCTAGTGCATTCAGGCCTACTCAAAGACTATTATCAAGAGCTCTCCGGATACAGATGCGCGAAGCAGGCGGCCTCGTACATCGAACTACTGGCGCATCAGATTCCAGGGCTGAAGATCCTCGAGATCGGTGGTGGCACTGGATCAGCAACCCGCAGCCTCATCTCCGCGCTTCGCTCGGAACCCAAGCGCAAGTTCGGGTCAGGTTCTCTTCGCCTGGCACGGTACGATTTCACCGACATCTCGCTTGCTTTCACTGAAAAAACATCCGAAGAATTCTCTGGTTACAAATCCCAAATGACTTTCAGCGCTCTTGATATTGAGCGAGACCTGGAGTCGCAGGGTTTCAAAGAGGGCGAGTATGATGTGGTTGTCGCCGACAACGTCCTTCATGCGACTGCTGACCTCGCCAAGACTCTGAGCAACGTACGCCGTGCTCTAAAACCAGGCGGCAAGTTGATTATGCACGAACCTTTTAAAGCCTCTGGGTGGACCTTAGGATTCGTCTTCGGCGTGTTCCCTGGTTGGTGGGCAGGCGCAGAGGAAGGCCGCGTTTTATCCCCAGCCGTCGCAGTTCACAGCTGGGATGAGATTCTTAGAGATAGCGGGTTCTCAGGAACAGATCTTGTCTTGAAGGATTTCGACCAGGAGATGGCCCACAACGTAGGTTGGCTGATTTCAACCGCCACGGAAAAGAAAGAGCCTGTCACAGACACAACTCTCGAGCGGCTGCAAATGGTACACCGGGCCAGAATTGTCGTCGACAAGGCGTGTGCGGTGCAAATTCAGTTGGCCGAAGATTTTCTGCAAGTCCTGCAAAACGCCACAATGGTGAGCCTTGAAGCGGCTGCAGAAACGGGGCCAGGACATCCTGACGAGGTTGTCATCTTGCTGGCGGACTATGGATTACCGTTTTTGAAAACACTCAACGAGGCAACTTATGATGACCTAAAAGCCCTGATAAAGAGTTCCCGTCGGCTATTGTGGGTATCTGGCAGTGGTCATTGGCATATCAGCCCAGACTATGGCATACTGGACGGCCTGGCACGGGCGCTGCGAGCCGAATACTACGAACTCCAGCTCGTAACGCTCGTTCTGGATCTTACGAACACTCAAGTGAAGAAGTTACCCTTGATTCAGAAGGTTCTTAGGGAAATGTTGTCCCGGCCCGGTCGGCAGGCCTACGAGCAAGACTTTTTCGAAATTGACGGTCAACTGAACACTCGCCGACTCGTTGAAGCAGGCGAGCTCCGGTCCACGATGCAGACCAAACTGGTGCCGCATGAGACCGTCAGTATGCTGCTTAATGACCAGCGCCGCGTCGAGCTGAAGGCTCTGGGATTTGATGCCAGCGCTCCTCCGTGCTTCGTGCTGTCGGAAGTCCCGGGCGACTCAAAAAGCGACTCTACCTGTGTTGATAGTGTTGAGGTAAGCGTCAGGGCAGCCAGTCTACAGTCTCAAGACCGCTCTCGTGCGCTTGGGCAAACGAGAGACTCAGATACAGCGGGCTACTCCTATTGCGCAGGATTTGTCATAGGGTCTGGGTCCTGCTCCGATCCCAAGGCCACTCTCCGGCCTGGCCAGCGCGTCCTTGCTGCGTACAGCGGACCCATCAGCTCCCACATACGCGTATCCGTACGTCACGTTGTTGGCGTGCCTGATTCGCTTTCCTTTTCCGATGCTTGTGCAGCTGCCCCTTTCACGGTTACTGCATATCAGGCGCTGGTTGAACTAGGTTGTGCTGGTCTCAATGACTCCGTGCTAGTGTACAATGGAGCCTCCACGATCGGTCAAGCTGCCCTTCGATTACTAAACGCTCGAGGCGTGCTAAATGTGTGGACAACAGCCAGCGATAAGGACGAGGCTGCCTTACTTTCACGGAATCTGGGAGTTGACGAAGCCCGGATATTGCCACAAACATGGTTTCATAGCCAGCCCATGATTCTAGGGCAGCGTGATTTCAAGTTTGACCTCGCCATTTCAGCCGACGACCAGGAGTCCTCGGGCCATCATCTGACGAACCATCTCAAATCCGGCGGCCGATACATACTGGTGCGAACGGGCACCACATCACGCAACAATTCCCACTCGATTCACTGCTCGCCGCCCAACATCACAGTGACGACACTGCATATGGGCGAGGCTCACAATGGCCAGTCCGCTGCCAGCCTTCAGTCACTTCGATACGCGGTTGACCAAGCAATGGAGGCCAACATAGATGACTTAAGGCTTCCCGTGCATCTTTTCAAAGCTTCTGATATAGGGGATGCTTTTAATCACTTACAGAGGGTCAGCAAAGATACCCTCGTGATTGAGTTCGACAAGTCTTCTGCAGTCAATGTGAGTGAGGCCCTTCAACAAAGTTTTCAGTACAAGCTAAAATGGATATAGGTGGTATCGGTGTCAAGGCCCACCTACCTTCTTGACCCCGACGCGTCCTACGTAATTGCAGGTGGGTTCGGTGGTATTGGGAGATCAGTAGCTCGGTGGCTCGTGGATCGTGGGGCTCGTCACTTGATTTTGCTCTCGCGTAGCGGACCAAAATCGGCCCAGGCCCGCAACCTCCTGCTGGAGTTGGGAGAGAAAGGCGTTCAGCTGCAGACCCCGTGCTGCGATATCAGCAATCAGGATGCTCTGGATAGTGCCTTGGCCACTTGTGCGGCTACAATGCCGCCTGTGAAGGGCTGTATTCAATCTTGCATGGTTATTACGGTAAGGCATCCCCGTCAAATTACTTTTCGTTTCACCGCTAAGTAAAGTTTGATTTTCAGGAAGGTATTTTCGAGAAAATGTCGTTTCAAGGCTGGAAGAGGTGTCTCGAACCCAAGGTCCAGGGTTCCTGGAATCTCCATAGTCTGCTTCCGAGAGACTTGGACTTCTTCATTTTGGTGTCTTCGATGATGGGCACAATCGGTGGGGCTTCCCTCAGTGCATATAGTGCAGCAAACGCGTACATGGATGCTCTTGCAAGGCATCGAGTTTCAGTTGGAGAGCGAGGCGTGGCCCTAGGTCTAGGCGTTGTCGTTGACAGCGGCTTCTTGATCGAAGACAGTACCCGTCTTACGGGTGTCGAGGGTGTTGAAAAATACGCCTTCACGAGGGAGAAGGAAATCTTCGCACTTTTGGAGATCTACTGCGACCCCAGCCCGTTCAATGAGTTTCCACGGGACGTCGTCACATGCCAGCCTGTAACTGGCATCCGCCCACCTGCTCACTGGCAACACCTTGAGGACGCCGCTGCCACTTTCCAGCAGCCGTTCTGGGGCCACATGCACCATGTCCCAGCTTTGGTTCTACACAATGGTGGAAAGGCCACTGATGACGCAGAAGCTGTCAGAATGCGCCGCACGCGGGCACTGGGCGTGGCTGAGAGGCTGGCAGCGGCAGACTCCCTTGCTGAGGCAGGGCAAATCGCAACCGAGGCTCTCGCGCAGCGAATATCCGTCGTCTTGGGCACGGCAGAAGACCGATTGGATCTCAACAACCCTATGCATTCGTATGGCATTGACTCGCTATCGGCGCTTGACGTGCGCAACTGGGTGGGCCACTTCTTTGACGTGGATCTACCTGTGTTCGAAATCTTGGGGGGTGCAACACTTACGAGTGCAGGCTTGACTATTGCCAAAAAGTTCCAGCTCAAGACCTGATTGGTGATCGGTGTGGTAGACGGGCAGCGGGAGTTAGGGAGCGACGCAGATGCTAGGTGCCCGTACCAATACCAGGCAGATGCAAGATTGTCAAGTAACTAGATAATTTTCCAATTTGCCACTTCTGGACAGCCAAGAGCATCAGCTGCCATGAATATTCAAACATTCGCCTCAAGTTGCATGATCACGCGACAGAATCGGAGGGCAAGAGAAGACAAGTAATCACATTGCGCAAGCGGAACCTTGGAACGGAACGTAGCTTGGCTCTTCTTAAGTATGACACGGAGAATTGACGCCGATGGCATAGTACCTGGTTGTCTCTGGAAGCGCAACTTGTTCTATGGGGTAACGAAAAATGAAACCAATGCACTCGAGGCAACATCCTGCTGATGTAATTTCATCGAATCTGTACGGATCCGCAACCTTTCAGTGTGGCCTCAGGGAGGCAATGAAGCGTTGGACGCGGTGTCCGCGTTGTTGCGGTTCAATGCGTCGGTCTCCGCGGCGGTCTCCGCCCGCGGTCTCAGTTAGTACTTGCCTGGCAGTATCTAGTTACCCACGCATGCATGTGATGCAAGTCCGGATAGAACGCATGGGATATCCATATGCCTCCAAAAAAAAATGCACTTCTGTCGTTCGCGAAAGCTTTCAGAAGAAACGAGTCGTAGAGGGGGAAAAACCAGGTCGCGGCAAGGTGGTATCAATAAAGCCCGGCTCTTTGACCGCAATGACGACTGGAATTCACCAGCCAATATTCATCAACGGAGAGGTACTACATTCTTCCAAATCATGTTGACAGTAAAAAATATCCGCTTTCGCAAGTCTCTACGGTTCACAGATGCCTCAGACAACACAAAATTTACCACATAGTTACTCGCCTTGGACTCAACTCGCCATGGCCGTGTTCCCCTCCCGAATGAGAAAGTCCAAACCTTTGCGTACATAAGGCCACTCTTCGTTCTCCGGAGACAAACCAGCGTCGAAACCGTGGTCCTGCTTCGGAACCAGGCACAGCTCAGACTTTACGCCCCGACTGCTCAGATCTGCAAACGCCCTTCCGCTGAGGCTACTGGGAACCATGCTATCAGCATCGCCATGTATGAAGAAAGTTGGAGGAAATCCGCGGTCGAACGCCAGGCTTGGCTCAACCTTTTCAAAATTTTCGTCTTACATAATGGCTCGAATGTGTGTCCCATTCTTCAGAGCGGTGAAAAGCCAGGCGTTGCGGGGGATGGAGAGGTCTGGAGGGGGCATGCCCCTTCTCATTGGCTGACCGCTTGGGTTGATTGAAGCCTCAGCTGTCTTTTCCAATGAAGTGAACGTTGTCGTCAGAGTTGGTTCATCGTGTATCTTGTCCAAAAAGCTTTGGTTAAATGGCGGGATTCCTGCCAGTCCAGGCAGTGGCTTGTGCCAAAACTCATCCTCGAGGTACTTGACACCGTAAAAGTCGAGAATAGCCCGAGGTGGCGTAGCAAGACTCCCCTACTCACACAAAATCAGCATGTCTTCCCGATGACAACTGGCTTGATTCTGGAGGTGGTATTCTTACCAAATGTAGCGCCAAGAGGCCGCCAGCAGATTGGCCGAATGTGACAATCTTCTCAGTGTTCAACTGAAGTCCAGATTCCTGGGCAAGTCTCATGGGTAGACCGGATTTGCACCATGAAAAGGCATCGATAGCATCCTGCACGACATTGCACAAGGAAACCTGGGGGCACAAGCGATAGTCTGCCGAAACAACCACGTAATTTGCACCGCAGAGGTACTCGATCTCCACCTCAGGTATGAAGTGTCTGGAGCCAATCACAAAACCCCCTCCATGAAAGCCCAAGGCTAGAATAACACGATTAGCGACGATTCGCAGTATGTGGGGAGTTCAGCTTGAGCCAGACACACCAATTCCGTATGAGTTCTCAGCCTCGGTCTGAGGGGCCTTCCAGTGTACCGTGGCTTTGATGTCGATGCCATGGACCTGTTTGAAGACATAATCTTTCTTCATCATCATGATTATGAGTTCCAGCGATGGAAAATATCTAATACTGGTAGACACAACTTTTCAGTTAGATTTGTCGTACATCTTGAAGCCCGACCCAACTTCCACTTCTCCGATATCCTTTCCCGAGTTGCGGCGACCGAAGATTCAGCGCGATGTCCGCACCTTGGACGTTCCCCGCGTCAAGCCGACAAGAGCTAGTTATTTGTGGCGGGAAGGGACGCCTGGGTCTCCTTCAACTCTGTTGTATACTGAGATGAGTGAGGCAGTGCGGTCGCCGCCAGTCCAATCTCTCGGGCTTTGGACGCTGGCCGCATTCCTAATTGGAAAGTCTTGAGTGGCTACAGTGGCTACTAAATAAAGCAGGTGGAGACCTAGTCCTCAATCATCTTGCAGTCGAGCGATCGAACATCTCGGGCTTCGACCATTATCATCCACCTGCACAAACCTGACACCGTCTACTCCACCAAATTCTCCACATCATGGCCAACCTCACCAAACATGCCGCAAGCCTACCTGCCCAGCCTGAGGTTGACTTCCCTGCGCAACCCTTCTTCGAAGGTCCCGAAGCGCCTTGTCGCTTTGAAGCAGAGGTCTACAACTGCATCGTGCGGGGAGAGATACCCAAGCCAATCGATGGAACCTATTATCGCTGTATGCCCGACTGGTCCTGGGCTCCTCTCTACGATGATGACGTCTTTATCAATGGCGACGGTGCTATCGACGCAGTCCGTATCAAGAACGGCCATGCCGATTTCAAGCAGAAGTATGTGAGAACTGCTAAATTTGTCATTGAGCGAGCGGCGAGACAGTCAGTCTTTGGCAAGTATCGTAACCGATATACCGATGATCCCCGCGTTAAACACGAGGTTCACTCTACTGCGAACACACATATCATCTATTTCGAGAATCAGTTGCTAGCACTAAAAGAAGACTCTCGTCCCTATGCAATGGACCCGGACTCGCTCGAAACTAGAGGTTCGTCGACTGAAGCCATTGCGCTGGATTCCGCTGACCCACAGGGCTATTCAGGGTTGTATGATTTCAATGGCCAGTACTCGGCTCCCACGTTCACCGCGCACCCTAAGATTGATCCTGATACCGGTGAACTCATTACCATGGGGTATGAAGCAAAAGGAGATGCAACAAATGACGTTGCCTACTACCTATTTGGTAAAGATGGTAAAAAGCTTGAGGAATGCTGGATCAAGACCCCATACGTCGGAATGATGCATGATATGGCAGCGACCAAGAACTGGGTTATCTTCGTTCTTATACCTTTGGAGACTCAGCCAGTCGAGAGGCTCCAGCAAGGTTCCAAGCACTTTGCCTGGGCTGAGGACAAGCCGTTGACCTTCGGTATCCTCCCGCGCCGCAATCCAAAACCCGAAGACGTACGCTGGTTCCACTACGAGAACGCCTTTTACGGCCACACGGGAAACGCATTCGAGGGTGACGATGGCTGTGTCTATCTGGACGCTCCATTAACTTATCACAACACGGTAAGCTCCCGTCTCGATATCATCATGAAGCAATGTGCAGGCTGACAAATCTCAGTTCTGGTTTTTTGAGCCGCGGGGGGCGAATATGTTTACCCACCCGAGTTCCAAGCCCAAGGATGACGGAAAACCGAAGTCCCACTACGTTCGTTGGAAGTTTGATCCAAATGCAACCAGTTCCCATGTCGAGCCCACCGAGTTGGTCAATTTTGACGGCGAAATGCCCAAAGTAGATGATCGATTCCTGACAAAGAAGTATCGCTATATCTTCCTCAGCATCAGCGACCCAAAGGCTGAATACAGCCCAGTTGGTGGCACGTACAACGCGATCGGAAAGGGGGACATTACTACGGGCAAATACGAGTATTGGTCCGCTGGTGAGCACACGGCATTACACGAGGTCGCATTCGCCCCGAGATCTCCAGAAGGTAAGATATTGTGCAGCGAGCTTCCCGGAAGGTCGTTCTTTGTTGACCTTTTGTCCACCCAACAGCACCCGAGGGTGACGGATACCTGATCACCGTCGCCAACAGGCGCGACGTGCAACTCTCCTCCGTCTTGATCATCGATGCAAATGACATCCAAGCAGGACCTGTCGCCGTCATCGACTTGCCTTTCCGCTTGCGCAATGGCATTCATGGGAGCTGGGTCCCTCGGTCTGATATGTTAGTTGATAAGGATCTCTGTGACATGACTGGTGTGACAGAGGACATCCGACAGAAGTTTGCTGGCACAGTGGTGAAGCCGGCTTTGCTGAAGTGAGCAAAGTTTTGTAGCTCGAATCTACATTTGCTCCCTGTTTTGTTAAATACTCTCCATCTTCACGGCCATATTACGCTCAGTGACACCCAGAGTCAGGACTGAAAAAAGGGTAGTGATCAATAGTTCCAAGGAGGATGGTCCCTGCCTTGGAAACAAAAGATGCAGGCCCTGGGACAACGGGCCCAGATTGCTCTAGTCGGCGAGTCTATGCTTTCCACAACGTATCAGGCCACTGATCCTCATAATCCTGCTTCCCATCCAACAACTTCACCAAATTCTCCCGCGCGCTCCACCGAATATTCCACGTCTTCTCATGATCCAAATCACTCCCCTCCATCTTCTCAAAATGCGAGAACAAGCTCGGCTGCGTCGTCAAACACACATGCCGCGAGTGCTCAAACGTTCCATCGCAAAACTGCCGCAACCCCAGATCAAAGGGATCATCCATCTTCCACAGGCCCAAATCATACAATATCCGCCTCGCCCCAGCCTGCGACACCCCGTAAGCAAACGTGCACACGGCGTCGAGCGCGTGGTGCGTGACCCTCGTGTGCGCCGGGTACGAATTGCGGAACCGCGCGTGGCCGTCGTCGTCCCACGAGTGGATACTGCCGGTCTGCGGGACGGAAGGGTCCTTCTCTTTGACCACCGCGCCTCGCGATATGTGCCTCGACCGCTCGGCCCACTGGTCCTTCGGGTCGCCGGTGGGCTGCTGCACGCCGCAGTGGCCCAGCCAGAGCACGTCCCAGCCGTCGCCGTACGGCGACGCCGCCGGGTCCTCCGTCTTGGGCAGGTTCGCGAAGCTGAGCGGCGGCGGGTCGAGGCCCGCGTCCTGCTCCAGCACGGTCGGGTACGTCGGATCGGCGTACGCCCCCCTCCCGGCCAGCGGCTGCAGCAGCGCGCGGCTCGCCTGGGCAAAGTCCCTCGCCTGCTCGCGGATGCGCACGTCCCAGTCCAGGTCGTCCTCGAAGATGACGGCCGAGCTGAGGTTGTGCTGCACAATGTACCACAGCGCGTCCATGTGTGCGCGCCACGACGCGCGCACCTTGCCCGTCCACCCTGCGGCCTTGGGGGGCATCGCGGAATCGGGGACCTTGGCGGCGTCGACGCCCGGGAGGAAGGTGAAGCGCAGCCCCGTCGAGGCGCCCATGAGGGTCATTCGGTCGCGCTTGTCGGTTCGGTCGGGCATATTGATGACGATGAGCTCGGAAAACTGTTGAGATAGGGGTCCAATTAGTATTGAAGGCGAGTGTTGGAGCGCATCACATCTACTCACACCGAGGGTCGCGTTTGCCGCGTCTTCCACTGACAGACCATGGTCTTTCGTATTTCCCTGGCTCACGGGGGTTCCAGGTTGTTTTGGGGGAACTGACACAGTTGGCTTGCCAGTGGGATATTCAGGTTCTGAGCCAACACCATCGATGGGGCTCGACTGTTGCTCTGACCCGGTCTCGCCACGCTCAGGGGGGTTGAAGTAGGTGATTCTATGGCGGGAAGACTGCCATCGAAGGCCTGTCAGCAGTAGGACGATTCCTGAAGCGGCCACAAGAGTGGTTATCCAAAATCTCCATGGTGGTCTGTTGGGACTGAGTCTAAACATTAGGTGCAGATGATGGCTGCCGGCGTGGGATAAACCAGAGGTCAGAGAACTTGCAAGGGAGAAAAATGAATTCGGCTGCCTGATTACCACTGTGTTCCCATAGTCCCCTCATCTCCCTTGCAGACGCGGTGTAACAGTAAGACACGAAGGAGCCGTATAGAAATACGCGAACCTTGGAAGGGGCTAAAAGTGTGGAAAGCAGTTCGAAAGCGGTCTAGCGAGACAATCGCCGGCTATACTGCTAAAAGCCCCATTCCCCAGAATCCTCAAAGACAAAAGAAGATTACGAACTTCCTGAAAAACACACAATTATTCTCTGACAAGGCTAGCCGCATCTGTCAAAACCACACCACGGGTCCCATAGGCAGCGAACAGCGGCAGACTGAAACATCGCACAAATAGTGAGACATAACTCGGCTGTAAATTGGTTAAAAAAAAAAACACTTACCCGCATACGCGACAATTCGGGAAGAGAGATGAGAGATGTTTTCTTCAGTTGAGTTTGAATGATTTCGATTCAAGACAGCTTGCGAGATTTAGACGTACCTGTTCGCTACATGATGACAATTGCTGTGTGTGTGTATCACCGCGTTGGCCATTACTCCCTTGTGTGGCAGGAAAGACTGGGTCTGGCAAATATGCGATTGTTTGTATTCGAAGTGGGCGTGATGGCTAGAATCTGACTGCAGAAGGGGCAGAGGGCACCCTTTTTATAGACGTACGTGCGTCACGTGACCCCCCTTCCATTGACTGACCCCCCAGTGACCGCCACACCTTGAGAAAGAGCTTGACCTCGTGAAACCATTTCTGTCTCAGGGAATATAGAATCTACGTTCTCGCGTTTGAAGACAATAAAGTAGCAATTTCTCTACCCCCGAGATGTTATAGTGATTGACAAGCGAGGCTGATGACTAATAATAATATCAAAGAATTAACACATTCGAGACGTCCGTCAGCCTTATTGCAAGGACTGTATGCTCAGACTCCGTGTCTCAAATATCTCGTGTTCCCAGATGTTCCTCATATATATCCAAGGACTCCTAGACCTTGGACTTTTCGACCTCTCATTTTGGGGTGCAAATTGGCCTCCTTCAAAATGCTGGCCACTCCATTTCTTCATGATCCGGAATCCTCCTCCCTCTTGACACAAAAGACACACGAACTGTCACGCCACTCAAAATTCTCCCTCTCAAAAATCTGTTTCCAATCGACGGGAGCCCAAGGTGCGTCTGAATCGGTGTAGCCCCAGCAAGCCTCCGCCTTGCACAATAGCGTATACATCAGCCTCACGCGCGGAAATCCCACGAGTGCGGAGCGGCCGTGTACCAGCGGCCGACCCGACAGCACCGGGTTGCACAAGGCGAGCACACCAAGAAGGTCTTCCAACACTTCTCGAGGCCAGATCCGCTCGGCATCAGTTTCGAGATCTCCATGGCCACAGATATTCTTCGGGGCCCCCCACAGCCGGCAGGCCAGCTCGCAAGCCGCGACGGCAAGCATGACGTCGGCGCTGGTGTCGTCCTTTCTTTGGAAGCATCCCGCAACCAACAGGCTGTCGCGAACCTAGTAACTGTTAGTCACCTGTTTTACGGATCCTGAAGCGATACATTCTGGTACATTCCAAAACATGACAGACGGGGGGGGGGGGCGTGAAAGGACTGGAATTGTACATACGTCTTTGAGGAGCAGGTAGGGCTGTTCTTTTTTCAAGGGAACATGAGCCGGCCATTTCTGGCAGCCGATGGTTTCCCGGATCGTGGAGACTGATACACAGCGGTACGCCGGGACGGAAACAGGGCCCCATATGAGCCACTCGCACGGGTAGTTTATGCGGGGGATGCCGAATTGGGGTACGTGGAAGATCTTGTTCAGCAGCTTCTTCTCATCACCAAGGGCCCAGGTGTCGAGGACCGCAATGTAACTGTCATGATCTTCCTCTAGCTTTAAACGGTCCCGCCCGCCCGTACTTGGACAAAGTCGTGTGCAGGAGAATCTGAGCGCAGTCCTATAATCGTGTGACCATGAGCTGAATGGCGTTGCGGGATCAGTAAGCTGGCAACAATGTCTTATCACCCGGTATAACAGCATCTCTGGATCCGTGTTGCTGCCGACTTCCACCTCTGTATCGTATCCTCGGAGAAATCCAAGTGGGAAAATGCCCTCGGTAGTGTTCTGCCCGGGTATACCTCCCCCCGAGTGCCTGTTGAATCCACGAAACAAGAAACGCGGAATACGTAGGCCCGGGGCGTGAAATGGGTGATCTGGTGTCGCCATCATTGCTGAGGTTCACGCTGAGGTCAGAAGCACGGTCTGATGAATGTGGCCTAATGATATGGATCAGCCAGAAGATGTCGAGAGAAATGAATTGGTTGAGGTTCGGGTTTCTACTCTGACATGAGCGTTCCACTGGGTGGGTGGTGATGGACTGAATCAAATAACTATGTAGTGCTTGACGAACTTGAAGAATTAAAGGCATCATTCTCCCTCCTCCCAGTGGAGGAGATCGCTGATGTTACTCTGAACATTTCAAGCAACTTCTTCCCGGCATTATTTTAGCTTTGCGAAACGTTGTTTTGTTTTCGGACACTACTCTCTTTAGTGGGCATTAGCTTGGTGGCCGTATTCTGATCTTACTGAGTCCAAAGTTCTGCTTCTCACTTTTCGGCGTGCTCTCCCTTGTTAGCCTGTTACTAGCGCCTCTGTGGCATTGCTTGAGAATGCATCATGGCCGAAAATTGGAATTTTTGAGCGACAGACAAAACCTCCATCAAGGCCCGGGCCTGGATTGCACAAATCTAACTGGGTATATTTCCAGACTCGTGATCAAACAGGCCCCACGAAGAAGACTTCAATGAATGTACAGGCCATCAAGGTGTTGGGATCCGCGTCTTTTCTTGGTACGCAATTCCCGATCGAGAGGAACTGGAATACTGGCGGACAGGAAAATTGACGAGCGCACGAGGCTGCGTGCCTTCCTAGCATTGGTATCGACTGTCAATAATATTGGAAAGCAGCTCAACTACCAAGTCTCGAAGCATATAGCTTTAAATCACGATGCTTCACAGTGGCATGCGTCGTGGGTTGCCGGGTCATGTGTGTTTGGATCCCTCAGCCGAGTGAATTGAATCTTTTCAAGTCAACCGTCGGACGTGGAATACTTTTCAATTCTCTAAAGCTCTTTCACTTATCCCAACTCCATCATAGTCTGAGGAATGAACATGGGACATCTTGGCATTGATACAGGTTTGGTCTAATTGCAATTCAAGTATGGAATGGAAGTAAATGGACCAAGCCATATATTAAGAGCACGCGTACTTGCTCATGATATACTGACGTATGATTTCTCACTCTCACACGGCCACGAATGGGAATCAAATCAGCGAGTCTGAAAAATGTACAGCAAAAGTCTTGAATTTGTATGGTATATACAGAGAAGCAACACAACAGTTCCCAATCCACAATCACCCAGAGAGCGGATCTCATCCCCGAGTCACCATTCCACTCAACCCCGTCTTAGTCAAACACACTCCCGGTTCTAGGAACGCGAGAGCTCAACTTGAAAGGCATCCAGGCCGGGAACCGCTTAAGCGCGGAAGGCACGGCGGGCCTTGCGCTTGGTGCAAGCAGAGGAGTCATCAGACGAAGAAGCGTCAGTGGGGGCCGCGGCAGCAGCGTTGGCGGCGACCGAGGTGGTGGCCGCAGCGCTGGTGGCAGCAGGGGCAGCCGAGCTGGAGGAGGCCGAGCCGGAAGAGCCGGAGCCGGAAGCACCGCCGACGACGAAGTCGACACAGCTGATGTAGGTCTGGTCGATGGAGCGGGCGTCCCACCACCACTGGAGGGCGCAGCCGCCCTTCTCGGAGCAGGTGGAAGGCAGGTCGGAGGGGATGGTGACGCTGAAGTTCTCGTCGCCGGGCTGGACGCCGGTGGCGGTGGAGGCGTAGCTGTCCCAGGAGATGAGGGCGTCGCCGATGACGCTGTTGGCGCCCAGGTCGATGACGGAGACGTTGGCGACGCCGGTGTGGGGCGCGGCGATGTCGACGACGAAGGGGACCTTCTCGCCGGCGGTGAAGCTCTGGATGGACGCGTCGGTGGCGTCGTCGAACTGGTAGCCGCGGCACTGCCACAGGTGGCACTTGGTGGCGTCGAAGTCGGACTGCGAGGTGCCGATCTGGGCCATGGTCTGGATGTTGCCGTTGTTGTCCGACGACTGCATGTTCCAGACCTGGTCACCGCAGGCGGCCTTCATGGCATCGCCCAGGGGACGGGGGGTGGGAGACGTGACCCGGCCGTGGGCAGAGACGCCGGCGGCGAAGAGGGCGGCAGCAGAGATTTGCTTGTACATCTTGACTGAGTTGTTGGGTTGGTTTGGAAAAGGGGTGGTTGAAATTGTGGGATTTTGGAACAACTTGTTAGGCTCGGCCTGTTAAGTGAGTGTTTTGATTTTTTTGATTTGGGTTGAAAGAATGTTGTCGCAAGAGCTGGCTTGCTAGAAAAGAATGGCGGTTGGTCCAAAAGGGGGAAAACTGTAGTGAAGCTTAAGCTTGAGGCTGAAGATGAAGAGAAAGAGCCAAGATGCAACAAGACCCGAGAGAATCAGACGACGTCCCTTTTGTATTATGCTGCTGCCCCCGTCTGCCGCCCCCGTCTGCCCCAGAGAGAAGAGAACCGAGGGAGACCCGCCCCCATCGGTGTGAGCCGAGATGAGTTGGCCCTGGAGATCCCACGGGCGCGGCTCCCCCTTTGGTGGCAGTTAGTTTCATGCGCCGCCAAACGGATGACGAAGTGTTGCTTGAGGCTCTGGGACAGGGTGGGCTCGACATGTCAGAATTAAACGCGAGCCGGGGTGGACTCAGGGGTGTATCAGGGGAGGCAAGCCCATGTCGACCAAGCGGGCAAATCAGACGGCGGCTGGACAAGCGACGAAACCAGGTGCGTGGGTCTGCCCTTGCAGTAGGAGGCTGATTAAAGTCACATCCCGCCCCACCGCGTGCCCGGGATGAACCGACTCAGCCAAGTCAGTCACCAATGTTTGGCCTTTCATTCGAGGGCCCCGGCAAAGAGCCTCAGGTCGATCATAAACATCCCAAAGTCAATCACCGCCAACTGCTGTTCGGCCGAGTCGATCTCCCGCAATGGAAACATTTGTCAGGAAACATCGCAAAACGTCGCCCTCAATCCTAAGCCGAATAGCTCTCACTGCCCCTGAGAACCGGCGTTTTTGATCGGATCGGCATTTCTCTCACGCCCCATCCATCTTCAGTGAATTCTCTCTGCCCTGCACTCCTTTCTAGCCGACTTCTCGAAGGCTGGAGCAATCTTTGCGAGGTGGGCTCCCCGCGTGCCGCCGAAGGAGCCTCCTTTTCCCCTCGGTCACCATCCATGGTGTTTCAGGCCAGGCAGGGGAGAACCCACACCAGGGGGGGCACAGCACCAGCGATCCCCCAGCTAGATCCGTCCCATCTAGCGCCAAGCCCAAAACACTGACCGCGTCAATTTGCCTATGGGAGATTTTCTCCGAAGTCGACGACGAAAACAAAAAAAAAACCCTGCGAGGCTGACCGTAACATGCCTCGGCGAGAACAACAGTGAAACAGCCACCGGATAATTTTGTGCGCCGCCAAAGATATGCACAAGATAATCCGCTTGTGGTTCTCACCCCATTTAGCTCTCGAATCGGAGACAACCACCGGCAAGGATTGTCGTCAGTCGCCAAGGAAATGACCACCTGCATTCCAGGACCTTGCCACGATATTCTTGTGGTCTGCCGACCCGACAAAGATAGGAAGGGGGGTCTTTTCCAGCTTTTCCAGACGACGAGCATGCAGCGAGTCGGAAAATCTCCTTTTGGAATCCCGAAGCCCGGCCGTAGATTAATTTCGTACGGACAGCCCAGGTGGTGGACCTGGACCGCTCACTGCCTCCTGGATCCGGTGTCGATCAGTGCGAGCCAATACCAATTAGCAGGGTCGACCTGTCACATCGTCGCTTGGTCCACTTCGGCGTGCCGACGGCGTGTGCCTGGCGGGAGGGATGTGGGAACACACTGCTTCGGTGAGGGGGACAGGCGCTCAGGCTTCTCAGAGACCAGCTGACGGACAATGCTCATTATGGAGCGGTTTCCCTGCTTCCAGAAGATTTGACCCCTTTCTACCTCTCCATTTGTGAATGGAGAACTAGACGCCACCCCAAGTACTTGAGAACCGGGGCCCCTTCGTCAACAAACGGCGAGACTTCGAAACTTGTGTGTATAGCTCACTGCGGCGAGACTCGACTGGCGCCATGATAAGGGAGCCAATGTGGTTTGACGGAGTCTGAGATCCTCCCAACTTCTAGGTGTTTCTCGTTGGTGTGAGCTCGTCATTGATCACTTTCAGCTCTGTCGTCTCTCGATTCTACCTGGTGCAAAATACACACACACACACACACAGTCACATGCCGGACTTTCTGTGCCTTGCTCCTGCAGTTGCCGTTTGTCTGGGTGGCCGTTGCAAAATCTCGAATGGTTTCTTGATTACCGTGGGCTCGTTGCTCTTCCGCTTAGGCAGTGAACCGTGTTTCGATTCCCAACGCAAGCGGACCTCGGACGGAGGTTTGAGGCGGGCTCGGCATCCGACACAGAGCATGATCTTGGGTAGTGCCGGCTTCTTCTCACAAAAATTCGGACAGGCTCAGCTCGCGGTCTGGAGACCATTATGGGGATGAGTCCGGGCTTGGTTGTTGGCTTTGGTTTAGCTGGACGATCCCCACGACGAATGTGTAGGAAGGCTCCTGTATTGACAGGTGAAAGCAGTTATTCTCCTCCATTGGTGCGATGGCTCTTGCTTACCTAGGTGGACTTGCCTATATCATGGGCTTTTGTCGGAGTGTCAAATAAGTATATTGGGACATTGACCCCAATTGGGATGCTTTGAATAGCCGTGCGCAAGGAGTTGGCCAAAGGCTTTCGAACGCCACGAAGGCTCCATCAGGTACCCGCGAAAGGGAGAGAGGTTGACGCTTGCAAGGTCGACAACGATAGTTGGCATTGGAGGCCCAGTGTGTTGTGAGCAGTGTTCGACGGTTGAAAATTCCTGCCCGTACAACTGGGCCCGTGATTACCCCTGATGTTGAAAGCTGGACCAAGATAGCGCTGAAAGCGTGAAGGTCTTTAGGTCGCCATGTTGGTCAAGTCGTCCGATACAAGTGCCTCCAAGCGGCAAGTACGCTTCAGACATTTCTACGGATTTCCCACTAAGCTGTTCTTGGAAATGATACCGACGGCGAAGGGTGTCATACTTAGCTGCGCGAGCTCTGGCGGCGGCCATGCTTCTCAGTGTTGAGATGTCGATGTGATCAAGCTGATATTCTCATCCCAGCAAAGACGAACCACCCACTCTCTACAAACGGTGGCAGCGAAAGTTCAAAAGCGAGTGAGGCGTCTTGGCGTTTTGTAAACAAAAAGTATCTTATGTTTGAGAAATCGAGCCGAACCCGGCAATCTTCCACCTTGATGTCCCCAGCCCGAGGGGATATGTCGTCTCAATAGCGAAGATATCAAGAGAGCGGAAACCCCGAGGAATGGGGGACATCGAGGATTATCCAAAAGTTGATCAAGTTCGAATGCGAATTACAAGTTAGCTACAACAATTACCTATTCTATATACAATGCGCCACAAGGAGTGTCAATTGGTCTCCTTGAGTGTAGAGACCCAACAACGCCGGACTGGAAGAGGCCCAATTGGTTACCGTCTCCGAGCAAGATGCCTATAATAATGAGTGTGTGTCCCCGCCCCTTTGCCTGTTGACTGTGCCTTTGTATCGTCATGTCTCATAAATGGTGAAGGAGCGAGATCTTTTCAAAGTCGGTAGTACGCGTGGGGCGCGCGCAGTGGACGCCTATACATCCAACATGCTCTTGATCTGTTGCGGTGGCGACGCGAGGGAATTACTTGTGTTGGCGCTGGTGCTCCTTGCGCCAGTAGAGGGCCTTGCAGCTGGGGCCCCAGTGCCAATTGTTTCGTCACTGCGCTGGCGGCCCCGTTCCTGCTGCTGTTGTGGTGGCTCCGGATATGGCGGAGGTGGTCCGTCGGTGGAGAGGTAGCTCACGCGTTCAGCGAAGCCCTGCGCATTACCGGCGTTGGGGAAGAGCAGGCCCGCAACGGCCTGCATGGCCTGTTCTGATCGGCGGCGATCATTGCTGCCGGAGTAGGTGGTGGCGCCTAGTGTCGGTCGTGCTGCATCGACACGGCCGGCATTGGAGGTGGTCCGTTGGACTTGGCCTGCCTCAACATCTGCCGGGGCATTGGCGGATTCTGCCTCTCTCGTGCGAACCTCATGCATCTCATCGATGTTCTTGGCCGTGGCTCGGCCTCCGCCGACTTCGCGCACATTCCGTGCAATACGCTCGCGCATGGTCTCGCCGTCGCGCACTTGGCCGTTAACCCGCCTCCACCAGGCAGGCTTGCGGACGACGCCCAGCTCGTGGTCTGCCTGGGCACCGCGAATTCGGCGCTGGCGGATGAGCTCCCGGTCCTCGTTGGGGTTGAGGAAGCCAGCAATGATTTGTACGAACAGAATCAACAGAGCCGGGACGTATCCGCCAACAAAAGTAGCGACGTTATCCCCTGTGATGTCCATGACCGAGTACTGGAACTCCCACGCGCTAAGTGCCTGGTAGGCGACGACGGACAGGGCGAGGGGGATGATGAGCATGAAGCGGTAAGGGGTGAACTTGACGAAGCCGATCGCCCGGTTGAAGATGCCCCTGTTGCGCTCCTTGTAGTGCTTGATGGAGTGGCGGAGGTAGTAGACGATAGTCAGCCAGCACATGAGCAGCAGGAAGGCGGCGGCCTTGAGCCTGTTGTCCGTTGCTCCGGGGGCGGCCCTGAGCCGGGTCTGCTCGGCGGAGCGTTGCAGTTCCAGGCTGCCCCAGTTGCGAGGGATGCCCATGAAGAAATCGAGCCACCACCAGAGGTAGAAGAAGAGGGGCACCCAGAACTCGAACTTTGCCCTCTTGTCGTCCATCTTGAGGCGGAAGGGGTCCGGGTCGATGTACTGCCTCTCCTGCCAGCTGCCCCAGTGCCGGACAGCCTCCCACACGGCAGCCATAGTACATAGGTTCATGAGGAACCAGAAGAAGGAGGTAAGGACGATGGGTATCTCGGGGAGGTAGTAGCGGTCGACGTCGATGTTTGTGACCAGGCTGATGAAGCCGGTGGCACACATTGCGATCATCCAGTACCACTGCCACCTCCTGCCGACGGGCCTGAAGCGCTTCTCGGTGGGCAGGAACATGCTGCCGTGCTTCTTTAGGCAGATGAGGGTGAATACCAGGGCGAGGCCGTAGACGACGGACAGGCCGATGCTGATATAGCCCCTGGCCGATATTGGCATGATGGGCGAGTAGCACGAGGTGGTGTTGAGGAATGTGCCGTTGGGGAAGACATATTTGGGGGTGTAGTCGCCAAAGGTCAACAAGCAGCGGGAGCCATTGGACAGGGTGCCGTTGGAATAGAGGGTGAAGTTCCAGTGCTCGAGGGCGGTCAGGTTGAAGTGGATGTCCCCGATGACCGTGTCTGTGGAGTTGTCGCCGGGCGCCCAGGAGATGATGTCCCTGGCGTCGAAGACGGGCATCGTGTAGGCGGGTGCCTGCGTAGGCAACAGATGATATTATCCGCGGTGTGGTTGTTGGAGCACTTGTCTCTCGTCACGTCGGTCACCGTGGAAAATGTCGGTACGGCCGGTGCAGGGCGAAGCAATGCGATGCGATGGATTGGATCGACTCGACTTGACTAGCTAGTAGCTAGGAAACGCTGACCGAATTTCAATGAAGAAATCGGTGGACTCGGAGGACAGGCAGGCAGAAGAATAGACAGACAGACCAGTTGACAAGTATGTCATGTCGTGATCTGTTCTGTTCTGTCGTGTCGTGTCGTGGGCTGGACTGCACTGGAATGGAGTTCGAGCGATGAGGAGAAGAAGGTTGCGCTCGACCGCCGCTCTGACATTGACGGGAATGTCAAAAGTCAGTTGCTACCATAGAAGAGCCGAGACTCCGAAGAAGCCGCAAGCCAGTCAAGGTTCAGAAGCCGAAAATCACTCAACAACAGCGCGAGCAGGCAGGCCAGGCCAATGGGAAGGCGGGGGCCACTGGGGATGGACATGGGGTCATCCTTCCTAGCGCGGTGGATAAGCGGATAAGCTCGCCCAGAGTCAGAACGCGCAGGACGTCATCCTCTGGTGGTTTGTTTATCGTGGTCTTCCTACCGCACATGCGGTGTTTATTTCAAAAAACATACTTGCAATGGATTTCGGGTGGAGAGAGAACGGTTTGTTTGAAATCTAGCATGAATTCCATGTAGATAAATCCAAGTGTCCGCCCTACCTACTTGATCAAGGGACAAAGGTACATGGGTACATTGATGACTTCATTCTCGGGGTTGCCATTTGACATGGAGGGTAGTACCTAGGTAGCCAGCCCTGGGGGCTACCCCTGTCACCCCAAGACTGCAGGTGGCCAGGGCTCAAGCTTCCACGAAGCCAGATCGTGGGGAGCTTTTCGGCTTCAAGTTTCGACCGATTGACTGCCAGGTAACAGCGATTGGCAGCTCAAGGGCCAGCCATTGATCAGTTCAAATGCTCGCAGGCATTGCATTAGCCTGTCCCCCATCAAAATTTCAACCGTGATTACTCTGGCAGTAACACCAAAACACACCATACTCAGCCAGCCAAGATGGACAGCTCAACAGACGGCCGCGACGAGGAAGAACCCTCCTACATCGACTACGAGACCTTTATCGCCCCAGACTTCTCCTCCTCCGCCTTTGCAAACACCCTCGTCCTCTCTACCAACAATGCAAATGACACGCCCCTCGACCTCTCCACTCCGCTCTCCCGCGTTCTCTTCGACATCCAGGAGATCGACTCCCACATCGACCTCCTCACCACCCGCTCTGCCTTGCCCCTGCTCAACCACACCAAAGACCAGACCGAGGCCAGTGGGCGGATCGTGGGCGAGCTGGACGGCCAGATCAAGAGCCTGAATGACAGCTACAAGCAGCTCGAGAAGGAGGTAATCCAGAAACATGCCGAGGCGGACGAGGTCAGGCAGGTTGCGAGTCGTCTGTGGGAGACCCTGAGGCTGGGACGCGCCGTCGGCCGCTGTTTACAACTGGGACGCCAGCTGGAGATACAGCACGCAGAGCTCGCAGCCGGGACCAAGAAGGAGGACCACAGGACCCTGGTGCGCTGTGCACACACGATCCTGTCGCTGCGGGAGATCCTGGAGCACAAGGGCTCCGGCGACGAGGGGCAGGGCTTGGACAGGGTGGACAGCATCCGGTCCCTGCAGGAAAATGTCACGCAGCCAATCGAGACATCAGTCAGGGAGACAAGCGAGAGAATAATACGCGAGTTTTCCATGGGGACTGCTTCGGGCTCCTCCACATTCGCCCAGTCCGAGGAGATCAAGGCCAGGACGATATCCGCACTGTCAACGCTGTATCTCCTGTCCCCCACGACCCTAGAGAAGGGCCAGAAGTGGTCACCCATTTGGATGCTGCGAGCCCTCGAGGCCTACCTGCGCACACAACTGCAGAGCAGCACCTCCACGCTGCGCGATGCCCTGGCCGCCCTACCCAGACTGGAGCGCACCTTGGCCGAGGTCGCTGCACGGTGCCAGAACATCGTCGCTCTC
The DNA here is from genome assembly GCA_013364905.1 of Diaporthe capsici. NCBI lineage: Eukaryota > Fungi > Ascomycota > Sordariomycetes > Diaporthales > Diaporthaceae > Diaporthe > Diaporthe capsici. The sequence goes on from WNXA01000011.1 coordinate 1,452,962, forward strand.
GAGATGGTCCTGGAGGCCACCAAGGCGCCAGCCCACCCACTGCTGCTGCCGGGCTCGGGCAACGACAAAGGTCACGGCAACCTCCTCCACGCGCTGCTGGCCTACCTTGAGACCGGCTCGCTGCCCAGCTATTTCTGGCGCACCATGGCCGGCGGCTTGTCGTCTCGCGTCCAGGAGATTATCAACAGGGGCGGCGTGTCAGCACGGACGCTAAGAACAAACAAGGATAATGTAGCGGCCGTCATTCGGGAGTGCGTGATACGCGGCAGCCAGCCGCCCAGTGCGATGGCCAAGACAAAGGGAGAGAGGGCGGCTGGGTGGGACCGCGAGGTTGCGGTCATGGTCAGCAGTGTGACAGGGAACCTGGGACGATGATGGCCCCGGACTGACATGGAGATTCAATCCCGGAACGAGCACCGTGTCTTGGCTCAGTCCAACGCCGTCTTATGATACCTCCAGGTTGCTGGACTCCACAATCGATCTAATGCCAGTTGCCGCTGAGGCAGAGAGACTGCAGTAGTGTGATCCCCGTCCGGACCTGTGAGGCATGCTGTTGCGTGGAGGATTCGACGTGTGCAGACAAAGGTCCAACAGTCTGCCAGGAGACAAATCGGCCGAGATCACACCTACGTGTCGCCAGATATGCATTCGACCGAGCGACCACTGTAGGAACGGCCTGATAGCTAGAGGACAGGGAACCACTGTCCCACCTCAAGCTCAAGACAATTATCAGTTCATGGAGTTCCTTGAGACTAGTTGGCTGCCGCCCCCGAGCCATTGCCAAGACATACATCCGCCCACGCAACATTGCACATTTCGATTCTCGGAGAACACCACGCCGCTGAACCAACGTCCTCCAAGGAAGTGTTCAAGTCCTTGGCCAGGGACCAGGACCTGGATCACACAGAGATGGGCAGGAAAACATAATTTAGTCAGGCGTACCAAGGCCGCGTCTTGTCGACTCCCAAGCCGCAGCTCCTATCATGCAAGCAATTATCAACCGACGTGTGAACGTCGACGATCGCCCCCTTCAGTCCCCTAACAGCAACGTTGAGGGCATAGCCCGGAATCTTCCGGGCATCTCGTTTATCCCCGTATAACGATCGTTCACCTTTTCTAGAAAACCCACAAGTCCAGGTGCTCAGCGGCCTGCCGCGCCCTTTCACCCACCTTTCCTCGGAGCCCAGCCGACATATCGTCGACTTTGCTCCAAGACTTCGGTATGGATGACCAACGCCCTCGACGAATGTTCTCAGCAGAAGACCGTGTCGACTCACAAGCCTGACCTAATTTCAGCGATGCAAAATAAGCATGATGGCCAAGGACATTGTGTGTGTTCCTTTCTTCAACATGCCGTATGAACACCAAGACCGATTGACACGCCGCCTCAAAGGGCTTTGAACCAGCAAAGCTTCGAGAAGTCTTTCGTAAAACATTGCAACCTCGTCTTTGTCTGGGCGGGACTATTTTCGTATCACCGCCGGCCCAGCACCTTCGCACATGGCAGCATGAGGAACAGCTCGGTATTAAATCGTGCCCTGGCCTTATTGAGGGCATGTTGGTCTGCCCCAGTAAGCCCAGAGCAATACCATCTTCAGATTCAATAATTCTCTTTTACACTTCCATTGGTTGTCGTGACTTGTCGCATAATCTACAACTCCTACTCCTCAATAGAAACCAAAGCAAGCAACCATGGTCACTACTAGCAGTTCAGGCCCAGGCGGCCGCTCGTCCCAGTCGGCATCAGCGGCCAGGCCCAGACGGTCGGCTGCGCGGCGCACAACTGGGATCCGTGACGCCGCTGTGAAGAAGCTCAGTGCAAATCAATGCGCCATAGGCAAGATGCTTGGGAGGGCCAGGTGCTCTGATGACCCCAAAGACTGCAAATGCCACAGCTTGGAAAGCAAGCTCCGCGCTCAGCTCCTGAGGCTGGCGACACGCCCACTTGGCGAGCCAATCTCTTTCACCTTGGACGACTCGTTTACCTTTCAGCCCGCCGACGCAGACCAGGTGGCCTTGTTCTTCAACACATACGGTCACCTCTACCATATTCGCAAGTTCACCCTCAATGACAATGTCGTCAAACTCGACACTCCAGAGCAGATCCTGCCCTACACTGTAGCCATAAACAACCTTCCATACCTTGAGGAGATCTCCTTCGCCGGGGCCTCGATAGGTATCTGGGCTGCTTATGCCCTGGCGGAAGCACTGCGAACCAAGACGAGGCTGCGCCGTGCCGACTTCTCCAACTGCTTTGCCGGGCGCAAAACACCCGAGATCGCCCCTGCATTGGACGCCCTCGTCTCGGCATTCCTCGAGCTGCCCGTGCTGGAGTCCATCAGCCTCGCGGACAACGCCTTCGGCCCCGACGTCGAGTGGCCCCTGGTCCGGCTCGTGCAGAGCCACACGCCGCTGCAGGAGCTCAACGTCGAGAACCTCGGCATTGGGCCTGAGAGCGGGCCCGCGTTCTGCATCGCCCTGATAACCCTGGCCGAGAACAAAAAAGCCATCGGCGCACCGCCCCTGCGAACCCTCCTGTGCGGCCGGAACCGCTTCGTGCAGGACGACGAGGAGCCGCTGATGGGCATGGCCGACTGGGCGGCGGCGCTCGCGGCGAACCCGCAGCTGCGGACCCTCGGCTTCAGCAACAACGGCATCCGGCGCGAGGGCATGGACCTCTTCGTCTCGGAGGGCCTGGCGCACCTGCACGCCATCGAGGAGCTCGACCTGCAGGACAACAGCATCGCGCCGCGGGGCGCCAGGCACACGGCGCTCGCCGCGGCGGTCGGCGGCTGGCCGAACCTGCGGGTGTTCAACCTCAACGATAGCGTTCTGGGCTCGCGCGGCGCGGCGCTGCTGATCCCCGCGCTGGCGGCCGTGCAGCCCAGCAGGCTGGAGTCGCTCAAGATGGCGGGGAACAACCTGACCAGCGCCAACACGATGGCGCTGGCGGGGGCGTTCGGGCAGCTGTCGGAGCTGCGGGAGCTGGAGCTGAATATGAACAACATCCCCCAGGACGACGAGGGCTTTGCCACACTCGAGAGGCTGCTGGAGGAGAGGGGCGTGGAGAGGGGTATCAAGACGAGTATGGATTCCCTCGAGGATTTCGACCAGAGTGAGCCATCGCAGAGTGAGCCATCGCAGTAGTTGGGTTCATGTCTGGCTCTGAGCTTGGGTCTTTAGGGGCTTACCTTTTTGTTTCGTCACAGCTATTGTCTTGGTCACATTAGACTGCGGAGTCTGGGTCCCGCATGCTGGTCATAGTTTCATTTGTAATTGCTCACGCCACAATAGAAGCGAAGATGATTTGTTGATGCTCTCATCCATGTCTGATTGGCGATGAAGTATCTCCCACACTGCTCCACTTTATTTCAAACACATGCTTTGTACAAGAAATCAGACTGCTCATGACATTTACGGTATAGATTCCTAGGGGAACCTCTTGTACTTCAAAAGCGTCCTTGAATGGAGTCCAATGCTCCGGAGAACCTCTTGCTTTTGAAATTAATACTAAATGGAAGGGCAGTGTAGCTAGAATTTCTCTCCAACTCTATCTGGTTGCGGTGACCGAGGCATTATACTAGATTGTATCAAGCCTAGGTCACCAGATTCGGTGGATTAATATCTACTTGCCTGCTGCATCTGACCAAAGGATTACACTCTGGTGGCACATACAAAACTGCCCTCTGTTGTCAATGTAATTGTGTATTTCTCTACCACAGCCGCTAGTAAATGCATATCTGGTAGATGAGGCAGCTAATGGATTTCGAACCTGTATAGTTACTTTTATATATGATTTTAGCCATTTGCAGTTTAAATCGGCCTGAACAATGTACAACTAACTACCTAACTAGGTAGGGAGGTAGGTAGGAAGATACTGCCATCATCCACATTTTGAACTTTAGCAAGGAGCGGAGTCTCCAGATATCTACATTCTCTTAACAACGAACACTTCTGCACACCAGAGACTAACTTGGGTCTTGCTCTGGATCACGTGTATGACAAGTCTTTTGCAGCGCTGTGCTAGTCAGTATTGCCGCAGGTTATTTGGGCTGATACGGCTGAAATCTGTACCTGAGCGCGTGACTGTCCGGCGGCCACGCTAGGTGAGGGATCGACATCTACCAGCGATCTCGTTCATGAGCCATCCAGATTGTGAATACTGGTACCGGCGAGCTCCTAGTCACAAACCCAGGCGTGGCTCAAATCCTTGGTCTCAGGGGCGTCAGCGGGCTAGCCAAGGTTTGGTTCGCGCGCGGTTTGCCCGACCGGCGCTGCTGGTGTTCACAGCATCAGCTGCCCGATCCAGATGTCCGACTCCAGATTCTGCCTTTGATGTTGCATTTTGCGTGCGCCCCATGCGAGCACACAGGCATCGCGAGGACCTGTCAAGCTCGGATGCCTATTTTCACTGCCAAGACGTCATATTCGCCCCCAAGAAGTAGGTCGACTGAGTTCATGTTGTTTCATCTCATCTCATCCATGATATCAATCCTGCTTTTCGTCTGAGTTCAGAGCCCGACCAAAGCAGACACTAAGGTGATGGTATGCGCATACCAAGCACAATTGCAAGGCCTCACTCACTTGGGGCTTCGGACATCACGCCAAGCCAAGCATGATCAATGCCCGATCTGCGAGAAAACTATGGTCTTCCCCAACACGCGGCAGTGTGAATGGCTCGTCGCCTACCGTGGCTTGGCTTGGATTGGATCGTGTCCGGGCTACTACGGACCCAGCGCCGGTCGTCATTAGGTCCGATGCGGTGGAAGGCGCTTGCTGACTCAAGCGTATGACGATCTTCAGCTCTTTGTCCTGGAGGAGCCCAAGTGCGGTTGTCCTGCGGGCCGGACACTAGCTTGCGTCCGGTCGCCCGCGCGGTCCGCCGACCTGGTTCGGCGAGCACACAGACGGTGGGACTTGGTTCTAGCAAGTTGGGGTGCCAGACTGACCGCAGAATGTGGCTTGTGCCGAGGGTGTTCTAGTTGGGATGTCAGGCGGTGCTGGGTCAAAAGCGTGGGTGCGCATGGATGCCGTTGCCTGTCAGGAGTTCCCAAGTCTTTCGTCCGCTGGTAGCGAAGAGGGAGATCAACGCACGAGGACGAGTGCTCGGACATCAGGGGGAGCTTCAGACCAGAGGAAAAACCAACGACAGCTCTAATGCCATCTGACAGGCTCCCCCGCTGGGCTCCCACGCGTCGCAACTCTGGCTGACTTGGGATGGAATTGAGTCGACCTAATTCCGCCGCTATAATCGATCGACAGGGTCAATCGATCTTTAGATTTGGCTGCCGCGCTGCTTACGCGTGCGGCTTCCCTCTAATTATTACCCGGGAGATGATACCGTCGAATTGGCGCGACAACGAGCCGGGTCCCCCCTTCGACGAAATGTAGGATGCGGATTATCCGGAGCCGAATATCTCCCGTGTGGCCACTATCATTGGTCGCATTTGGGCAGAGACCATCACAGCAGATTGGTCTCAACTGCTCGAGAACAGTGTCTTGCACTTCGAGTTCAGGAGGGAGTCCCCAAAAGCCGGATCGCAATGTAAACCTTGTCGCTTATTCGTGAGAGCCGCGCTAATCCCAGATTCTGTCAACACACATCACAATATTGGCACTCGGATCGCTGCCTCAGGGGAATGGAACTTGCCAAACACACGAGTCATCGTCATGACTGCTGTGTGGAAATATTCGATAGTGGCTTGCGGGCATGGATATACCAAGAGCTGCCACACGCACGCCGGGTCCCCCTCGGATGCACGCCGCTGCAGCCGGACGGCCGCGGTCGACATGGTTGGGCTCCTCAAGTGCCCGTTCACACCACGCTAATCTGGGCTTCAATCGTCCCCCCGACCATGGAAATACCACCCTGTGGTTACTGCAAACAGGCAACGTTTGTGAGTTGCCAGCAGCGCCACGGAAAACGTGACATCCGGCACAAGTGGACGGCATGCATCGGAGTGCTACGGTGGCCCCACTACCGAACCGCACGCACGCACGCACAGCAAGCGAGGAGGGAGTTCGTGTCAATCCTGACGTGCGGCTCGCTTGATGGATGTTGTTGTCGGCTGTGTCGCCGGACGAGTACCAGAAAGAGACACTCTGACGGAGAAATCCTGACTTGCCTCGGCCCCTGGGGGCTCCTTGGGTTGCAACACTTGCAGCACGTGGACAGGAATGGGGAGGTCGCACATGTCATGAACGCCTCTAGCAGTTGGGCATGTATTCGGAGACAGCCGCTTCAAGACCCATATGAAACCACAGAGGCCCACCACCCCAAGGGCACCGCAGCCAGATTAGTCGAAGCGAGCGCCGAGGATTGTGATGTGTCGGTGGCGCAGACTGGCTGCAGTTGGCAATGGTCAAACGAACCCCTCCCCTTCCGACCCACCGAGGAACGCCGCCGAGCGGGCAGCCCCCATGCATCCAATGGGAGGATCGCACTTGACACACGAGGCGGCCGAAAAAGAAGGCATGGAGTGGCACAGGCAGGTTTGAGAAGAGAGCGCGCAGAGGTGGTTGGTGATGGCGGTTGTCGCCAAATGTCTGAGCGTGGTTTGAGTGTTGTTGACAATATACAACCAAAGTCGATCTCATCTCAACCCCAGACGGACAGCATATAGTGTGGGCTGGGATTTAAATCAAAATGCATGGGTATATCAGGCTAATGGTTTTAATCCAGTGCGAACGATATCACAGATCTCTTCCAGACACATGGGCATCCAGAACGGACAAGCCTTCGAGTCTGGTTTCAGGATCATCTCGTTTGGATCCCGAAAGGCCAAGGCACCTGGGTCTGGCAGATCCCGAGTAGCACTAAGCAACAAGAGGTCATATTCAGACGTTTCATCGGAATGTGGCTCGTGTGGTTAGATTGGCGACTTGGAAAGAGTGAGTGCCCCCGTTTCTGATTCTGCGGTCGACTTCATACGGCCCAGGAACCAGACCATATTATCCGCTGCGGGAAGAGGGGCAGAGGGGGGCTTGGCTTCTCTTGTCCAACACCGGCTACTATTACCGAGGCTCAACCGGCTGAAGGTACAGTACTGGGGTGGTACAACCCCCAGGGTTTGCTCTACTGTTATTGTCTAGCAGTAGAAGTTCAGCCAGTCGCAACGTAACGGCCTCTGCAATCTCCTTATACTATGTGGTCGTCCCCTAAAAGTGCCAGGAGTGCGAGGGGTTCCAATCCCGCCAATATGCACAAGCCCTTCGGCGGGCGGCGGGCACTGGAGATCGGGGTGGGCATCCTGGAGAAGATCATATAAGATCCTGGGCCCCAGGGTCACCTGTCGGCGATTCCCTGACTTGGAGCGGCAGGGGCACGGGCTCTCCGCGACCTCAACGGTCTCTAGCGCTTCCGGGGTGTTCGCCCAAGTGTGCCGAGGGCCCAACCGGGGGGGGGGGGACAGGGAATAGTGCATCCTATTGTTGCTCTCATCATGGTCAACATGGCCGTGACACGACCAACAAGAGGGGCTTCTCCATGTGGCGAGCAGATCGCGACCTTGGACCGTTAGCTGCGCAGTCTGTGACGCGTGCTCGAGGCGTGGTAGTATGGAAGTTCATTATCGGGCAGCTATTGTTCCGAGTGGCATGCCAAATCGGCGTTAACAGGCACTAGCTGGCCGATCCGGTCCCCTTTCAGATCGCGAACTAGCGTAGTCTCCTTCTAGCTGTATGTCACGACTCAGAGACCTTCTGCCGAATTCTCAACTAGGCAGCTGGGGGGAGCTGGGGGAGCCCTCCTACCAGCTGGAAACCTGAATTGCAAGACTCGGGTTGCTGGTGCCGACACTGATACCGGATAAACAGCCGTCAGCCTCAAACACCAAAGCCACCCGTGTCTTCGACTCGAACACGGCCGACAAGCACATTGTGGGGTTGTGACAGGGGACCTTGGCGATTTCACGATCCGAGGAAAAGGTACCAGATGACGAGTCGTATACCGAGGGGCAACCATGGAACGCTCAATTCGGCCGGCCCCATTCTCGGAAGACAGGCGGCCCTCTACCAAGTAGATGTGGTGTAGTACTAGTAATCTACGGTGGCAATCTAGCCGTGCAACGCCGTACAACGGTTGAGGGAGGGCATTGACGAGTTTTTATGTGGTTATTCCCGATTCACAGCCGCTATTGAATAGTGACAGTGACAATGATACCGTAGATTGCCACGGTGACACTCGTGTAACTTTGACGAGGCTATAAAGCCGATTTGCTTCCGGATGATGTCCATGAAAACCCCCGCAGTAGCCGTCTGCTGGGACAAGCTGGGGGTAGGAAGGGGGGGGGACAGATGGGCTCATGGGCTCATGGACAGATGGGAAAGCCACCTCCGTCAAGGAACGTGTGGGCCCTGCTTATTCTTGCGTGCACCGTCCAATTAACACCCGCCGGGGAAGAGACCGGAGCTGGGATCCAGCCACCTGAGTCAAAAGGCCGGGCTGCAGTCCCCGTAAATTGTAATTGCACCGAGGTCGAAGAGTGGGCACCGATGATATCAGCTCAAACTCTATTCTGCCCATCAATCAGCACCCACGATCGCAGGCTTTAAGGTTCATGTTAGTGGACTGTGCACCGTGCTGTTGGATTCTAGGCCAGTGTGAGGGAGGGCATCAACATGCATATAGACTATAATTCTTAATGGGCCTGAATATTGCAAATCTCTTGTATGGACTGCCCAGATGTTAAACCCTGAGTTATACCTGTTGGGTGGCTTTCTCCACGTGCATGCAGCAGCAGCTGCACCCACGGAGTCACACGTGGGCTGGGCGGCCTGCGCAATCAGGATGAACTTCCAAGAATCGGCTGACGGAATAGTGGCGAGACATAAGGATACGGAACAAGTGTGCGCAGCCCGTGTCACTGTACTGTCGTGCCACCTCGGTCAATCTAGGCCGTATATGCAGAACAATGCCGCCATTTCTTTTTCTCTGCCAACTTCCAAGATGATACCGTCTGCTTGAACCAAAAAACTGGTACCCGCCCCTGGAAACACGGGCTGTGATACCGTATGTATGAGGCTCGCCGTGGGTCTTGCCGGAGGAAGGGACTCGCTTGGAATGCTGCAGGAAATAATGCTGTGCTGCTGCAGGAGACGAGCTGCATGGGCTCTCTCACATTCCAACACAGTGGTCTCCTCTCCTCTACCATGCAAGACTCTGCAGGCCATGCAACAGCAGCACATGCAAGATGCCAGTTCGCTCGAGGCGTGCGAGGCGTGGCCCTGGGGCTGTCCCGGGATCGGCTGGGTGCAGGTTCGCCGCACTAACAGCGTCTTCGACACCGACGTTCCCAGCTCCAAGATCTAGCATCGCGCATCACCAATTTGGTAGTGTGCTCGGACATTAAAATCAGGTTACACTGGGCGGGCCAGCGTCCCTGTCTGGGTTGGCGCGAACTGAGCTAGTCCAGATGGTGGGTGGTATTGGAGTCAAGACTCCCGCCATGCGCGCTCATTGGAATTCTCTGCGTGTTAATGCTGGGACAAAGCAGCACAACACAAAAGCTTGGTGTATTAAATCGGGACCCCCTGGCCACCACCGGTTCCTGAGATACCCGCGTGACCCATATCGGAATCCTGTCTCTTGTGAAAGACAAAAATATCCGCCCTCCCTCCCCTCACGCGTCTCCCAACTCACTCGTCGAATATTTGTTACCCGAGCGAGATACGATTCGTCACCTCAGCCACGGCCTGAGAGACTGATACTCGTTGAGGGCCCCTACTCGGGCCGCCGTCACCATGTCGCTCAACGCTCCCGACCACTCTCTCGATCATGAGTCGATGTCGGAGCTGATGATCGGGCTGTCGGCTACTCTGGGCGTAATCACCACCGTTGTTGTCATATTACGCATGTACACGAGACTCGTACAGCTTCGAAATGCCGGCCTTGATGATCTCATGATAGTCGTCACACAGGTATAATATTCCCCACTGGTTCCCACTTTGCGTTGACCTCGTCGACGGGAATTAATTAATCTGACCACCATTCAAGGTTCTTGCGATCGGTTTGAATGTCTCAACATGTTTAGGTCCGTCGATTCCATGGCTTGTACACCACAAACAACCCAACCTACGTGCGTGTAGCTGACGGTTTTCGCAGAGGGACACTACGGAACGGGGAGGCACTGGTGGCTCGCCAGCCCGGACGACCTGATGAACCAGCTGAAATCACTCTTCGCCGCCATCCAGCTCTACATCTGGTCCCTCTGCTGCGTCAAGATCAGCCTGCTCCTCCAGTACAGGCGGATCTTCATGGCCACCTGGCTCCAGAGGGTGTCGATCATCATCATCTGCTTCTCCGTCTCATGGAACGTCGCGCAGTCCATTCTCGTGTCGTTCGCCTGCAGCCCGGCGAGCGCCTTCATCCCGAGTCTCGCGCCACACTGCCTCGACAGCCTGACCATCTGGTACATTGCGGCGGGAATAAACATTACCACCGACTTTATCGTCTTCCTCCTGCCGATACCACTCATCAATTCCTTGCAACTGCCCATCCGCCAGAGGGTCCTATTGATCATGGTGTTTTGTCTGGGCTTTTTGTAAGTTTTTTTTTGTTGTGTCCTTGTCATCTCCACTCCCCGCCGAAGACCAAAACCTGCGAAGGGATCAAAGCTTTGAAAAACCCGGGGAGTTAGGCCCCGGCTTCAATGGCCCTCGAGCACACCCTCACCCATTATGATTTCCATGCGGCAGTTGTATGGGACTCACAGGGTCTCAGCCAAGCTTCAGACCACATCATCCCAGAGCCAGTCATCCTGTGTCATCACTTTCTTCTAGGTTTTCTGACATGTCTCCCACAACAGCACGTGCATCATCTCCATCGTCCGCGCCACAAAGCTTGAGGCCGTGGTCAAGGCGGGCGACCCCTCCTACTACGGCGCCCCAGGGGCCATCTGGTCCATGGTGGAGCTCAACTGTGCCATCCTCTGCGCGTGCCTGCCGACCGTCAGGCACCTGATCGGCTCATGGATACCCTGCCTGGGCCTGCGCACAGTCAGGGACACCTCGGGATACTATGCGAAGAGCCGTTCGACCCCGAGCCGGCGGCGCCTGAGCGTCTTTGCGCTGCGGTCAAGGAAGAGCGGCAGGCTGCAGGTGCCGGGGGCCGGCTACCACAAGGGCTCCAAGGACAGCGGGGCCTCCGAGGCGGGCATTACGGGGAGCAGCAAGCACGACCACAACATCGAGCTGGACACGACGTGGGCCAACGACCTCGAGAACGACGGCGCGCTGTACCACAGCAACAACATCTCGGCCTGGGTGAGCGCCCAGGAGCCAAAGTCACCCATCAGGGCCAAGGTCCGGCACAGCGACGACAAGAGGGACAGGAGCGGGAGCGAGTCGCGGCTGATAGGCTCCGGGGTGTCCAACGAGCAGCTCCGGACGAACATCTTGGTCACCAGGGATGTGACGGTGGAGGAGGGTCGGACGACAACGCCCAGCCCGCGCTCGCGATCTTTTACTGGTATAGCGTTATGATTGTGACGGCTTGTGTAGATAGATTCAGGGCACGCCAGATGGTCCGTCTCAGAGACGTGTTTATTATGATAATCATCAATTCAAATACCCATTAGCGTTCGCGTCTTCCTCACTTCAAGTAGCAGCTCCCACTGCGTCCCAAACGGGCATCGCGTGGTTTCTAATCAGAAAATGAGAGAGACAAACTCGAAGAAAAGGACGCAAGCGAAGTGGCTCGGTTTATCCCTGATGTGAAGGCTAAGTCCCCGTAACCACCCTGCGAAAGATGTCTTAATGGCTGGAACGTAGTCACATGCATCCAAGTATCATTCTTTGCGGAAGCCAACTCAATTGGTTCTCTCCCCTCATCAGGCTTGAATGGCAGGGCCCGATGGCCGTCAGAGCTTGCAGAGGGTGTGGCCTGCCTGCGCAGGGAGACGTTCGGGATCTTCAGCTCCCCGGAGGATTTTGAGCACGGCCCGGATGTGGACTGATGGCGAATGGATCACACCCACCAAGAGTAACTACCGATATGCGAACTCTACTCGACCCAGAAGTAGGCGCCGCCTCGGTCCTTTTTGACTTCTCTTCTCGGTCAACAAGGCAGTCATTTCCGACCCAAGGTTGTGGGAATTACGTAGTATCCAGGATAAGAATATATTCAATGATACCAACTATTGCTACCCACCTGCCTGCCTGCCTGCCTTGCTCCTCTCAATCTAGTTGTCTGTCCATGCGCCCACTGGCGGCTATCCCAGGGCATCAGCCAAGCCAGAGCTCGTTCAATCTACGGGCCAAACACATCGACGGCGTGGTTAAGGCTTCTGTCCAAAGCCTCCTGCTGCGACTTGGCGTCATCAGCCCGAGTGGGCAACAAGGCGATGACTTTGAAAGTAAACGCGCCAACGCAGGTCTTGTTAGCCAAGAAGCAGCTGCCGATAAACATGCAGCCCGGAAAGGATCCCACAATGCCGTGCTTGTCAACCACACTTGCAATGAACTGTCCATGGATTTGGGCATACTGTGTTGGTTTTGCATTTAGTGACGTTGCATTGGGGAAGAAGAACAGGGGGAGGATGCAGTCACATACTCCCTTGAAAGCATCGTAGATCTCATCCTGCTCGGCGGCTGAGAAGTCGGCAGACATTCCCGACAGCAACTCAGTGCAGGTCATGAGTTGCATCGCTGCACCCGTGATGCTAGAGACGACTACCTATGGCATTGATTTGGTGTCAGGCACCTACTTGAATCTGGCTCCCTCGGTTGACGAGACCCTTACTGGGAAAAAGCTCGCAATGTTGTTCGCCGTGATCGTTTTGGCTGCACGATCGGCGTTCGAGGATTTGATGCCAGCTTGGTTGATGGCGGCGATGACGGACTTTGCTTTGGGCCCCACGCCTCCTGAGGCGGCGGGCGATGGAGGAGTCTCGCTGCTGGACATCATAGCCATGTCGGTGGTGAAGGCGATGGTTATGTGGTGAGAGTGCTTTCTTGTACACAATGCGGGAGCAAACAGAACAATGTTCAAAGAGCAGTTGATGAGACACCCCTTGTAGTGGGAGTTGAACCCATCTGAGAAGAAGACGAGGTCATTATATAATGCTCAGACAACCTTGGAACCGATAGATATCTGTGTAGTTCGCATGCGAGTGCGAAATGGTCGAGATGAGGCAACCAGGCTGGTTGTCATGAGGGACACAAAAAAGCAATTGGGAGCCTGCCGAAATGCGCGCCAAGGTCGGCGCCAGACGACACGATGTCCTCGACTGCCGATTCGCCGTCGACTATGGCGACATGCTGTCTCGGCCAGTGCTGTTACATGTCCAATAGGGTTGGCGAGGCTTATTTCAAGGGCAGAGCGCTGGCGAGAGATGGGTATCGTACCCGTGGACGCCTTGTTGTCTCCACCCTGACGAGATGTGGTGTCACCCTTCTGCATACTACACGCATGATCCGCATCTCTACGCCGGCGGACGAGCATGCGGCCGGCGAAGGGAGGGGAGGATCCGTGCCCAACGAATACGGGCCGGAGCAACTTTTCATTCGCCCAGATCATTCCGTGGAAAGCCGACCGGTCCAATCTTTTAGATATCATGAGCCGTGCTGCAGGATGTGCGTTCCGGATTGCAAATTGTCTTCGACATTGATACAGTACGTAGAGAACTCACAGGTCACCAGTCCATGCGGGGCCTTTCCCGGGCAGCCTGATCATTTGATAGCAGATAGAACACACTCACACACTGTGAATAAGTCTTCCAGGAAGGCTTTACTAGAGACAAGAGTTTTATTTTCTTCTTATTCTTTTGGGGTTTCATTGAACCCAACTGAGCAAGACATTACATGACATAGCAGAACTGGGAATACAGCCTCACTCAAATTTCAAAGTCGAACGATAGTGCAAGTGACACTACTGCTTTGAAAACGATAAGTCCTAGTCCTTGAATATGGAATAGGGGCGACTCAGGACGACAGGGTGACTGGAGGGATTCCAACAAACGTAGGCCAAGAATTTGACCTGTGTTGCTGAGGATGAATCATCAAAAGCACCCGCGCAAAAGACAAATCTGATCCCACTCAAGTATTCCATAGCCGATAACACTGAACAATGACATTGCGTGAACATCTTTCAGACACCCCACAGACAAGACATATTGCCTCGGACCAACCACCATTGAAGCTCGTCACTACAGAAGCAGCTACCGGAGGAGCACCAGAGATACGATCAAGCTAAGCACTCACATTTGGGAACTTCCTGTTGCTGTGCTGTTACAACATTACAAGGCTACCATAATCCTTAAGCCTATGTTCATGCCGGTCGGGATGTGCGCGCAAACGCTCCTCCTGCCCTGTGTTTCACTGCGAATGGTTGGGTTAACGCTGCGGTGACGCCGATTACCGTTACGCGGTCGTCCCCGTTTGTAAACCCGACGTCAGATTGCCTGCCCCTTACCCGACTGTCTGTTTGCAAACTAGCCAAGGAATTGATAAGAGATAAGACCTCCACACTTAAGCGCCGACCACATCGCGCCGCCCGCTATCTACTTCCCTCTTCATGCAACACTAAACAAGCGAGACTTTCTCATCCAACAGAGAGCCCACATCTGATCGAAGGCGATGAAGCAGATGCATCGACGTGACCTTCAAGGTGACCCAAGTAATCTAAGCGCGCGTCTGCGTACGCCCCAGAAGAATCGCACCACCTGAAACTGCTACGCCGCACTCTGGCTGCAGCTATGAGCAGGACGGAGAGTGAAGAGCTTCGTAGAAAGCGAAGCACCTCCCATTCGCGAGATATAGGCTTTCAAAATGACCAACAAAAGGAAGAGTCAAGGCTCGCTGGGGCCAGAACCAGCCACAAAGTCTCGCCGGATAGAGTCGAATACGCGTATGTGTCTCCTTGGCGGCTGTTGACATTCGATCTGACGCGTTTCTCATAGCTTCTTTGCACATCAGCTTGCCCTCTCAGACTCATGACCCTGAAGATAAATCCATAAACGCAGAGATTGAAGACCAAGACGCTGAAGAGTTGGTCGACGAGTCTGTTCATACATTGGAGCGATTCCCCTTGACAGAAAAGAATCTACATCGTCTCGCAATGTCAACAAACTCCAAAGGACCGAAAACCGCGAGTGTCCAGAGTCTGAGGTCGGGCAACTCGGGTGACACCAGGAGTATCTCCACAACCAGCGAAGGATTCGAGAACAGAGCCCTCGATAATGGTGTTCTCGACGCCGTAAGGTCCGGGAAACAGGCAGTGGTGGACTCGGATGTCAAGATGACATTACTTGCCTCCCGAGAATCTGCATCACCGACACAGTCACAATACGACAAATTTGCGGATCGGATCGTCGAAGCATCAAATGAGCAGGGCACCATCGCTGTCTACTCGAAATACATATTTCAAGATACCGAGGACACTCATTTCGACATTGGGTATCGAAGGAAGGAGGATAAGATGTGGACTGAATTCCCCAAGAACGTCGGGTTTAACAATGGTCTGTCAGCTCCCAAGCCTGATATGATCGAAGGGTTCTCAAGGGACACGTTCCCTCCAACAATCGAACATATCAAGGCATCAAGGCTAGTCAGGGACGAGCCCAGATATATCGCGTTGCCTCACATGGCCGTGGAGTACAAGGCGCGCGAGAAAAGCCTGCACGAGGCTAAGGTCCAAGCAGGCTACGACGGTGCCGCTATGGTCTACGGTAGGAACGAGGCTCTGAAGTACATTGGGGAAGCAGATCCCCCACGACAGCCTGCGGTACTAACTGCCACGACTATTGGCCAAGAATGGAACGTTTATGGCCACTACGCTCATCCTAATGATTCTAACGGCAAGGAAGAGTACTATCAATGTCGCATGGCTGGTGGGTCCATGGAAAACCTGAGCGAGTATAAGCAAGGCCGCAAGGTCCTGAGGAACATGCAGGACTTCGCCCGACAACAATCTTCGGACCTGCGAGATAGCATGCAAAAGGACTACGATGAGCACGGTTCCCGTCAGCTCGGCCAGCAGCCTGGAAACAAGACGGGCAGCAATTCTCTCGCCTCCAAATCACCATCCGTTGGGTCTGATAGGAACGGGCAACAACACTCACGAGGCCAAGCGACGCCTAAACCAGCTTCTAATAATGGTTCCTCTACATCCGCTCCACGAGACACACATTCCAGGCAACGGGGTCAACCTGCTTCTGAAGTCTCTCGCCAGCAAGCTGCGAGGAGGCCTGAAGATACGTCGAATAAGTCAAGAGCAGACTCGTCGCCACTTCCACAAAAGCAGACGATGCCGCCACCGGTCCGTCATGTCCAGCCACACAAGCCATCGACTACCGTTCCTGGGGTTTCCGAGGCCTCAGAAGCCCCTCATGCACATCAGAATAGCCCTCTGCCAGGGCCGCCCCGTCGGACTCCCTCTGGACCTGGTGGCGGCCAGTTGCCCACAGCACAGCCTAAGCCTGTCCAACGGACAACAACGGTGAAACCACCTGACGGACGACCCTTGCCTTCTGGCTCCTCCTCATCCTCGTCCTCGGGGAGGTCGAGTGGCTCAACACTCTCTGCGTCGTCCGCTGACGCCCGCCGTCACCGGATACGGGACGAAGAAGAACAGAGGGACTTACCCAGGCGTCGGTCGGACAGCCCTGACAAGAATAGGCCGCCACGGCCGCAGGATGGCAGGCCTGACGAACCGCAGAAAAAGAGCTCGGTGTTTGGTAGGTTTGGTATGGGTAAGAAGAAAGATGGGCGCCTCGGCCTCGGCGATGATTGAGACTTGGACTGTAATTAAAGGCGGTTGCATTAGCGAGTAGGGCGATCTCGGTGTACTTAGATAGAATCAAGTAGATACCATTGCGTATATTTGTATTGTAAGCCTTCATCATATGCACTATCATCAACAACGATGGCCTAGGTAGCTTCAGATTACCGTCAGGAACACCAGGGTAAAGAGTCCAACAAGTGTAGGCTTGCACTTTAGTCTGGTTGTCACGATACCTGCTAATCCCCAATTAAGTAGCGCGACATGTTCTCAGATGATCATGAGCTTGCTCCCTTCGTTTACAATTGGCCTGATACCCTTCTGCAGACAGACCCAGCAGGGATTCTTGGGCTTCAGCACGACTTTATACCCGGCTGCAAGGCATATAGAGGCAGCAGCCAGCCTCGCTTGCCAGTTCCCTTCAGCTCTGATGACGCCCCAGTTCCTTGGCGGGATGAGCATCTCTGCGTAGCTGTCGACGGCGATGAGCGAGTATTCCCCAGCCGCGGAGCAAGTACATGGATTGGCTTTCAGGAATTTTCTCACAAGCCCCTGGCTCTTCACTGCTTCCAAAACGTCCAGTTCGGCAATCCATGCCTCCTTGTCGTATACTGAGATAAGAGTCTCAAGGAAGTATGCCTCTACATCTCTCCCTCCGGAGAATTCGATGTTGATGGCCTGCGATGCCTGGGAGAACGACAGGTGCAGACTCGTGCTGGTGAAGTGGTCCTCCATCACCCCGTTAAATTGTTTGTGATCACAACGGTACCACTCGTCGACGTGGTCGTACGACCTGATTTCTAGTTCCTTCGGGGGCACAAGGAAAGCCATGCCCGCTCTCCCGATACTCCCGGTATAGCGCCGCACAAGACACAAATCCCCATCAGATCCACTGGCTGCTGGGCCCTGCAGTAGAGCGGTCGCAATGTACAGGGACTCGGCCGAGCACAACGCAAAGACACTCTGTAGCTCTGCCGGGTTGAGGTTGTAACTGCCGGTCTCCATCATTGCAATACAGGCGAAGCAGGTACTGGGGCCGTAATCGCGAGCGGCCAGGGCCGGAACTACCCGCCCCCCCTTGTCGGCGTGGGTGATGGTGATGATTCTTACCCCCTGTTACAGCGTCGCCCTGACTTTCTAGAGCTGTGGTGACCCATCGGGCGTTTCGAAAGTCCGCCTTGATGGCTCGCACATCAACGGTAGCCCCTTCCATGTCACGGTACAGGTCGCAGATGAAGGTCATCCCGAGCAATGCCTTGTGGTGGTCTGCCTCGAAGCTCATCTCTTGGGCACACTTCTCCAAGCTGATGGTGCCTGCCTTAAAGACTTTCATTGTATCCAACACCCTATGGGATTGAAACAACGGAAGTACACGGGACTCCTCGTCTGGCCTGCTTCACTGTGACTTGCCATGCTGGTGAATGACTGGCGCCACTCGGTGTTGACGACGGAGTAGGGCTATGGGGTTCAACAAATATGCTCCTGAGAATGTCCCTCGGAAGATTTTGCCTGATCTTTAGATCATGGTAAAGACTAACTAACTAGTACGCCTCTAGGCACTTCACTGAGAGCGGCCATAGAACATTCCTGGTAGGTAAGGCTTTGAGTGATTCTGATTGTTTGTGACCATTCTGACATTATACCAGGGTTTCAAAGAGCATTTTGTCAACAGAAACTAGGACAACATGGATAGAATCAAACCTAAGGTTCGACATAACACCATCCCGCTAGTCGAGTATTGAAATTTGTCCGAAGCGCCACTCAGCCCCGAGTCAGTCAGTGGGCCGGTACAGCCAAAACAAAAAAAACCACAAAACGTACAACACCGGGTATTCGCTGATCGTCACCGACTCAACTACTGATCCGGCCCTCACTGACTTAACCTTGGGAGAGCGGACGGGATCCCGTGTTTTCCAATGGGTATGGTCGTACGTGATAGACCCTGCAGAACTGGTGCTTATAACTCATGAATTCTGATAGGGCAGTATTAATCTTCAAATGACGGATTTTTCTACTTCACCGTAATGACTCTTGTCTGCCTTCCAATAAAATCCACAAATCCAGCACGCACAATTGGGCACTTTTTTGATATGAATTGTGCTAATCATGGTATGCAATGAGGACAAATATCATCACACAGGCTAACCAATCGTCCATTGGATTAATGACGAATCATCCGCAGAGCACAAAAGAGGCCTTTTAGCGCAGTACCCATCAAGCAATCTCACCTGTGCTGGAGTCAAAAGCGTGCCACGATGACAACATCCCCACCGTTGCGCCGCAGATTTGCTGCGCCAGTTTTGCAAAGAAGTTCAAGTCAGCTAGTTTGACCTCTTGAAACCCGATCTCCGTTGGTAAAGGACAGTCAAGCCTCTTAATCTACACGACCCAAAAGATTGCCCATTGTCTAAGTCATGTTGGTGTTAGTGCGGATACTCGGACGCCGGCCGCGCCACCGTCGTGGCAGCATCGTCTAAAATGCGGTTCTCTATCTGTTCGATGTCACGTAATGGAGCTTAAGCTCGGCATCGATGGTCCGTCCTCCCACACTGGTGGCAGTGTCGCATCCAGTGATGTTGCATGGGGAGGCGGCTTACAGTGGCAAGTCCTTGAAAGGTTGTTTGGGCTCGTCCCTCCAATCGACACTCGAGAACTAAATCAATGGACAATATTGACTAACTGTGGTCCGTGGAATGCCCCGGTTGCGGTGGAGTTCTTCTCTTTGAGACCCCGGTTGCAGGTGTCTGTTAGATGGGCACCCGTTAAAGCGCTAGGATACCGTTGACATCCTGGTGGGGAGCAAACTCCTATGTCAAACACCACGGGCAGAAGACAGGAGAATACCACAAAGACCGTCAAACGCGTACAATACTATATTTAAGGCAAGGCCAACCATGATCATAAGATCTTTCAGTTGACAAGAGCAATTGCACCTCGTCATTGGTGATCGCACATGATCAGCACCGACTTGAACAGTAATATGCCATCCGGAATCTGTTTCAAGGGTCCGCGCAGAGACTACGAAACAATTAAACAATTACAGAGACCCAAGTTGGGTTTGTTATGCGAAGTAAAATGGAAGCAAATTGTATGCGCCACCGCTATCGAAAAGAAGACTGGCGTAATCTATCTAATATATTCAAAAGGGCCGTCGACCCTGACGGACTAGGAGCTAGCGTGTCTCACCCCAATCAATTCGATGCCCGCCGTCGTATATACCCCTTACTCGCAGCCTCGCTTCCGAGTCAAGAGCAGGGGCTGACCCTAGCCAGAAATCCGGCAAATGCTATCCGCGGTCGAAAGATTGCCGTTTCGCGTAATGGCACCTGCAGAACGACGTCCCTCTTTGGTGGAAATGCCCCGGATTCGCACAATGGTGCCCACCTCACATTTCGGTACTGTAATTCGCAGAACAGTCTAGATTACGCCGCCGTGAACACCTCGCTTGGCACAGTGTTCTCCCTAGTGGGCCGGTAGATGGTCCGACTGCTATTGAAGAGTGGTACGGCGTGTCAGGCTTATATTGTCAAAGGGAAAAGCTTGAATTATGGCACCAACCCTAGTGTGGCGGGCTCCCGGGAGCAAAAAAAGATATCTCGGAGCAGCTGTCGTCGGTCATCTTCACCGTTGTTTCCTGATCCAGACAGCCGAATCAGGTCCTCCTCCCTCCCTCCGTCTTCGTTCTTTACATTCACTCGTTCGCGCAGCGCGCATAAATAAACACCTGCATTCCATTTCTTGGCAGTCAATTGTTGATTTTCTATTCACAATTGTACTGGTTCCTTTAGTCAGCAATCCGCAGCAAGATGAAGCTTTCCATTGTAAACCTCCTCGTCCTGGTGAGCGCGGCGGCGGCCCAGCTCTCCGGGAGTGTCGGCCCGACGACAAGCACTGCAGCCAAGCGGTCCAAGAAGACGTGCAATGTGCTTGACTACGGTGCCAAGGCAGACAAGTCGACGGACCTTGGCGCGGCTCTTACCAAGGCCTGGGCTGCGTGTGCATCTGGCGGTATTGGTAAGTCATCAACTTCGGCCCACGCCATGCTTCCCAACCACGGCCCTTAAGCAGGTTCCGCAGCGCTGACTGTCTCGCAGTCGTCATTCCCACGGGCGACTATGCTATGTCGACATGGGCTACCCTCAACAAGGGCACCGGCGTCGGCGTCCAGCTGGACGGCACCATCTACCGTACCGGGACCGCAGGCGGCAACATGATAGCCATCCAGAACAGCAAGGACATCGAGTTCTTCTCCAGCAACGGATCCGGCGTCATGCAGGGGTACGGATATGAGATTCACAAGACTGGTTCGCTCTCTGGTGCTCGTCTCCTCCGAGTGATCAAGACCAGTGACTTTTCCGTCCACGATCTCAAGTTTGTTGATGCACCTGCGTTCCACATCTCACTGGACACCAGCACCAACGGCGAGCTCTACAACCTTGCCATCCGGGGCGGTGACCACGGTGGACTGGACGGTATTGACGTGTGGGGAACAAACATCCACATCCACGATGTGATGGTGACTAACAAGGATGAGTAAGTAACCTCACCTTCTCACCCCTGAAACTTTCCACTTCACTGTATTTGAGACATGTCAAAGTGCATCGTCTCGCAAGACGTACCTTTAGACAGCTCCTGTGGTTACGACTGCAGCTGGTGCTCCACAGAAGCCTCTCTAGACACCTTTCGAGACTATTTAATTGTACTTGCTGACTGAGACCTGTGAATAGGTGCGTGACAGTCAAGTCACCTGCCCAGAACATCCTCATCGAGCAGATCTACTGCAATCTGTCCGGAGGGTCAGCAATCGGTTCCCTCGCCGCAGGAACAGCCATCTCCAACATCGCCTACCGCAAGATCTACACGGTGGGCAGCAACCAGATGCTCATGATCAAGAGCAACGGCGGGTCCGGCTACGTCGAGGACGCCGAGTTCAGCGAGTTCATCGGGCACGGCAACGCCTACTCGCTCGACGTCGACCAGGCGTGGGCCTCGATGTCGACGGCCGCCGGCAGCGGCGTGCAGCTAACCAACATGACCTTCAGCAACTGGAAGGGGACCTGCGCCTCGGGCACCCAGCGCGGGCCCATCCAGTTCAAGTGCGACGCCGACACGCCCTGCAAGGACATGGTCGTCAAGGACTTTGCCATGTGGACCGACAGCGGCAGCAAGGTCAACTACATCTGCCAGAATGCTTTCGGTACGGGTGGGTGCCTCAAGAGCAGCGGGAGCGACTACACGACCACACAGGCTGTCGCGTCTGCGCCAACTGGGTACCAGGCTGCCACCATGGCGGGGGACCTGAAGACTGGTTTCGGGTTCACGGTCGAGATCCCCGTGCCTACTATGCCCAGCAGCTTCTTCCCCGGAGCGACGCCCTTGGTGGCCCTGGCTCATTGATATCGGACTTTCGGTCCAGCCACTTTCTATCCTTCACTGTATTTAGTACAAGCCTGCTGTGTATCAAGCAGGTATAAGAGCATCTAGTCTTTTTCAATTCTTTGTCAATATAACATGCTCCTTGGAGCATCTCATTTGAACAGGAGGTGGCCTTTTAAAGTCATCCAACCTGCATAAGTGCCCGCCCTTCCTCCTGTGCCCACTCAACAAGACGCGTAAATCATCACCCGACGACAAGCCTCGCTTGCAAATCCGCACCCACCATGTTCTCACGATAGGAGGCAGAGAGCCCAGCGATGGCCTGTTTCCTGCCAAGGTCTGGCTAGACTTGTCGCGGGCAACGGGTCGCGGGTGGGGCCCCGGCGATGTTTCGTGATGTTTCGAACACAGGGGGGAGGGAGATTCTTATTTATTGCTGACTTGGGTGGAGCCCAGACTTTCGGGCACAGGAGAAAAGGGAGAAATTGGGCCGACGGGCCCACCGGCTCCAGTTTGTGGATTGCCCTCGCTTGCGCTGCCGAGCAGTGGGTTGACGACACCATTGATTGATTCATGCCCGTGCTCTGCATGTCCCTTTTGGGCTTTCGGGCGGGGCCTTGTAGGCTCACGTACACTAGATCCACGATGCGGTTGACAGAATACCGGTTTACTTGACTTGATGCATCTGATCGCTGGTCTCGTGTGTGTAGATCTCATATATATTTTATATTTTCAGGAGTGCAGTCCACAGATCTGCCTTCACCGTTGGAATATGTACAGCCAAAAAAGATCAAAAACCTATCCACCTTGTCCATTCCCCCAGCCACGCCATTCCCGTCCTGGACTGTTTCCGCTTAGTAGACACTTGGCGCCGGGCTGACAATGTAGTTGGTCAGGCTGGTGGTGCCGTTCATCTTGGAAGCGATAGCCTGGGCAAAGGCCTGGGCGGCGAGCTTCGCACCGGCGGGGCTGGTGTGGGTGTGGTCGTTGGGGTAGAGGGCGTTGGTGCCGCTGTTGCCGAGCTTCTTGTAGGCGAGGGTCTGGGCGTTGTAGTGGTCGACGTAGGTGACGCTGCTGCTGGCGATGGCGGTGGCGGCCGTCTTGACGTACCCGACGAAGCGAGGCGGCGCGTACGAGAAGCTGCCCGACTCCCACACGTTGTTGGGCGTCTGCGAGCTTAGCACCACGGTCGCGCCCTTGGCCACCATCTGCTTGGCCGCCTGGCTGACGTAGTAGACAAAAGTGTAGACGGTCGAGCCGTCCGCGCTGGACTTGCACGTCTCCGTGCCGGCGCCGGGGCAGTCGCTGCGCCCGTTGTCGTTGGACTCGGGGCTGCCGCCGTCGTTGTGGCCGAACTCGATCACCACGATGTCGCCAGACTTGACGAGGTTGGCGACCTCGGTGAAGCGGCCCTCGACCGTGTAGGAGCGGGCAGACCGGCCGCCGATGGCCTTGTTGACGACGGTGGCGGTCGAGTAGGTGCCAAAGTACTGGCCCCAGCCGTCGGTCGCGCCGTCGTTGGCGCCGTTCTTGGCCATGGTGCTGTCACCGCAAAGGTAGACAGTTGGTGTCGCCCTCTCGGCGAGTTCCACGGGGGATGCATAGGCGGTGATGGCGCCGAATGCGACGGCGATGGCGGGTAGTGAGAACTTCATTGTGCCGGCGGGTGGTGTGGATGAGACCGTGGAAGGATGTGGTGGTGAGGCTATGCAGAGCGAGGGGGACAAGGATGATGCAAAAAAGAATGTGTGCCGGCACTGGGATGAAGACGAGGATGAGGGCGAGATAATTAATGAAAGTCAACGGCTGGCGTTGCAAAGTGAAGTAATATGTAGAGAATGAAGCTCTCAACTGAAGGGAGATCAACCGGAACAATTGAGTCCATATGCCCAGACCTGGACGGCCGTCGAGTCAACTTACACATAGTGTCTGCCCCTGACCCTGCAGCCCATGGTAGCATTTGATTAAAGGGGGATGGCACACGGAGCAGGACTGCCGCTGCACTCCGCGCTGCCCAGGCGCCACCGCGCCAGCATGAGCCCCATGACCACATGACATTAGACAGGCCCAATACGGACTTGTAGCCTCAATGGGAACTTCCCCTCGTGGAAGGAGAATGAGGCAGGACGGTCAGTGTTCGTGCAATATTGCGCCTTGGACCTTGGACACCCCACTTCCGGGGGGCGCCAAGTCTGATCCTCGTGACCGAGGATTTGTGGAAGATCCCCAAGAGAGATCCGAGCTACGCGGGTGCCCACCCAGCCTGCCAGAGTGTCCATGAAACAACAAACACGACCGGGGTCCGAACTGGCTTCGGACGGAAACATGCCGTATGTCGCCTGGGGGAAAGTCTTGGCCTCCTACACATGCTTTAAATACCGAGTCAACGCCTCCGACACACCCGCATCCAACCCCATCTCATTGATGACAGCCAGTCACAGCCTTTTCACCTTCGGCGGAGTATTGGCCGAGGGCCCGCACTAAACATCCATTGACCCGGATGGTCGTCGGAGCCGGGGAGACGGAGCCGGGACGCTCGTGGTCTCTTGAAACCCGACGTTTGTTGGTGCCAAGCAAGCAAAGCTACAGTGAGCAATAAAGTGAAATAAAGCTACATGTGGCCGCTATGCATAAAAAGGCAAAATTCGATGCGGCTGCGGTCCGCTCAACCTTCAGGGTTCATGGGCTTGCGTCGTATAGCGCAGGCGTTACGAGGCACACAAGTGAACTGTCAACCGCATCATGCAACACACCGCCGACCACCAGTGAGGGCATTAGTAAAAATAGGTGGCGCTGCAAGGGTTCGAACCTCGGTCTTTGGAGAGTCGACAGGCTTGACCACAATCCAACGTCCTAAACCTCTAGACGACAGCACCTACGAACTCCCCCTTCGAGCGGGTTGTTGATGTGTGTGTTGTGTGGCTAGGTGGGACTGCGGTCACGGCGGGAGACTGCAGTAGTTCGGACGAAATGCTGGTATTCACTTGGAGGCTTAAGAATGCGTAGGTTCCAGAATGGCTGGACAGGGACCAGTATGGGTATATAACACTCAGTTTTGCTGGGCCTGCTTCCCAGCCACGGACTGATTACCCACGTCATATCAACATTTGTGTACAGCATGGGTGACTTGTGACCTGTTTGTTTTCGTAGACGTCGTTCCTCCAGGGTATAGTACTTATGGTTGTATGCACTGCTTACCTCCCGCAACTTGCCACAGTGAAATGCTGCCAAAATGGGCAATCCATGAAAACGGCCATTCCTTACGAGGCAACTTTCAACGGTGAAGCTGAAAGGTGAAGTGAGCAGAACTCGATATGTGATCATGCAAGTTTCGGTAGGCATGCAGTGGTAAGTCAATTGGTAGTCCAGATGTAGATGGGTAGATGAGTGTGGAGCTGAGTGGATACCCGAGCAGCATATATCCCGACGCACATGCATCTAGCGGGATGCACAACGTAGGCTCTTTCCCAGATCACCTGACACTGTATGGCCCCATATAGTACCTCCAATACTAATCTGATATTCTTTCTTTCCGCTCAGGAACCAGCTGCCTACTTGTTCCAGGTCAGCAACTTGGCCCCATGGTAATCTTCCACACACACGCAATATGACAAATGAGGCATGTATTTTGTCCATGTCGCCATAATTAGAGCCAAGTGCTGCTTGGTCTGTAAGTGACCCATTTGTCTACTTGCACGATTACATATATAAGTCCTACAGTAGACGTGGGCAGACTGAGGAAGTGTCCCTACTCTGGGAGAAGCACCTGGCAACTGCGCAGGGTCTGGGAACAACTTGAAGCTTTGGTGGTATTACGGGGGCTTGGCTGATTAAATGTCTATACGAGGTCCACCTTACATATCTGAAATTTTTGTTCTTGCAGTCCTCATCGGTAACGCAGCAAGCTTGCCGTCACTTGTACGTGAAGCAGCGGTCGTACCTGTCAATACCACGCGCGGACAAGACATCTTGCGACGAGACGAGACGGGTATATATATGGGTTTATATATATATGTAATGATCACTATCCAAGTACCTTGCGTCCCAGGCTGGTCATGCTAGCCACTAATTCTCTCCCGAGAGAGAGCTGACAGTGTACACTTCAGGATTATGCTTCAAGGACCTTCACAGCCTTGCCCTTCTTCATCCACTTGACCCTGTTCAGAACACCCTCGGCCTGGAAATCAATCTTGAGCGCGTCTTCGTACTGCGTGAAGTGGTCCCAGGTCTCGTGGTGCATCGGGATGATCCAGTCGGCCTTGATGTCGCGGAACAGACGCACGGCCTGTCTTCCGCCCATAGTAATATTCTGCTTCGGCATAGGGGCGGGTTCCACGTGATCCATGGCTTCACCCAAGTTCATGAGGGCGGCCTCCTGGCCCGGTACTTCGGGACACTTAACACTGTTATCGCACTGCTGTTGGGGTCTTCTTTATCTATGTTCACATAAATAGCTGTCAGAACAACTCCCGGGCTATACTTATGGATGATCTACTTCAGCTTGGTCATAGGTGGAGTTCAGTCTTTATTCGTTGCAACGGTCTAAGCCGGATCTGCAGAAATTAGGCTCACGGATGGCAATCATATTTGGTTTTATCGCATTCGGGGCCCTCTTAGGGTCGCCAATCAGCGGCGTCTTGATTTCAGAAATGAACGGTTCATATCTCGGGGCGCAGGTCTTCGGTGGGAGTTGCCTGGCAGCTGGGTGTATGTTTGTGCTTGCTGTACGGAAATTTCGGAGGAGGAGGATGCACTATGCGCTGGCGGCAAAGATGTAGGATTCGCGCAGTACTTGCTGTCATAGGAAAGTCATGAGTACTCAACTATATTACAAGGTGTATCAATGGACTAGTCATGGTGGCATAACAAAGATGCAAAAAATGATGAAGAGTGTCCACTCCGCACAACACCAGATCCCGGTGATCTCGCCGTTTCCCTCACAAGGTTGAACTAACGGTGTACCTTCTCTCCGGCTTACAGTGGGGTGATTTGGAATCATGTCGCGCACTAAGTGTATGCAAAGCCTCTCTGTCCTCTCCTTGCTTACGTTGATTCCACATGTCGGAGGTCGTGATACCGGAGTTGAGCGGACTTGAGTCCCGCAGCCGAAAATGGCCCACAATTCCCACAGTTTTGAAGGAACCCCAGAATGGAGTTCGGAGCAGATATGTAATCCGTTTACCGTCAATTCACAGTAATCTGGGCCTCAGTGACTTATTCTGAGTATTTCGGAGGAACATGTCTATCTGGTGCTATATGAATGCTGACGATGCGACGCTCAACTTACACGGTGATAGACCCAGTGAATTCCTAAGTCCGGGTTCCACCAGATCTTGTGAATGGAATTTCTGCACAGGGGCATTGGTATTTGCAGTCTATAAATGCAGCATATCCCTTCAAATGCCAACGCCGACTTGACACACTATCTATGCCACAAATCAATAAATCCCTGTACACTATCGACAACATGGCACCTCCCTCGCAGTCGAGACCAAAGATTGTCTTTGGCGCAATGACTTTTGGTCAGAAAGGTGTGTAGGTACTGACCTTTACCAGGACTGGCGACAGCTGCTTACTTGTCATGAATCGACCCAGGCGCCGAACAGGCCCGAGTACATGACCTGGATGTTGCAGCGAAGATTTTGGACGTCTTCCAAAGCCACGGACACTCAGAAGTGGACACGGCGCGTACATATGCGGGTGGAAGCTCTGAGGAATACCTGGCACAGCTGAGTTGGCAGTCTCGCGGTATTGCTGTGGCTACGAAATTGCCTCCTACCGGCGTGCATATACCACCATTCCTGGACACGAGAGGCAAGACCCTGCGCGAGATAATGGCTGAAAGCATGAGCGCTCTGAAGGCGGATAAAGTGGATCTTTTGTATCTTCACGGACCAGACCGCAACAAACCTTACGAACAAACACTCCGTGAAGTCAACGATCTCTACAACGAGGGCTATTTCACCCGGTTCGGTATCAGCAACTTCGCAGCATGGGAAGTGGCACAGATGTGCGAGACAATCCATCGTAATGGATGGAAAAAGATCGACGTCTACCAAGGGGTCTACAACGCGCTGCACCGAGCTGTCGAGCCAGAGCTCTTCCCGGCACTGAGGCACTATGGCATAGCATTTTATGCATATAACCCTCTAGCTGGAGGGTTTCTCACAGACCGGTATCAGCGGGAGACGGACGCCCACGAGGGTGATCGATTTGACCCTCACCGGGCACAAGGTGCACTTTACAGAAAGAAGTACTGGAACGATGCGCACTTCGACGCCCTGGACAAGGTTCGCCCGCTCGCCAAGAGCTTAGGGCTCACAACAGCACAGGCAGCTCTCAGATGGGTCAATCACCACAGTAAACTGGCCGGGGGGTCCGGTGATGCTATCATCACCTCGGCAAGCACGGTCGAACAACTCGAGGAGAATCTCGCTGCTCTTGAGATGGGTCCGCTTCCCGAAGAGCTTGTGCAAGCTTTCGAGGAAAGCTACAGGGTGGTGAAAGCCGAGGTGTCGCTATATTTCTTCTAGGATTCGAATTGGGCAAATCATTGGATTTGATCATACAATTAGGCGGCCAGAACTGGGATACGCCTTGGGGAGAGTTGTGTCGTTTTCATCTCACCTCACCATAAAACACATAGCAAGAGGCCAGACAGCCCATTATCTTCTTAGAGCCGACAGATTGCACTGTCGTCCTCGTGCGAATTTTGAAGTAGTGATCACAGCTGGTTCCTGGCTGATGAGCCTAGTGAGATGCTTTATATTCAAGGGCCGTCAAATGTGGTATGCTGATATATGACCGAGAGCTGCTGTAGATGTTCAGGGAATGAATACTTGGACCGATTGCTGCAGAGCTGCCGTAGTCTAGAGCTATCTAGTGGAAGAAATATGGTCTATTGAGTCTCTCTTGTCAGCCAGGCTCACCTGTACGGCTGGAGATCCTGTTGAGACATAGTGTTGGATTACTTGCATCGCTAGTGGCGCTTTGAAATCCTATTTGATATGCGGCCAATGCGAGCGTGCTGCAACCTTGGCAAGCTACCTGATGTCCGCTTGCCGCCAAGAGCAAGACACCATCACAGATTCCATAATAGATCCCCACTACAAATAGCGCACGTCATTTCGAAATATTCAATGAGTCTCCTCACTCCAGAATAGCATATATCGCAGCCGTTAATGCGCTGTCGTTGGGCGAAGGATCCC
The DNA here is from genome assembly GCA_013364905.1 of Diaporthe capsici. Lineage (NCBI taxonomy): Eukaryota > Fungi > Ascomycota > Sordariomycetes > Diaporthales > Diaporthaceae > Diaporthe > Diaporthe capsici. The sequence continues at coordinate 1,482,263 of WNXA01000011.1, forward strand.
GCTTCGAACTCTAGTGTCTTGGGAAGTCTTGACCTCGACTAAGCATTGTGGGGATATCTTGGCCACGGGAGCTATTGGTAGCAGATAAGCCGTTGCGCCACGCCCGCGAGCCCAACAGGAGCTTGTTGGCGGCACACCAACACCAACTACCGTCAGCTTGGCTTCCCCGGAGACTGGTTCAACTGGGACAGCTCATTCCTGCCAAGGGGCGGGGAGGATTCGGCCGCTAGGTCTAGTACGGCGCTGTGGCTTGCTGTAGTGAGCCCTTGTCTAAGACGTATTGAGTGATTGTGCCTGTTGTGCGACCCGCGACAGGGAAGTCTAGAATCTGACCTGCATTCCAACGGCAGCGACCTGACCGATAAGCTGCGCTTTGTATGGCCACGATGCGAAGCGCCCGGTGCCAAGTGGCGCTGAAAAATGAGCTACGGCAAGACGGGGAAGGGGCGCGAAGGATTACTGGATGTCCTCGCCGAGAAGGTTAGATGGAAAACCCATACATACATGACCAGAAGCTTACTCACATGCCTGCGATAAGATTCCAACCGTTTATTTAAATCTTGTCACCCCGCTGTTCAGCTCGAGCGCGTCCCTTCTCGCTTCTCTGCGTCTTGTTCCCTTTACGTATTTATTTCACTTGGAACCGAGGAAGGATCTCCCCTATCGGCATCCCGAGCGGTATTAAACGAGAAATTATGGTACCCTCAATAAAGGAGAAGGCCCTCGAGCCTACGAGTATTTCGGCCACTGCTTCCGTTGTCGAAATCAACGAGGCCGTGGCATTCGACCACAGAGCCACGAAAAAGCTCTTGCGAAAGTTGGACTGGCACATCATTCCGTTCATGTCGCTCATTTACTTGTCAGTCATTCTTCGGAACACTTTAGTTCGTCGTTTGTTGAACCCGATGCCTAACAAAACGAGATAGACTCTGTTTCTTGGATCGCACTAACATTGGAAATGCCCGTCTTGACCACCTCGAGCAAGACCTCAATCTGAAAGGGTTGCAATACAATGACTGCCTTGCCATTCTCTTCCCGTTTTACATGTAAGTTAAACAGCAACTTCCAACTTGAGTGACTCAACGCATCTGTACTCACGGCCGACATTTTTCCAGTGCCGCCGAAATCCCATCCAACATGATGATGAAACGCACGCGCCCCTCCATATGGCTCACCTTCATCATGGTCGGGTGGTCAGCCAGCATGATCGGTCAGGGCTTCGTCAAGAACTACTCGGGTCTGATGGCCACGCGGGTCTTTCTCGGCGCCTTCGAGGGCGGCCTGTTCCCGGGAGTCAACTACTACATCACCCAGTGGTACTGCCGGCACGAGTGCGGCTTCCGCATGGCCCTCTTCTTCTCCGCAGCCACGCTGGCCGGTGCCTTTGGCGGGATCCTGGCCAGGGGCATCGCCGAGATGAGCGGCATAGGCGGGCTGTCTGCCTGGTCGTGGATCTTCATCCTCGAGGGCCTGCTTAGCATCTTAGTCTCTTTCACCGCATACTGGGCCATCAACGACTATCCCTCGACTGCCACATTTCTGAGCGAAAGCGAGCGGACAGAAGTGGTAAGACGGCTAAGCGTCGACAATGGGCACCTTTCCGAAGGATTCAACATGAAGTACGTGTGGCAGGCCATCGGCGACTGGAAGATCTACATGCACTGCGGCATCTTCCTCGCCGGCTTCTGCCCCATCTACTCCATCGCCCTCTTCTCGCCGACCATCATCAAGGGCATGGGATACACTGCCAACAACGCACAGCTCATGAGTGTGCCACCCTATGCCTGTGCCTGTGCCTTCACAATCGCGGCCAGCTGGGCGGCAGACCGTGTCAAGCAGCGCGGCATCTTCCTGCTCGGGTTCCAGCTCACCGGCATTGCTGGCTTCGCGCTTCTGGCGGGCACAAGCAACCACTCGGCCCAATATGGCGGACTGGTTCTGGCTGCTATTGGAGTTTATCCCACGGTCCCTCTCGCCATGGCGTGGAATAGCGGCAACATTGGTGGATCCCTGAAGCGGGGCACAGGCATCGCCATGCAGGTGATGGGAGGCAACTGTGGCGGTATCATAGCGTCGTATGTGTACCTCAGCAGGGATGGGCCTCGATACATCACGGGACACAGTATTTTGATTGGCATCATCTGGTGAGTATCTGCCCTCGGCGTGTTCACGGCCCTGGTGTGTCTAACTACATTACTGACCATATACGTGTCCAGCCTTGCATTTCTGCTGACCCTATCCATGACCATCTATTATCGAATCGAGAATGCTCGCCGGGACCGGGTTTCGGGCGAGGTAGCGGGTCAGGAGTTGACGGAGGACCAGAAGACACTTGAACAGGAGCTGGCTGACAACGCGCCGTTTTTCCGATACACTGTTTAGACTGTTGCTATGAGGCAAAGACACCATAAGTCAAAGAACTCTGATGCAAGACCACAGAATGGCACTGCGGTCCAAGAGACGTTGGGTTATTGGTCACTGAGGGTCAAAAGAATAGATGTTTGTATCGTGTCAACCACGTTCGTTCTATACTCGTGGGACTGTACGGTTTGCTTTGTTCTGGTCCCTCAGTCGCTGCTGGATGTCTTGATAAATGTATCTGTTGCGGTACTCATTTGATCTACATAGGTTGCGTGTATTTGATTACATATAGTAAATAGTAAATGACACTCAGATTCAGACAATTAGATAGAGGCAAGCCCCAGTTCCTTAATAAAGATATCCGCCGCCCTCTCGCCAACCGCTAGAGCGGTGTTGTTAGTGTTGGCCGCCACGTTCCGCGAGACGATGCTGAGATCAGCAATCTTCAAACCCTCAACCCCATAAACACTAAGGCTGCCATTCACGACGCCGTTCTGGTCGCGGGGAAGCATCTTGCAGGTGCCCAGAGCGTGCCAGGTTGTACCGACATTATTGCGCAGCCACTTCTCAAGCACGGCATCATCATCCGAAGAATACTTAATATCAGGCACGTCGGCTGGAAGGGGTCCATCCAGCTCGACATTCGCAGCCTTTAACCCGGGCGCAAAGGGCGGGTAGCTATATGCCATCTCGCCGCGATAGGATGGCATGCGCCGGATAACCTCGCGCTGCTTTTTATATGACCAGATATGCTTCTTGAGATCGATATCTCCTGTATCAGTAAAGAATCCGTGTTCAAAGTCGACGGGGTCGTCTAGGTTTGGGCCCGTGATGTGTATATAGCCTCGCGAAAATGGGTACACAGTGAAAGCTGTGACTACGAGGGATGGAATGCCAGTGGCAAGGCGAGGGTCCCCAGGGAATCTACAATATAATCAGTGTATCTAATCCGGAAGATAATGAGGCAAGGCTTTACTTACCCGGCAATAACGCTCATCAGCACCATAGGCTTATCAGGTGACCCCCTGAATTCCTTATCCCAGGCTTCTTTGAACTCAGGGCCCAGGGCAGCAACCTCAGCCTCAATAGGCCGAACCTTTATCTGTATATCCTGAGCATTCCATCCCAACATCTTATTATTACTCTTGATTAAGTCCTCCGGACTCCCCAGACGGCCAAACACAAGAGCGTCAAGGGTATCATCAGGCGTCAAACTATTCAGGTATGGGTACGCGAGAAGGTGGTGGTCCTCGTACCCATCACCGACTCCGGGCAGGTCAGCGACAACAGAGACACCAGCGGCGGCCAGTACCTTAGGGCTGCCAACACCGGACCGCTCTAGAAGTGATGGTATAGCGCAGGCTCCGATGGAGGAGATGACAAGCTTTCTGGCCCTGACGGTGCGATGCTGGCTGGCATCATCAGGATGGAAGAGCGGGTTCGGTCTATATTCGACACCAACAGCTCTCTTATCCTCGAACAGGACGCGCACAATCTGCGACTCGACCAGAACGTGCAGGTTGGGGTGCTTTCCGTCCTCCAGACGGGGATGGATATAACACGAGGCCGCGTCTTGACGCTTGCCGTCCGGCGAAATGAACCGCTGGGCGCGCCAGACAGCATTAACAGAATCAAGATCTTATAGATCTAGGACCTCGGGCCATCCCTGGTTGGTAGCAGATGCGATGAACTCGTTCTCGATCCGCGGTGACATGTACGTTCCACGAGAGACGTGAATTGGGCCGTTGTGGCCGTATATGCCGCCGTCTTCGCCGTGGTAGGTCTCAAGCTGCAAATCAAGGCCGTTAGACGGGTTGAACCAAGTTAGAGGAGAGCTGTATAATTTACCTTCTACAGGTACGGCAACATATCGTCCGCGGACCATCCTGGTGTTTTCCAGGAGTCGAAGTCAGACCGCTGGGCACGGCTGTACATCATGAAATTAATAGAAGAGCCACCACCAAGGACGCCGCCAGCCGGTAGCACAAGTTCCCTATCACCTACGGCTGGTGATTTTTTGGTCATATAAAACAGGCTTGTCTTGGAGTTAGGAGCGAGGCTAGCTGTGAAAAAGGCCGGATACTCAATGGTGGGGGATTTATTGTTGGGACCACCCTCTATGAGCAACACCGAAAGCTTGGGGTCCGCATCGGCGAGCCTGGCCGCGACGACACATGCGGTTGTGCCACCTGATGAAGCTTGTCAGTGGCATTGGGGAACGACCTCGGATGTCGAGGTCTCCAGGCTGGAAAAGTAGAAAAGAGTACGAACCTCCAGCGATGATTACATCGACCTCGCCAATGTCCTCGGGGAGCTTGTTGTAGAGACCCATTGTGACTGTGTTGATCTCTCGATGGACTCTGCCAGATGATGGGTGCAAATAGTACCTAGGTAGTGAGAGTTCGGACAAGACTTGAGTGGTTTGACGGAGCACTAAGGATCAAGCAGCTTTGCAGCTAGCCCAAAGGTGCTGATATTAGGACCGAGCGAAAGTGCACCTGCGGAACTTGAGAAACATAACTAAGGTCAGAATGCAGATAAGGCCAGACAGAAGAGCTAAGGCTCATCAGGTAGTGCATGTGACTGCACTCTATGTGAGATAACTTATTCAGTCGATCGATGTATATCACGCTGTCGCAGGAGTTGTGCGTAGAAATGTCAGATGTTCTTCATGCAGTTGTCTTTGGGGGGGGGGGGCACTCATAATACCCGTCATGTCAACAGTAATTGCCTCTACTTCCCCACACATGATGACTACGATGTATGTGAGCAATCATCTGCATGTGTGTACCTAACTAACCCTGTTCACCCTGATCAATACCTTCTTCCCTTGGGTTTTGAAAACAGCCACAATTCTCAACTCAGAAACCCGTAATGGCCAAGTTCTGGGCACCGAGCTGGTTCCTAAACGAATGAGACCCTGGGAATGCTGCAGCTGGGCGGCGAGGTGCGCATAATTCTGGGCAATTCTGGCCTAGTGGGTTATCATTGGCGGATATGCTCGCAAGGAACGGGGCTGGGGCTGTACCAACAGGGCAGTTCCAGTGTGAATACATCCTGTTGGACCCACCCTGCGCAGACTATAAATGGGGCTGAGCAAATGTATCTGCGCGTGTTGGTGCTATCTCTGTTGAATGACCGCATCATGCACCATGTGATCAACCAACAGACTCAAATTCAGCTCGCGAAAGTAGCTCGAAAAATTTGCTGTCGTAAAGGATATAGCTATCTCCACATTTCTGACCGGTCAGCGGCTATCAGCAATAGTTGCCACGTATCAACATCGGGAGCACGGGGGAAAGGCTCCCGTCGCTGAGAGAGGACGAGCGTTCAGACGTTCTAATGTCAAGGGGCTGGTGTATGTTGGCCACTTAGCATTCACTATACCGTGCTTTAGTAGGCCGCAGAGAAGGTCACTATAGCCTCCTCATGTATTTAAGCTCATCTCTCTACCTTAAAGCCTTCTCTTCTGATTTAAAATGGTTATTATAAAGACCCTCTTTATTAAACCTTTAATTTGCTAAAAGTTACTAGTCCTATATAAATTCCTAGTAAATTAAAATAAGTCTTAAAGGCTTAAATTAATCGTTAAGGGAGAATAGACTTAGGGCTAAAAATGGCTTCTTTATAAGTAATGCCTTCCTCCTAAAGAGGTGCCCTCTTCTAGAGAAATTCCCCTCTTAATTACTAATAGTAAGTCTCCTACTTTAGGATAACGGCTAATTAAGAAAGAATCATTCATTTTACCTTTCAATAATGCTTTTTTTTAGATTTAAGTGCTTTAGTAGGCTATAAATTAAAAGGAACCCTAATTAATTTAATTAATTTTCTTTTAGCTAAGGGGGAGAGTGAGAGGGCAGGTAGGAAGTTAAAGTATTGAAGTTAAAGTTGAAGGAAGGAAGGAAGGAAGAAAGGAGCTATATTTAGGAGATACTTAGATCTAGGCGATAAGTATTAGCAAAATTAAATACCTATATAATAACCCTATGAGTTTATTTCCTCTTTATGAGTTTATTTCCTCTCTACGAAATTATTTATCCTTAATAACCCCTCTCTTAAAAAAGCTGCCTAATCGTTATTTGATTGCTTCTGAGAAGAGGAGACTTTGATAATAGAAGTTCCGCAAAAACCGATTCATAGAAATGGTAACCAATTAAGGGAATAGAGGTCATAGTGACCCTTTCTGCGGCCCCCCAAAGCATAGTATAGCATAGAGCGACAAATCGTGCGGTCGACGTAATTTTGTGACAACTCCATTCTCATATTTCACCGTGCATTCTTATTGGTTTCATCTCACTCACATGATAGTAGGACTTGCTCTGTTTGATTTTGTAGATGGTTGCACGATAATATACGTTGTCGATCCTTATTGAACGAGGTGATCGGCCCTGGTACTCTTGACGTTGTGACAAGGTGTGTCCATATTGTGGATGCCGAAGCTCTTTTCTATTGACGCTAGCTGATCCGTGAACGGCGTCAGCGCCGGCGTTTTAGATGTGGCTGGGTGAGTGCATGACACCAAAAATCATGTATGGAAATAAAACGACTCGAGTGACTTGAACATCATTCAAGTTGTCCACAAGCATCATGCGCATGGGCACATTAGTGAGTGTAATACCCGTCAATATGAGTCTCCTCTCCACGTCCATCTACCGCATATTGATCATGCTGCGTTGTGACTCGAAGCATCTCGCGTTGGCTGTCCAAGGATGAATTGACCTGCAAGTAAGGGTCCCAGCCGATAGAACTGGCATTGGCCGTGCCCCGAGATTGCTCCATCGGGCGAGGGTGACTCTCATACTCGGTCATTGACACCGGCATGACACCATTCTTGCTTTCTAAAGAGCCGCCACTTCCTCTTCGTGGAATAAGGGCTGATAGGACCTTGCTTGCGAGCGGAGAAAAATATGTATCCATCGCATATCGGCCGAGCGGAAGCATCGCGGGTAGGCAGATGCCGAGGAGGGAGAACGTTGGCTCCGCCGCCACCCAATACACGAATTTGATTCCTGCATCTGTATGTATTTTAGTCATTCAAGTCTGGCAAAATTCTACGCCCGATCTTGGCTCACAAGAGAAATCTGTATTTAATCCCTGTTCAGATCGAAGCGTAGTGATTAGGCGGCCCAAGGACATGACTATGACACTTCCAGGTAAATCGTGTCAGCTGTTTGCTGAACCTTATGTTCCTGAGCAAGGAATATGATCTCACCAGTATCCAAACGTGAAAACAATTGTGAGGCCAACTTTCCGGCTACGATCCATGTGGAGGCTCCAGAGTTTTGGGAGGGGAAGGATGAGGACGATTAGGTCAATGGCGACGCTTGGGACGGCGCTGCCAATGTAAAGGCTGCTTGTAGATCCACACTGGCCAGGAATCGACGGATTCCAGCTCTTGTTGATGGGATTGCAGAGAAAGATTGTACCAAAAACAATCCCAATAAGCCAAGCCACGTTGATGGAATGAGCCACCCAAAGCCCAAGATTGAACCAGGTCCCACTATTGTTCTTCGGGAACACGCGTCTCAGAAATAGTAGAACCGATAGCTTGATCAGGAAAAGTCCCGCATCATAGATGAAGTAGACGATCCACGAAATGCGGGCAATATAAAGCAATGTAGGCGTTTCTAAGACAGCGGCATGTCGACCGAATCCTCTGCCAATCCCAACCAGGATTATCGCGTGTTGAGTCAAGACGAATGGCTGGTAAGCTGTCAGATTTTTCAGACCATTCTCTCTGCGGATATCGAAGACAAGAACTCAAGGACAACATTGACAGTTGGAGATCACGAAACGTACCACAGCCGCCAGCGCAGCCCAATCGTCAAGCCAGAGACGAGTATGATGCTGTCCCGGATGCATGGGAGACAAGCCGCGAGACATGAAGCGAAGGAGAATGGAGAGGACAGTAACTATCGTCATAACGATAACAAAAGCCTGCAAGCCAGGACCACGGTCAGCTTTCCTGTAGGTCTCTGGTAAGTCCAAGGCCGTTGCAGACATAGTGAAGTCTGTGGTTACGATAGGGCAAAGGTGAAGCGCGCACAAAAAGCGGCACGGTAACTGGGGACTAGGTATATACCAAGGAAAGAAACGGTGCCATGGTGCGGGATAGGCTGCAATCAACCACCATTTGCAGTTGAACATCTGTTATATCCCGGGTCCTTTGCGGTCCGATCCGGCTCCTTCACAGATCATCATCCAGGCGATCACAGTACAAGCCCCCACCACCGAGAGCCCGCGTTTGTTCGTTGAAAAAAACCCAGAGGTGTATGTCACTGTGCACAATCACATTTATAAATAGTTAGTCATGCACACAGTCGGCGGCTAGGACTGCTGCCAAGGGAGGTCGCAAGTCCACTTTTTGGTACAACAGCCAGAACAGTCAGGTCAATCTGTGTCCCACTGGAACAGATCTCCACATTGAATGGCTAGTGTAGAGGCTTTTAGCCGAAGCCCACGCGGGCTGGGTTGCAGCGGCGTTTAGTACGTTGCAATCCGGGCGCATCCTTTCCGCAATAGAACGTACTAAGAACCAACACGCCTTCGATTACGTAGGAAAGTAATGGGCCATCTCAACACAATCCACTTTATTCAAACCCGGCCACTGTCTTATCAGGCCTGGGCTTCGTTCCACGGCGCAGACCAACAACATCCAACGTGGCAATCCCGCGCTTGCCCAACAATGACCAGTCACTGGGGATCGACATCATGCACGATGTGAGGCTGCATTGCGACGAGGGACCAACAACACAGTACACTGGCCTCCGTGCCTTACTCTACATACACCATGCGCGGCTTCAGGCCGCAGCGTGACACGATTATTGCTGACCAAGAAATGCCGCGCTCACGCGAAACAACCTGTATTCTCCTAATGTACAACGAATGTAACACGCAACAACATCCCCCCCCCCCGACCCTAAACCGGAGTGTGAAAGTTGATGTGGGACATGTGTAATGGTTCCTTGCCCTTCTACGGCCCAGTCTCCAACTCATTATTGGCACCATCGTTAATAGTAAGGTTCATGACTGACTGTGAAGTTGCTGTCTGCGTCGATGAAGCCTTGTGGAACGGCCGTCGGAGCACCAGCAGTGTTGTTGTTGCTTCCAATCTGAGCTGCGTAGTGGCTCGCATGGTAACAGCTTTGAGGGTAATAGATTTGAGGATAATAGATCTGAGGGTAATTGATTTGAGGGTAGTGGTTTTGAGGCTGCGTCAGTGGCGGCAGCTCGCTGTGAGCATATGCAAAGCTGGGAGGGTTGTAAATGCTTTCGAAATCCCTTTCGGGAGGATGAAGTTTTGCCGTCGAATGATGTGCTTGCCCCAATCCCGTAGTTTGAGAGGCTGATGGCGTGTCGCCTGAGATTTCACTGGCCTGGCTCTTGGATGCGTCGCGAGAACTCCTGTATCTCAATCGGACTCGCTCTATGGAGCTCGCCATAGGCAATAGGTAGCTGGCCTTGATGTGGCGGCCAAGATTCAACATGGGGGGAAGGCATACACCCAGCAGGACGCATGGGCCCTCCGCGGTAACCCAGTACACGTTTGCCACGCCCTCATCTGGGTACTAGGGGCATTAGAACTAGCCGCACGAGGTTCAGAGGTACCGATGTGACCTACAAGTAAAGTCGTTGTTGATTTCGTCGACGCCCTTCAGTACTGTGATCATACGGCCAACGGAGATGGCAACAGCACTAACAATAGCAAACGTGAGGAGTCAGTGCGATTCCCAGCAGATTTCCCTTATTTGTTTCAAGGAAGACTCACATGTAACCGATTATGAATACAACTATGGGTCCAAGTTTCCGAGACTTGCTTGTTTTGATTGTCCAGATCCTCGGTAGAGGTAGGACGAGAATGAGCAGATCAATGAACACGCTAGGAACCACGCTCGCGATCCAGATAGAGCTCGTTGGACCGCATTTCCCGGGTAGAGTCCCCGTCACATCCCAATTCTTCGCGACAGGGTTGCAATTAAATGCTGTCCCGAAGCTCATGCCCACAAGCCACGCGACATTTAGAAAGTGAGTGACGGCGACTCCGACATAGGGGCAGAAATTACCTATGTATAGGTAATACTCAGTAGGTACTCGGAAGATTCATAGGTAATTATAGGGATAAAATTACTTATAAATCCTAAGTAAATAATTAAATCCTTATTTCCTTATTTATAAAATCATTAACTTAATTTTCTATATTAAAAGTTCTATTTATATAGTTAATTAAGACGCAAATTAAGATAACTTTATATAAATTTAATAGCTTTAGTTTTTATTTAAGAATTAAGAACTTTTATTAAATATTAATAATAAGTTAAAAAGCTTAGTAAAAGCTATAATAAATATGTTATTGCCTTAAGCGGTCCGTTTAATAAGGTTAAGGGTCTTAACCTATTCTTTAATTAATAAAATACCTTTTAATATAATAATTTTATTTTTAATATTAGCTATAATATTATTTATAATATAATTCTTATTATTAGCTATAATATTATTAATATTATATATAATATAATTCTTATTATTATTCTTATTATTATCCTTAATATTATATATAATATAATCCTTATTATTATCCTTATTATTATCTTTATTATTATTTTTATTTTTATTTTAATTTAAATTTAATTTAAAAAAATCTTTATTAAAAGGGCTTTTATCTTATTTATTATTAAGATTTTTATTAAAAGGATTTTTATTTTATTTACTATTTATATTTTTATTAAAAGGATTTTTATTTTACTTGCTATTAAAATTTTTATTAAAAGGATTTTTATTTTATTTATTATTAAGATTTTTATTAAAAGGGCTTTTATTTTACTTATTATTAGGATTTTTATTAAAAAGGCTTTTATCTTATTTATTATTAAGATTTTTATTAAAAAGATTTTTATCTTATTTATTATTAATATTTTTATTAAAAGGATAGTTTAAATTTTATTTAAGCTTTTATTTTCTACTTTATACTTTTATTTTTAATTTATAAAATAATAATTAATTAAGTATTATAAAAAAAAATATACTTATACTTATTATTAAGTAATTAATAAAGTAATAACCCTTTATAATAAATATAATTATATTAATAAGCTTTATATCCTTTTTTATAATAATAATATGCTTATTATAAATAATATTAAGATTAATAATTATTAATTATTAAATTATAAGATTAAAATAATAATTAAAATAAACTTATTAGCTATATATATAATAAAGTAGGTCTTTATATTCTTTTATAAAATATATAAGGCAGCAGCTTATATTTAAAGATTTAATATATAAGAAATATCTTTTATAATTTCCCTAATTAAATATTAAAAAGGAAGCTTAGAAATTAAAAGGTTAATACTTAACTAATATTTTTTAATTTATTATAAAGTAATAATTAAAAAATAATTAATATAAGAAAATTAAAATAAAAGGTTAAAAACTTATTATTAGGTTTAAATTTATATGCTTTTTTATTATTATTTTTAATAAATAGTTATTTAATATATTTTCTATTACCTTTATTATTAACTTTATCTTTATTATTATAACTAATAGCTATAGCTTTTTAACTAACTTAATGCTAAGTAGTTATATATATTATAATAATTATAATTAGTTAATTATTAAAAAAGTATTAAGATATTAATTAAGATAAGAAAAAAGTATATTATATAGCTTAGCTATAGCTTTTTTAATAAATAAGTAAATATATAAAAACTATAAAAAATTATAATAATAAATAAATAAAATACCCTATTTTCTAAATTAATATTATATTAATAAGTAAAATAAAAAGAAAAAATAAATAATATATATTTAAAAATAACTTATAATAATTATAAAAAGCTATAAATGGATTATTAATAAATTTATAGTAAGTAATATTAATATTAATAATTACATTTAATTACCCTTTTATTATAGCTATTACTTTATTATTAATATTAGGAAAACTTAAAGCTATAAGCATAAAGTAACTTATACGCTATAGCCACCTTATATAAAAACTTTATATAAATAGCTTTTTACTAAGCCTTTTTATAACTTAATTATTTATACCTAACTACTTATCCCTACTTATTATATTATTTAATAAATAATATTTTTAAATAATAAATATTTTAATTAATATCTTAATACTTACTTTTTTTTTTAGCTTAATATATTTAATAAATATAAGTATAATAAAAAGTATTTAATAAATCCTTATATTATTAAAGCTAATAAATATATTAATATTATAATTAATTAAGAAAAAAAAGTATATTAAGTTAAAAATAAAATTAATAAAGTAATTAATTATATATTTATTAAGCTTTAAAAATTTATAAAATAAATAATTATATTTATTATTATAAAAAAGCTACTTAAAAAGAATTACTAAAATATAATTAATTAAAAATAATAAGTTTTTATTATTAATTATTATTTTAATTATTATCCTAATTATTTCTAATTACTAATTAAATACACATTTAAATTAAATTACTTAAAATTATAAAATCCTTATTAATAAATATAAGGAAGATTAAATAAATAAAGATTTTATTAAGAATAATATTTAGTAATTTAAGGAGGAAAAGATTACTTAGGACCTTTTAAAGCATATTTATTACTTATATACTTTAATTAAAAGAATTATTAATCTTTATAATTAAAATACTTTAATTAAAAATTAAAAACTTATAATTATTTAAATAATAATAAGTTATTTTCTTAAAGCTATTAATAAGAATACTTTTATAATTATTATTTATAAAATTATATAAAAGCTATAAGAAATTCATATTAGCTAAAATTACCTTAATAACCTTATTTATCTTAAATTAAATAATAGCCTTAATAAGCATTTAAAATTACTTTAAAAAACTTAAATAAATTTATCTTAATCTTTATTTTAATTAATTAATTTAATATTATATTAAGGCTTTAACTTTAAAGCTATAATTAATAATAATTGCCTTAATAATTTCTAAGATTATTAATATAATGCTTTTTAAACTCTTTACCTTAAGCTTTAGCTTATATAATACTAATCTTAAAAAGCTCTTCTTTATTTTAAAGCATATTAAATTTTTTTAAAGCTTAATCTTATTATAATTATATAATTATTCTTAAATATTAACTTTAATAAAATTATTATAAAAAATAAGACCCTTTTTAATAATATTTTTTAAAATTTATTAAATAAAATAAGAACCAAGGATTATTTTAGCAATAATTATAAAAAGATCTTAAAGAATAATAGAAAATATATTAATATTAATAAAAAGCTATATATTATTTACTTTTTAAATATTTAAAAGATCCTTTTTTTTCTAAAGGTAATTCTTTAACGTAAGCTAATTTAAATTAAAACTTAGCTACTTAAAAAACATAATTTAAATAAAAACGGCAAGAAAAAGAAAAAAAAAAAGATAATTAAAATAGCCTAAAAAAAAAATATAAAGTAATAAGTAAAAGGTTATTAATATATTTTAATTAATATCCTAATTTTAAAATATATAAATCTTATTATTTTAAGACTTAAATACTTTATTATTTAAATAAAAAACGTAAGCCTTTTAAGATAAAGTAAATTTATTAAATTTATATAATTTATTAATTCTTTATTAATTATAAATAAATTCTTTTCTTTCTTTAATTATTTATATATTATTAAAGGCCTTTATAAAAAAGTTAAGCTATATTATTTTTATTAAAATTACTTTACTTATACTTATATTAAATTTATTTAAGCTTTTAGTATTTTATAAAGGATTTAGTAAAGAAAATACATAGCCTTTATAATTAACTACCTTATTATTTTTAAAGCTTCCCTCTTTTTAAATATTTATAATGCTATACTTAATTTTATAATAACTTTTATAAAAAAAAGGCTTATTAAGCTTATTTTTTAAATATTTTTTTATAAAGGTAATGCTAATAATCTACTATTTAATAATATATATATTTATATATATATACCTAATTCTTATTTAAATTACTAAGTAGCTTTAAAGAATTATAAAGATAATAAAATAAGTAATATTTAAGTGCCTTTAATAAGATTAAAATAATAATTAAGACATTTCTATTTAAGCTTATATAAAGTATATACTTAGCTAAGAAATATAATAATAAAGCTTTATATAACTTTAAATATTTTAAATATTTTATTATTATTATTATATAAAGAAATATTATATATTATTTATTAATTTAAAAATATATTATTATTTTAATAAATTAAGATATAATATAAATTATAATTATTAATATTATATTTATTAAGCTAAATCATTTTATTTTTATTAAGTTTTTTACTTATTACTTTAAGTAATTAAAAATCTTTTAAAAATAATATCATTCTTTTAATATAAAATACATATTATAATCTTATTATAATATAATTAGCTTTATACTTAAATTATATTTTTAAAAACATATTATTAAAAAAAGTAATTAAATACTTTTTTAATACTTTTTAAAAATTAAGAATTACTTCTTATTATTATTTAAAGTTATTAAATATCTTAAAACTAACCTTTTATATAAATTAATTAAATAATAAAAAAGAAAATATAAGCTTAATACTTCTTTATAATTATTTAATATTTTAATAAATAACCTTTATATTAAAGTTAAAGATATCCTAATTATTATCTTAATTAATTAAATGCTTATATCTTAATTTATTCCTCTATATATTATTTAATTTCACTATTACTTATTTAATATAATTATTACTTTAAACTAGTATCTTTAAAAACTTTAAATTAATAATTATATTTTTTTTTAATTTTTTTTATATTATTTTAGCTTTCTTTTTTTAACATATATTAGATTTATCTAAGGCTTATAATCTTAGTAATATTTTAAGGATTTTACTCTTAACCTTTCTTAATAATAACTTTAATAAAATAAAGAGATTATTTTAAATATTATTAAAATATTTATTTAACTCTTAATTTAATAATTATTTAATATTTAATAAATAAAGCATTATAATATAATAATATAGGAATTAAAAAGAAAGTAAAAAAATATAAATAAAGATAAAATTTAAATTAAAAGCTATAATTAAGGATTAATTCTTTTATATATATATATAAAGATTTAACTTTAAAGTATATATTAAACCTTATCTTTTATTATTAATTATTTTATATATATATTATTAATATAAATACTTATATCTTAATTTATATTTTAATTTTATCTCTTTTTTTTCTTTTATAATATTCTTTTATTAAGTTATTATTATAACTTCCTTATAATTTATAATATTATTACTTTTATCTTTATAATCTTCTTTAATAAATCCTTTTAAAAATTATAAAAATCTACCTAATACTCCTATTTAATATATATCTTTACTTAATATAAGCAGCTTTTATTAATTATTTAAAAAACCTATCTTATATATTTAAACGTTTAATAACCTAAATATTTATCTTAATTTTTTCCTTTTTTTTATTATTAATATTAAAAATAATATATATTATTTCTAGCTTTAATAAATTAATGATTTTTTACATTAATTTTATTTATAATTATTCCTTAACTATTAATAATATATTAATAAAAATAATATAAAAAAGTATAATAATGCTAAAGCATATTTTTTTAATAAAAATTAAAAATTATTTAATATATAATTAAAATTTAATTAAAATGCTTAAATTATTAAGGGTATATTAATTATTATTTATAAAACTTATAATATAAATCTTATATATCTTATCTTTAAAAAATAAAAAATATTTTTTATAAGAAAGCATCTTATTTTAATAAAATATATAAAAGTAAAGGCTAAAATTATTATTACTTAGCCTTTAAGCTTAAGCTTTATAAAAAATTTATTTATTTTTAAATTAAATTTAAGAAAATAATAAAAGTTAAAATATAAAAGCTTAATAATATTATTTAATTAACCTTATTTCTTTTATTTTATATTTTAATCTTATTTTATTTATTATTTTAATTAATATCTTAATTAAATTAATAAATTAATTTATATTTAGTGATTATATAAATTATTTAATAATAATAAAAGTATATTATTAAGCTATTTATTTTTATAAATAAAGGTATAAATTTAAGGAAAAATTTTATATTTATATAATAATATTCTCTTAATAATTTATTTATTAAAAATAAATTTAATATTAAAACTTTATATAAGATTTTATATAACTTTTTTTAATATAATATAAAGTAAATTCTTTTTATAAAATAATTAAATATTAAGGTTTTATAAATAATTAATAGCTAATTATATAAAGCTTTAAAATAATCTCTTTAAAATATTATTATTATATTTATTAATAAGGAATAAAATCTTTAATATATATTTTATAGGAATAGTAACTAGTATAGCGTGCCTACGCATTACATGCGCAGCACGCACTATAAAGATTTAGAGGTATATAATTTAAATTAATCTTATTAATAGCTATTAATAACTAGTTACTAGCTAGCTGCCAGCTAGTAATTACTTAACTACCTTGCTAGCTTATAATTAAATTTTTATAGGCTATAGCCTTTAATTATAACCTTCTTTTTAATACTATAGCTATAATTAATATATATTTAATTAACCCTTTTATTTAATAATGAATAACCTATATAGGAATATTAAATTAACATTAATTAGTAATTGCTCTAACAATTATAGACAATTAAGTTAGAAATTATCTATAAGCATTTATAAAAGGCGCAACTTTTTATTAATAAAGAGAAGCTATTTATAAGCATCTATAAGTATAAACCTTTATAAAAAAGCCATTTATAGGCATTTATAAATACAAGCGACCTTATTAACCCCTTTATTAGGTATACTTAAAAATATTATATTAAAAGCCTTCCTTATAATTCCCTTAATTCCTCACAACCCTCTTAAATAAATGCAACTATCTTAGGTCATTAAAAGCCTCCTTGCAATACCCTTAAGCCCTTGCAACCTTCTTAAGTAAACGTAACCCTCCCTAATTATTAAAAGCCTTCTTATAATACCTTTAAGCCATTAACAGCCCTTGCCTATAATTAGTACACCCTTAAGCCATTAAAAGCTCCTGCTTATAAATAATATAATTAACCTTTATAATTAACCCTCCCTTATAATTAGCGCACTTAAAATATAAAATAATAAATTAAAAAATAATGCTTTTTTTAAGCAATTTATATAATTAATTTGCAATTTATTAATTTATATTAATTTACATTTAAAGCGATTATTATAACTTTCTTATTAAGCTAATTAGCTTAAAGCTATTAGGAGAACCAGCTAAGACTTTTTATTAATTTAATTATATAAATAGCTTAGTCTAACCTCCTTGCACTAGCTTTATAACTAATATTAATTAATTTAATTAAAAAGCATAACCTTTCTTTCTTCTTCCTTTTTTAATACCCTTATCATCCTCCTTTTTCCTCTTTTTAATGCCTTTTAATAAAATCTTAAGTATAAATTGCCCTAAAATCAATAAAAATCAATTTATTAAGTAATAATAATATTTAGCCGCTATTATTTATAAGTAAATAATTTATAAGCTAATTATTAATTTATAAGCGTAGCATAGGAATGTTCTCTTCCTCTTCTTTTTTACCTTATAATTAATAATTATTATAAGATCTGCCTTAATAATAATAATAGCCTTAATAGTAATACGCCTACCACTAGCCATAAGATTGCTGCCTACTCAGCTATTTAACTCTTCTTTAAAAACCTTCTAGAAGTAATCGCTTTCCCTTAAGCATTATCTATAGGTATCTATAGTCCTTAAGCTATTATTATAATAATAAAATCATTTATAAAAGCTATAAGCGCATAGCATAAGGGGAATACTATTTATTAATAATATAACTCACCCTTTAAATTAAAGCGCAAGCTAAAGGCATACATTTCAAGCACTTATTATAATAAGTTAGCAAGTAATGCTAATAATAGTAATCCTAATACTCCTTCCTTTAAGATTAAATACATCTTTAAATAACTTAAAAATACCCTTTATAACTATAACGCCGTTCTATATTATAACTTTTAAAAGTTTTTTTAAGATTAAATAAAAAGAAGCTTTTAAAATATTAATTAAAAGGTCCTTTAAAAACTATAATAATGTTTCTATTACTATGATATCTATATTAATAATAATTATAAGTTAGTAGCATAAGCATTAAATAATTTCAATTAATTGCCCTGCCTTAATAAAAGGAGCTAGCTAAACCCTTTGTATTAATTAAATAATAAGCTTTTAATAACAACCCTTAATATATAATTATAGGCATTTAAGTAATAAAAAAAGCTTAAGAAATAAGCTAAAGAAAAGCTTAATTAAAAGCTAATTATTAAGAAGCTAACTATTAAAAAGCATATTATTAAGAAGATTATTAAATTTATTATTATTAAATTATTTATTATTAATAGCAGCTTTATATTACTAAGCTAAGAGAAGAAAAAAATTATTTAAAATAATTATATATTTAATAAAGAAGATTATAATTATAAAGAAGTAAATAGCAACTTAGTATTAAATAATAATATTTATAATAATTATTTTAATAACTAAGTAAATAATTATTATTTAGATTTTTAATTTAATTAATTAAAGCATAGCATCTTAATTACCTTATATTAATAATTATATAATTTATAAATATATAATTTAAGCAATTTAAATACTTTATTAATTTATATTAATTTAAGCGCGATTTAAGTAATGATTTAATATATAGTAATTAAGTGATCTAATTAGCTGAATAACTTAAAGGAAAACACGATTTTAAAGCATATATATATATATATATAAAAGATTGCTAATATAGGAATAATAATTAATATAACGTGCCTATATATTATATGCGCAGCATATATTATAAAGATTTAGAGGTATATAATTTAAACTAGTTTTATTAATAGCTATTAATAGCTGGCTATTAGCTGGCTATTAGCTAATAATTACTTAATTACCTTACTAGCTTATAATTAAACTTTTATAAGTTATAGCCTTTAACTATAACCTTTCTTTTAATATTATAATTATAATTAATATATACTTAATTAACTCCCTTATTTAATAATAAATAACTTATATAGGAATGTTAAATTAATATACTTATTAATATTTAATAATATAATTATTTCTTAACTTAAAGCTATATAGCTAAGCTTATAATAAAAATACTTAAAATAATATAATTAAAAGTAAATACCTTTATTATTATTATTAATAATATTAAAAACTTTTTTATATTTATTATTAAGGAGGTTATTAATAAGAAATTACCTTATATTAAGTAAATTCTAGAAATATATTAAATTTCTTATATTAATTACTTTTTATAATTAAATAAGGGTATATTTTATTAAAAGATAAATATCTTAAAAGCTAAAATAAGAATAAAAATTAAGTAATATAAATTAAAAGATTTAAAGGTTTTAATTTTAAAAATCTTAAATAAAAATAAAGAAGATTATAGCTAGATATTATTTTATATATATTTATATCTTAATTTATGTTTTAATTTATTTATATATTAAAATTAATATTAAATTTATTAGCTTATAATTTATATAAATATTAATACTTAAAGAAAATTTAAATTTAAAATATTATAATATAAAGTTATTAATTATAAAAAAAATTATTAATAATTACTTTAGTTAATCCTTAATATTTATATAAAATAAAGTTTAATAATTAATATTGCTATTTATATATAAAAACTTTAATATATAATTAATATTTTTATTAATAAATATTTTTAAAAAAAAAAAATAAAGGTAATTTAAAATATCTTTAATACTATATATTTACTTCTTAAAATTAAAATCTTCTTAATAGCTTTATTAAATATATTATTTTAATTTTTTTCCTTATTATTAAGTTTAATAATAAAATTAAATTTTTTTTAAATGCTATATTTTTTAGCTTTAGCTTTATTCTTTTAAAATTAAATAACTTTTATTAATTTTATTTAATAAAATTTTAAGCTAAAAAATAAGTAATAAAATAATATTTCTTTAGGGTTATTATAATATATAATAAAATCTAAATATATATTAATAAGTTTATTAACTTAAATAAGGTATATAGCTTTAAAATTCTCTTTTTACTACCCTTTAAAAGCTTATATAATTAATAATAAAAAGGCTTTAATTAATTTAAAATATATAAATTAGTTAAATAAATTAAGAAAAAGTATAAGGCTAAATTTAAAGTTAAATACTAAAAATATTACCCTTACTTAATAAATAAAACCTTATCCTTAATAAACCTTTATTAAAGTTTTATTAAAAAAATTTTAAATAATTTAATTAAGCTATATAATATTATAATATTATATAATTAATTAATAAATTAAAAGCTATAGAAATTGTTTAATATTAATAAGCTTATTTTATTTATATAATTTATTAAGATTAAAATTAAAATTAAAATAATAAAGCTATAAAATAAAATAATATTAAAATTTTAATATATAAATAAATAAACCTTTTTATATCTTATAAATATAATTATAAATATCTTTAATGCTTTTTTATTTATAGCTATATTTAAATATATATAAAGCTTTATAAATATTCTTTTTATTAATAATTAATATAATTTTATAATTAATAATATTAAAGCCTTTTTTATATTATATATTAATAATAAAAAGATAAAAAAGTTATGCTAGGAATTAAAAAACTATTAATATTATACTTATTATATTAAAAGGCTTAAAAAAACTTAATAATTACTTTATAATATATATACTCTTTAATTTTATTAATTTATAAATAAAATATCTTTTATTATAATAAAAGATATCTAAATTATATAAGCTAAGCAAAATAAGGCTATAAATATAATTTAAATTTAATATTAAGTAAAATAAAGAAATAAATAGATTTTTACTTAATATATAGCTTAAGTTATATATAAGATATATAAGATAGCTATTTAAATAAAGCTTAATAATAATAAGGGTAGATTATATATATAAGGATAGTCTTCTTATAATAAAATAAAAAATATTATTAATTATAATAATCTTTATAATAATAATATATAAGATTAAGATATAAATTAAAATAAAAAGGTATATATACTTTATTTAAATATATAATTTAATACTTAATAAATTACCTATAAAAATATTTATTACCTATAAGTACTTAAGATTTAATAATTATATAAACTAAGTCTATAAACTCGGGGTCTAAGCTTAAGTACCTATAGGTACCTATAGGTAGGTAATTCCTGCCCCTACTCCGACGTTGAACTAAGTCAGCTTTGTGGTGCGAGGGATAACCCGACTGAGGAATAATAACGCCGAAGCTTTGGCAAGGGTGAGACTGATATAAATAATGAAGGATGTCGCAAATAAGAGCTTTAGAAAGGGCACGAGATTTTGACTGGGCATCATCCACACGTGGTGACCAAAGCCTAAATGCAGAATCACGAACGACACGCTAAACTGATCGATAATAAAGCACTGAGAACGATATTAGGGATTTTAAACAACAAGAGTTTGTACGGGAAACCGTGACGGATACAAGACGGACGGGGGAGGGACATACCGCTGAGGCTAAGGGGGCTTAATCATCCCACATGAAGCGCGGCTGATGCCTTGACGGCGTCCCTAGACTACGTGACCAAAAACGCAGACAGATTGCTATCACGACCATTATAGTGATGAAAATAAGGAATGCCCTGAGTGGAGGGCTGCGGTCCGGGTCCGGACCCGCGGTCGCGGTAGACCCGGTCACAGAGGTCATTTTGCGTGTGGCTTTAAGCAAATAGACACAGATGGTCGAGTTTAGGCATTCGTGACCGAAGGACGGAATGGGGAAACCGAAATCGAGAATGTCTAATCCGCGGCTGCGGTTGGGGATCGCCTCTGAATCTAGTTATTATCTAGGAACTTAACCACTAGCACCACGGGTCCTTTATACAACCTCGGTCTTCGATGGAGCCAAGTACAAAAATAGAAGGGGCGTCAGTTCATGGACATGTTCAGCCCCGGCTTGAACTCATTCTTGCAAATCGCTTCCTAAAAGATTTATCGGGGCATGCATTGTAAGATGCACTCATTCACCAACAGCTGCATGCTAAGCAGCCTTGCGAGTCGTTTCCTTGAGGACTTATTGAGCACCCAGTACAGCCAGTGCAACATCCCCTCTGGAGCGGCATCGGCACTTGATAAGCGAGGTCAGGCCTATAGGCTAATTGTGAGCGCTGCTTTCGATTCAGTTCTACAATAGGCGAGTGATTCCAATTAATAGACCGCCTGGCTGTGGAATTGGTACCAGAAAATATATATCCGAGTTACATGGCGCGATGTTACATACATTGCAGACGTACTACGTGCTTCTGCTTCATCTATACTGTGTTGCTAGAAACCTCACTTAGCATAACCCGATTTCTAGCATGTACCGCCTTGTATACGACACCGTGACGGTCGATGTGGCAGAATGGGTTCGTAGGAGCAGTAATGATGGTGTCGAGAGCGTTGGCGATGAAGCTGTTGCGTCAGCCAGCACAGTGGCCGGATGGTGACTGTCTCTATCAAATAATCATGCACACGTGTACCGCTGAGTACCCACCAGCGGGCATCTGTACGGGGCACAAAGACACACCACGACTCTTTAGTGCCTAAAGGAGATTGCGTGCGTCCGCAGACCGACCAGCCGTTTAAGATTGCACACTTATCTGTAAAGGCACCAGACGGGAAGACCCAGCATGGGTCCCCCTACGGAGGAAAGAGACGGGCCCATTAGAAATCTTGACCACTAGATGAGAGCAGGTTATTGAAGCTAGTGAGTGCAGCGGTTCAATGATTAGATGGATGATCGAACGCCCTTTATGCAATCTTGTTCTCTGATAGCATTTGCCAAAACAGCCAGAAAGTTGCAGGCAGTGCAGTCCTCATAACTAGTAGATGAACGGAAACGAGAATATTTACGAAATCTTCTTTTCTTGATTGCGTGTTTGGTCGCAAGAATACACACAGGTCCCAGTGGAAGTCAAGACAAAATCCGCAAGATTGAACAAATCGACAAGGACAGATTAAAGGGCTTGCTTAACTAGTCGATCTTGTACAGGACTTCAGCAACATTGAACCACCCTTCATACTCCACTGTATCCATCGTCTTATTCAGATCAAGGTGGTAGTGACCGCCTCTCTGATGTTCATCAGCATCGTCGGCCCTAAAGTAGTGGGTATGCTCTTTCCTGAGTCTGAGGTCTTTGTCGTCGCCGGAATGCAGGACGGTTAAGCAGACCATCGGCGTGTCTATATCGAAGAAGTGCAGCCATTGGTCGACCTCGTCCCGGCTCTTGAACGGTTTGTCAGGAAAGTCCGGCATCACGTGCATCTTTAACTTGCCTGAGCGAGCGATGAACACGCTGCCTAAGCTGATCAGCCGGTCGCCGTAGACATTTGCAAGGCCCTTCTGGATAGCCTCCGTAAAGTTAAGTTTTCCCCTCCTACCTTTCACCTTGAGGTGCAGCAACGGTCCTGTTTCCCCGTCACAACTAAACAGATTACACATTATCGCGCAACCTGTCGAGGTGCTGATCCCCTCGCATAGAGCGCTGCCATCTTCCAGAACCTTGGCATAGCGGGTGCAGTTTCTCAGCTCCCTGTCCGGGGCAGGACCGAAGGAAATGTTTGGCATTAGCTCTATGTTGCGTCCTAGGTCGAAGAACGGCCCGGCGCCTGCTCCAATAAGGACGCCATTCTTCATATCCATGAGCTCGGAAATGCCGAGCAGGTCGTACCGCTTGTCCAGCCTAGGTGAGGGAAAGAGGTTGGCCTGGCCGCCTATGTCTGCGACGCGTGGATTTCCGGAGAGACCTGGGCTGGCGAGGTGGAACGGGGGTTCGCAAAGGTCGGGCGGGATGGAAACCGAAGCATCTGACGTGCTGAAATTCGACTGAAGTTCATTATGCACCGCGGTAGCCACCTCATCGAGAGGGGGAGGATGCAGAAGCACTCTTCGAACTGGCAAGTGGCTCTGGGACACTATCCTGACGGTATAACAAGGTGAACCGATCTGATTGCTTGTATCAATTTAAAATATTGTGATTCGTAGGATTGTAAGCCCTTTCTGAAAGGCGATGCGTCGAACGTCTCATTATAATGGGAGCTTTGGCTCGAGGGTGATAGATGTCGAGGTGTATGTGGAGGCGCGAGCCTTTCCGAGAGCCGGAGATGATGCGGAGGTTCTAGGATCTGGGGCTCCGAAACTAAATATTTCAAACGGCCCCGAGGGAACAGGCCGTGCTAAGAGGCAAGTAAGCACGCACAATCTCTGATGAAGCATCTTAGCATATGCCTTTGAAGTTGACTGGAGCTGAAAGGTGATGCTGGTAATGCCATAGATGTCTACCCGCGTGCCGCTTGAGACGGCTTGTCCTCTAGTACTTGGGGCACGTGAGCCTACTTTGACTGGCCTTTGCCCGCTCTTGACCCTGGTCTGCCCTCCGCCTTCCAGTGATATTCTCGAGGGTCAACCCTAAAATCGCTTTCAAGCCCGCTATGCCACTTCAAGAGACCTGGAGACTTTTTGATGTTTACTTTTTCATTCGCGGCCCACACGTCGATCATCTCCTCGAATTTTTTAGGCTCACTTTGCCTCCGCAATTTTACACCCCTGGGGGTCGCCCGGTCTAGACAGTGGTGATACATTGTCTAGGCCTGATTAAAGTTGATGAGCTTGCCACCGAGGTAGTTACCCTGGTGTATATCCCGGACCAAGATACCTAGCGCGTGGAGCTCCTCAAGATCGGCGTATATCTGGGGGATTTGCGGCGCGGTCCAGGGCCCTACGGACGGGATAAGCTCCTTGACGATTGCGCGCACGCGGGCGTGCTGGTGGGCCTCAAACCTCGTGGAGATGCCGCTGCAGTCCAGCGGCTTAGGGCTTTCCTCTTAGTCGAAGTAGGTACTCTTCGCTGAGGGCCACGGTAACCTGCCGCTCCTGCGCTTGTGTTAACAGGACATAGCCGTATGCCTGGACGGCGAGATCCTCGCGACCCTCCTGCTTTAGACGTCCATAAACTCGGCACTCGCAGTGAAATGGGTCCAGGTAGTTGATATAATCTTGTGGTGTGAGCGGTGGGCGGTGTTTGGTGTTATATTTTGGAGGGATGATGGAAGATCTGGTGGTTAGTTGGAGGTACTCCTAATTCTGGAATGGAAACTGGAGATAGCACGCAAATGTTCAAATTAGCTACTGCGCCGGGGGTTTGAAAAAAGTCTGGCTGTACTCACGATCTTGAGCGCATAGGCTCTGCCATCGATGCTTACTCTGAAGACTTTGGAGTCTAGGTCCTGACTACTGCCGAGGAAGCGTTCAAATCTGATGTTGGCGGATGCAGTACCTCGAAAAGGCTCCAGCTTCGGTCCCTCCATGTCGGGAAGTGTCACTGGGGTTGTTTTCGGCGACATGCTTTGTGAGGGATGAGGAATGGTGGAGTGGTCAGAATGGTATGGAATGCTCCGGATTGAACAAGACAGGTTCAACTGCTTGCGGGAGATGGGCTGAGGCGACGTCTTTAAGTGGTGCAGGCGGCACCATGAACTTCCCATTTCACCTCAGGGTGAGACTGGTGCTTCCTGCTGCTGGGCAGGTCAGGTCAGAAACCACGGGGTGGGCCTATCCAACAAAGCTAGTGCCAGAGGGTCGCTTGGAGGATCGGCCGCCTGAAAACAAGTGGCCATTGGCGCGCCCCCCTCCCTTTGGTGCTTTAGTCGCAGTCATCTACGCTGTTTACGATGACGGCAGCTATCGAACAAGTCTTGGAGACTTTCTTGAGCACGTTGATGCACAAGAAGCAGCCGAGCAACCGAGGGAGGGATATTTCCAGACGATGCGGACTCATATTATAGGTTCTGTCCTTCGGGAATCGGTACTACCAGCCAAACCTCGCTAGGTCTCACAGGTACTAGAATTCTTCCGCACGCGTTTCTAGCACATTTTTCTCATAAAGGATGGATGATTTGGTATCGTTAGGCGATCCGGACAACCAGGTAATATTATTGCTGTACTTCGAGGAGGTGCCATGCCGTTCATTCTACGGCCGGTGGGGGAGCGCTTTGAGATGGTGGGGGCGTGCGTGATCCTTAAGTGGATGAATGGACTTACGGTCGACTTGTGGGAGGAGGAAAAGATAAAAGAGAGAAAATTTACACTTGCCTAAATAAATCTTATGACGTCCAAGTCTTAGGGTTTAGTGTTAGCATGAGTGGCTGCATCAAGTCACCTTCTAATAGCGCTAAACAGCTACCCCTAACGTAGTAACTTTTTAACTTTCCGAGGAATGATATGAGCTAATGCTGTGCTGAAGTCACCCTGGCTCCCTAGGCTCATTTTCAGCATCCGCTGAGCGCTTAATCCATTTCTTATCATTACGTAATCTCAATTATAGTTCTTCTTTCCCTGAACGTGTCCTGCATCCAAGCCGCACATAGGTTTTGTAAACGTCGCTGTTAGCACGGGGCGACCTTCCCAAGGCACCGCTAATCCAGGAGGGCAAGCAATAGTTATTACTCAAGAAAGTAACAATTTTCTATATGGCAATGGTCTATCTTTTCTAGTAGAAAAAGATGATAAGAAGGGGGAAAAGGGTTAAAAACGAAGAAGGAAAAAATAGGTGTAAAAGATTATTTTAAATAAGACCGTTTGGATCCCTAGGCGAGATGGCCTAAGAGCGCCTCTTAGAAGAAAGTTGAAGTGAAAAGAAAATAGACTTGGAGAAAGAATCGTTGCTAGGGTTTGAAATCTTGTTGCGTATAGAATTATTATAGAATTGTGAATCCTTCGAATAACGGCAGAATTCGATCCTATGCTTAAGACGAGACTCCGACGTAGTAGGCATATCCACCCTAGAGTCCGCCGCAATCTGGAGCCGCGGCCGGGTTCCTATGTGAATGCCGTCAATATATGGATCCACGGTCAGTGAGTGTTAGGATAACATACCATTCATAAAATTGCTCTAATGTGATGCTGTACTTAGCCGAAATGTCGTAGCAGAACAGCTTGTCCCTAGCTGATGATTGGGTTAGTTTCCTTCCGTTAGACACGATAGGCAGACAATCTATTTACCCATGTGCCAGCTGTTGCAGTTTGCCGTAATGCCATCTTGGGTTGGGCCGGGAGCTGTGGCGGTTGGCTGTGCAGCGCTGGTTGTTGGGGCTGAAGAAGAGCAGTCAACGCGTGAGCAAGCTGTTCCCGGTCACTGAATGGCATTTCCAGGGCTCGTCACTTACAGGAGACAGTCGTAGTTGGACCGGCTGTGGTGCTAGGCACAGAAGTGGAGTCGTCGGCGTCTGGATTAGGAATAATATCGTTTACACGAATGCAGTAGCGATATCCTGCCAAAGAAAATTACAAATTAGTCCTGTCTATTCTTTTGGCGTCGTAATCGCGGGGAGGAGGTCTTACTAGTCCACAGATTGCCATATTGCGCGCCAACAGCAGGGTTCCTTCACGATTAACCGGTCAGCTAATGCCGACGCGGAAAGAAATTCAGACCTTTGTAGACTCTGGGTCTTACCATGCATAGAATTGCTCAATGGTGATCTCGTTCCGGTCAAGGATGTTCTGGTAAGTGATCCCGGATATAACGCTCATGTAGTCTTTGCAATTAGCAGTCGCGCCGTCCTAAAGCAACACGGTCCATTAGTTAGTGTCACTCTTAATAGTACCCGCGCTGCAATTACAGGAAGGTATTCGATATAGAGACGATACTGACCCTGATTGGAAGTGGAGTATCCGTTTCAACCGTCTTGGTCACCGTGTAGCTCGCTCCGTTCCACTGAGACACACAGTACTGATAACCAGCCTGCGGTGCGTAGGCCGTTGAGTTTGTCTATAAAGATGGATTCCTGTGGTGTGGGGATCGGGTTAGCTCCTCTTTACAGCTAAGAATCTGATGAAGGAGTGGTTTGCAAAAGGCACTCACCAGTTCTCTAGTTGAGCTAGACTGATGGACTAACCGGAGGCGATGGCTTCGCATGCGGAGGTGAAGAAGCTTTCTGTAAGGTCAAATGACGGTGTTAACGAATCACCATCGGCATAGACGAAACAATCTGTTCGCGTGCCCTCAGCTAGGGATAAGAGCATAGGTAGACCGGTGATTGCTGGCGGGGTGTAGGTCGCCTTTGGAAGACTGTCGTATGGTACCGTTGAATAAGTTTCCGTTGGGGGGACGTAGTTGGGATGTCCAGGGTATAGATTGACTGAACCGACAGGCTTGACGCAATACGAATAGTCTGCCCATAAGTTCGTACAGCTGTAGAGGTAATTATCAGGCTGACTTAATAATAGCAACGGTTTTCGGACTTTTAGTCGCGTGACTGGACTCACTTGGAGTTGATGTGTGGGTTTAGGAACAAGAAGTCCTCTAGGGATATACTGTACTTGACAACCAACTTGTTGCAGTAGTCGCCGTTAAGCACTTCATAGTATAATGCACAACGATCAGTCGTGTTGGGTGCTAAATTGCCGGGCACTGGCGCCGCTGTAGCAGAGGGCACCGAGGTTGTAGTTGCAGTTATGTTCAGCACAACATATTCTGGCTCCCCGGGAGGCGTGACGTAGATAGAGTCGCCTACGGACATGTTTAAAAAACGGCATGAAGAGCCTAGAATGGGATTCCCTAACGGCAGAATTAAGCTGGGCGCCCGTGTAAAAGGCTTGCCATTAAATTAAGGAGGCACGGGAGGGCGTCTTATATATGTTTACCTGGACTTAGCTAAGCCCTCTCTCACTCGTAATGCTAAGGCATATGTCGTTAGCTTAGACCGTATATATAGAGCACTTGTTTTAAATGCATAAGCCTTCGCTTATAGGGAAATTTATATAAAAGGCATTAAGGCCGTTATTATAAAGGAACCACGCTATACCTATACACTTTATAATTTAAAGATAAACTTTATATATTAAACTAAATCTAAATCAAATAAATATAAAAAATAAAACATTTTTTTAATATTTTTTTCCTATTTCTTCCCTATTTTACTATTATAAAATTAAAGTCTATATATTTTTAAATATTTTCTTTATTAAGTTATACTTAATATAAATTAAATTAATCTTTATTTTTAAATTTTAATATTATTATTAAAATTTACATTAAATAATTTTTATTTTTAAATTAATATATATTAATAATAAATATTTTAAAGAAAGCTTTATTATAATTAAATATATTTAATTATAATATATTATTTTATATATTTTAATAAAATAAAATTAAAATTAAAATTATATTAAATATAAAAAATTAATAATTAATTAACTTTAATTTAATTAATAATAATTTTTAAAAATAATAAATAATTATTTATTATTTAATATATTTATTAATTATTAAATATAATAAAAAGTTTAATTTAATTATTTTTTTTTTATATGTTTTTTTTATTTAATTAATTAAGGGTTAGGGTTAGGGTTAGGGTTAGGGTTAGGGTTAGGGTTAGGGTTAGGGTTAGGGTTAGGGTTAGGGTTAGGGTTAGGGTTAGGGTTAGGGTTAGGGTTAGGGTTAGGGTTAGGGTTAGGGTTAGGGTTAGGG